>RSEF01000022.1:3289835-3304229 GCA_003993805.1 Himantopus leucocephalus
ACTTTGCAGGAGTCACTGTGCAGAAGTATGTGCTTTAATTTTCTCTCCTGTTTCTGAGCATATTTTCCATTATTTTCTGCCTTGTCTATGCAAGACAGAACTCAGGATAGATTTAGATACCTGCATTCTGTGACTGTACATTTCCTAGTGCCATGGGACACTGATTTCATTTGGATTTCTAATTTATTTCACAATACTGTGGAATAATTAGAATTATTAAAGCCAAAATGTTCTTTGCTGCCTGTTTCTATTAGGCAAAGCAGCTCAGACTGTCAGGTCTTTGGGGAGGGAGGAAGAGGTTTGTTTTTTACCCCCTCCCAATCTTTTGTCCTTCATGACCTTTACTTCTTTTGCTAAAATTAACATTCATGCAAAAAAACAGAGGTGGCAAATTGGTCCCTCTTCCCATTGCACCAAACGTTCCTGCAGAGGAAAGGTTATTCTTTTCATAGGCGTGCTATAGGGCATATCAGATGATATAATCTGCCCTTTCTCAGGCTAAATCATCAGCTCTAATATGTTTTCCTTCTTTCATTATTACTCTCCTCTCCTTGGAACATGAGTACTTTCCATGTTGACTGTAACGTTACTGTCTCTGCTGGTAGCAGATGGAAAGCCAAGCTGGAGGTACAAGTCATGTTACCATTAAGAGCCAGCTGCGAAACCACCAGTAGTGGTTTCTAATGTAACCCTTCACGTCATTGACGGAGCTGTTTCTCAAAAATCCCAAAGAATAAAAATCCCAACCCTGAGGCATAGCTAAGCATACTGGCAAAATCCTGTCTTTAAGATGTTGAGAGTTTTACAACTGGTTTTGATGGAACTGGGAATTTTTAGCTTTTTATTGGAATAAATCAATCAATCAAGTGAGAGCTCTCCAGGGCATAAGCAAGAAAGAATTCCCATACTATGAAATCAAGCAGCCACATTTTCAAAAGGACGACTGTTCCTAAAAATCTAATTTGAAACATCAGTTTGGGGTTTAATCAGCTGAAGCAAATCAGGCCCACATAATCCTGAGTGCATGCAATGAAAATCAGAATCTCTATGTGCTGGGGAGAGCCAATGTGCCTGCATTTGTTCTAAGAAAATGAATTTAGAAATGGCAAAACATTTTGTTGCAGTTTGTTAACTTAAATTCTTCATTTTAGGTGGACCCAGTGTAATTANGCCAAAGGTTGCTATGCAGATATGAAGTTCCCACATGGATTCTGGTCTCCGTTGGGCTGGTTTCATGCTGGTGCTGAGACACTGACTTCAGGGTCATCCTGCTTGTTAACTTGCATAAGCAACGCAAAGATCATAGCTGGATCGTGCCCATGTAGCCAGGGCAGGGGGTGGTTAAGGTATCCTGGTAGAGATCCAGGCTCTCTGGGTCCCTGCTTTGTTCAAAATGGGCGTGAGAGGCACAGCTCCCTTGGGATGGCTCTAGGTGGCCGCTGGGCTAGGGAGTGCTGGGCTGGCTGAATGTGAACTCGAGCCGTGCCACTCTCCTGGATCTTTGGATGTTACAGTTAATATCCCTGACTGTTGACCTGCCGAGGCCCCTACAAGCTTGCTAGAGCCTCCTTGCTGGGTCATTCTCACCCGGTTTAGAGATCCTTTCCTCCCTCGCTTCCCGATCCTGCACAGCCAGCTGCCGTTAGAGAGCAAACCCTGAACTCGGAAGGAAAGAGAGGAGCTGGTTTTGATTCATTTCACTTGCAAATTTAGCGCCTTGCCATTGTTACATCTTTAGGAGCCCTATAGCCAGTACGGGATTTTAAAAGCGCTCTGTATTAGCCGTCTCTCCCTTGTCCCATTCCCCGCTCCCCCCCAGCCTCCTCATTCCCTATTCAAGGAGCCGCGGTGGGCCTTTGTGCTCCGAACGCCCAGCAGTCACCATCGCGTCTCCGTTCATCAACAAAGAGAAACCTTATCTTCTGATGGACACATACAGCACATTCTCTGTGACATTTAAATCTCCCTTTGTAGCCAACTCAGATATTTTTGCCGTTAAAAGAAGACGGTACAGCTGGGTGATTTCATTACCGCAAATGTTATTACAGTGAAAGCCTGTTTAAGACATAATGTCACTGAAGGGAAAATAGGATCTAGCAGCAAGTGTGGCCTGATGGAGGGTGCTGGGATTCATCACAGGCTGAAAGAAACCTCTCAAACATCAGACCTGCTAATGGAGCAGCTTTTTTCTTCATCAAATCAAACCAGCCACTTCCTCAAAGCCCTAAGGCGAGGAATTAGAAAGAAGATTGAAAGGAATTAGGCACCCAGCTCTCACTGACTTTATATTTGAGCTCCTAAGCTGTTCTTGCTGCTTTAGAAATTATAGCTGGGCTGCTGGGGTTCTTAGTACCACAGACGCAGTGAATAGAAATGCATTGTGTTAACAGCAGCCACAGGCCTCAAAAAGACACTGCTGCTGCGTGTCATTGTTCATAACGATGAGTTCTTGGACCAAGAACACTCAAGAAAAGAAATAATCACAGACAGGTCCCAGCCTCCCTGAAGTCAATGTGAATTTGCTAGGGACTTGGCCCCAATTTCCACCCTGACGTAGCTATAATTCCTTTTTTCTCCAAAGCAGATTTCCCTAAGGATTTTGGATTTGCAAGAATAAAATTTGAGCTTCTAGAGTCAGAGGTGTCGCGCAGACAGATCAGCGCTCAGCTCCAGCAGCGTGCGGCTTTGCAGGCGTGGGTCTGAGCCGCACCGTGCAGATGTGGCACTTAGTTACAGCGCAGAGCCGTCCAAACAGACCTACACCGCGCTCCCAACCCTCTGCCTTTGAGGTACTGGTTTCCAGTGTTGATTGGCTCTGTTCTGAAGATCGCTTTGCTATGCAAGATAGATGTGACCTTCATCTTAGCCTTTAAAAAGTGCGAGTAGCTGAGACTCCTCGCTAATGGGATCGTGAATGTCTCGGCTGTGCTCCCTTCCGGGGGGGTGCGAGTAGTTCTCTTCCATTTGACATCTTTCCGAGCGTTGAAACACAATGAGTATCAGGTCAACAGCAAACCTCCCACCAGCTTCAAGAAGGTTTGGACTGTGCCCCAGCCTGCTCTGCTAACAAGACGTGACAAGCTGAAGTGAGCAGTTAGACAGAAAGCATCAGGATTTCACAGCATATTTTGCCAGCAACTTATTGTTTTTTCAGCTGTTTTTTTCTTTGATTTTTTTTTTTCCTCCTTGCGCTGTAGCAACTCAAATCTATCCCAGGCTGCTTCTGACATTAACAAGACAGTGGATGACAGGCAAAATGCGTCCACGAGCAATTCAGAGTCTCCCCGCTAAGTAATCATAAACACTGCAAGTTTGCAACAAAGCAAGCAGCTGTCTTTCTCCCGCTGGACAAGGACTGCTTCCTCACAAATTGAGGCTCTGCAGGTTTTACAGCTGTCGGACAATGAGTCTGGTGCCTGTTATTTCCTCCTCCTTTTTTTTCCTTTTTCTTTCTTTTAATGGAAAATATCTCAGCATTGCCAGAACTCAAGTGGCCGCCTCCAGCAGTGAATCAATACAGCCAAGTGACGAGGCTTTAACTTTCTGGCCGACACTACTGGAATGGGCACAGAGGGGTTGTGTTACCTGCGCATCCTCTCTTCCAAGGGTTTATTACCTTCGATCACATTTCTTACAGGGAAGCAGATACATATTTTGGGGCTGGGGGAGGATTTAACAGCACACAGCTTCTGTCCCAGAGGTGCTGAGGGTGAGGAGGGTGGGCTGCGCTTGGGGAGACCCCCGGCAGGGTGGTCATCTTGAGCTTTGCAGTCTCCTTCCAGACTGCTAGAGCATGTATGGAGCCCCAAAAGAAATCTTTATCCTTGAGCTAAATGGAGGCAAGCAGAGAGTGAAGATTACTCTTTATTACTTCATGACTTTGACAGAGAGTCAATCCTACCTTGGATTGACTGGTGACATGACCTTAGCCTTTTCAGATAAATTTTTTGTGATATATTCTGAGGCAGCGTGCAGCGGACCCCACCTTTACAATGCTTCATGCGTGGTGCAGTTAGGGAAGAGCCTGTGCCACAGCGAGAGAGGGGGATTTACCTCCCCTAGTGGGTAGTTATTGCCCCCTCAGCTGAGCGCGCAGTTCCTCCCGGGCAGTTTCGGTGCCAAGTAAATCACATTTGTTCGAACCCCTTTCAGTATGTGGCTGTAATGCTGCTCTGTCATCCCGCACTACCATTTTCAGCAATGCCACCTTCTTACCCTGACTGTTAACTTAGAGTAGGCTTAATTTTACCGTGTTATGCCACAGCTATCTGTGCCCTCTGCACTCCCTCCGTCTGCCACCCTACTCTGCAGCGGGTCTATCAAATAGCACATGTTGGATGAAATACATACGTTCTTCCTGTTTATGATTGAGTATAATAAAGTCTGGCTCCTGTGCCTTCCAGGTGGCTTTTGGACATGCAGCATTTAGTGCGTGAAGTGATTGATCTCTGATCTTTAAAATAGAGCTGTGAAGACCATGGTGAATTTGCATGCGTGGGGAGTATAAAGCCAGGAAATAGCAGCTCTGAAACTCTCTAACCCCTGCCCTTTATTTCCTTGTGTTGAGTTTTCCGTGTCTGACAATGCGCACAGTGGTGATTTATGTATAACCAGAGCAGCCTCCAGTGGTTGGATCTGTGAACTTTTCCAAGCAGCCCTTTATCTTAGCTCGCTTGTGGGTTTTGCAGACCCCAACCCCGATTCCTCCCTGCTCCAAGCTCAGCCTTGGAGAAGGGGGGAGAGCTGGGAGCAGCGGGTGCCCTGCTTATTCTGCTGGGAGCCGATTTCGTCCCTAATTGAGCTGAAAACAGCTGCTCCATCCTCGCTGCCGCAGGCCCGCTGTGCACAGCAGGTTTTGACAATAGCTGAGATAGAGGGATATCATAGCTGCCCGTGCCAGCAGCCCACCCCTGTTGTAACAGCAGCACCCCCTGCAGCAGGCACGTCTGCCGGTCAGGGCATATAGGAAATCTCTGCCGGTGCTATCCTTAAACTATCCAGCCCTATAGATACTCTCCGCGGTGGTGCCCGTGACGGGGGGAAGCCAGACCTACCTCTCTCTGTCTCCGTAGCTGTGCTCCCACATAATCTCTATCTACCAACTGGATCCTTCCCAGTTAAGGGCTCAGGCATCATGGAGTGATAAAGCTCTCAGGGCAGTGAGGTTGCAGGACACCTTTGTGTCCTGTCCTGCAGCTGGATGCTTCCCAGAGGAAACAGCTTTGAGAGAATCACTGCCAGGAGGAGGGAGAGTTTTGGGGTTTGGNGCCAGGAGGAGAGAGAGTTTTGGGGTTTGGTTTTTAAATTTTCTCCCTGTGTCTTCGTGATTAGTTCTCAGAGCGATTTTTGCTTCTCAGTGCCCTTCAGGGCAGAACAGGTGAGAGACAGGACTCCGACCTGGGGGTGATTAGAAGGAGGTGGGGAAACTGAGCGAGATGTATGTGAAAGTCACAACAAACCCCAAACGGTGTTTGTGAGCCTGCAGACCAGACCCAGTGCTCTGAGTGGCCTCTTGTCTTCAAGGACAGGAGCTTCAGAAGCAATGAGCTAGCTCGTAAATCCTACCAGGGAGCAAGGAGCAACTCAGGCTGTGCTACAGCACTGATGTTTATGGAAAACAAGGAGAGGAGGTGAGGCAAAGAGGTCTGGTTTGTGTCTAAGAAACTTCCCTTATAAAAAGATAGATTGCTGACACTTTTCCTTGATGCGGCTGCCCAGGCATTTCAAAGCATCTGAGATTTCATTATCTAAGAAGCAGTCACTGGCTTTGTTGGGGACTTCTGGCTGCTTTACAAAGCAATTCCAGTATTATTATTGGAATAAAAACATAACAACTACTAATCCTCTGTTTAAATGACCAGTAAGTTCCCTGCAGGCAATGCTCTGCCAAAACATTTATCCACCTAATTTTATTTCATGTAGTTTTTTTAAATTCAGATTTAACCTTTTGTGATGGGGGTTGTAGGCACTTCTGTTTAGAAGCGCGTTTTACAGACTACTGGGAATGTAATTCCTTGGTGCAGGGGAGGGAGAGGGCCTCTGCTTGTCCACGTTAAAGGTGTCTCGCAGAGCTGTGAAAGTGCAAATTTCCTTTTAGGTCACTCGACCCCTGTTTTTCGGAGGAGCGCTACCAGGTGGAAGTGAAACACTCAACCTTTCTGCAGGTAAGTGGACTCAAACCCCTCATTCAGGGTACAAGACGGGCTTTTCCCCAGCTGGCAGCATCCCCCAGCAGTGCAGTACTGTCAGCTCAGTGAGGACAGCGAAGCCATCCCTCGCCCAGGACCTCCTGGGGTCTGTCCCTTGCTGTTGTCTGTGCCCCCCTGGGAGTCTGGGCATGCAGGAGCTAGAGCAAACCATGGAGGAAGGGGATAAATCAGGTCTCTGAGTGCTGCTTCTCATGCATTGAACAGGAGCCAAACCAGGACAATCAGCAACTGCTCCTCGCTGCCCGGGAGCAGAGGCAGCTGGCAGCAGGGCAGCGTTTCTTGAGGGCAGGAGCTTTTGGAGGCCATGCCAGGAGAAGGGAAGGATGCTCCTGGCCAGCCCGCGGGGCTGTACCTTGTATCTCTGGCTCTCTGTGGCTGGAGCTGGTGGCAGTGTAGCTACCTGACCTGTCACATCTGCTGCCCCAGCATGGCTGATGGAGCGGGAGTCAGGTAGGGCTGGGCACAGTATTTGCACAGCAGAGCTGTTGGATGAGGAGCATTTGGGATGGATGGGGCTGGAGCCTCTGTTCCCTGAGGGTCTGGTGAGTGTAGCTGGCAGGAGGGCTCATGGGGACCCCCTGGATCTGCAGCTCTGAGAGCTTTATTAGTCTTGCATGTGGGTCTCTCCTGGGACTTGTTAGCACCGGGTGAATGTTTCTGCAGGTGCAAAGGAACTGGAACAGGCAAAGTCCATTACCCCTGATACCCAGCTCCTACAGTGGCCAGCAGTTACTGCTTGGGGACAGCAGTGAAGAGCAGGGCATATCCCAAATGCCTTCCTGAGCATATCTCCCAGCTTCTGGGGTGTTATCAACTTCCTAGGCTGAAGCTGTATCCAGAACTTTGTGGGGAAGCCTGAGAGATCTGAAATCCAGGTGTGTTCAAGGTCTTTTTGAACCCATGTATGCTCTTAACCTCCAGTACAGCTCCTGACACCCCTGTCGTTTAGCTATGCGTGATGTGGGGGTAAAACCAGGCCTGTGCTGTACTGAAAGGTGTGTGCTGCTTGGAGGCTGCACTGCTGGGACCTGTGCTGTCCGTCATGGATGTTGAAAAAGCCCAGCTAAACCTCATGGCATGTACGTACCGCAGTGCAGGTGGGACAGGATGGGTATCTGATGGTGCTGAGTTCATCCTTGAAGCTTCTGAGGTTGCATCCTGGGATAACCACGAGTTAAGCTGAAAACAAAACAGGAAATTTTCCAGGGTTTTAATCAAATAGGAGTGTGGGAGGGAATGCCATAAATCTTAGGATGTGTCGTTTGGCCTGGAACAGCATGTTTCGATTCTTCCTCGGGTTGTTTTTCCCACCACACTCCTACTTTCTGATTTGAGTCAAACTTTTAAATTGAAAGCCAGCACTTCAAAGGGAAAAGGAGAATATTCCGCCTGGAAAATGTTTAACTGAACTATTGCAGCACTTCTGAAATGAATGGTGTCATTTAGAAAATGTCAAAACAAAAAGCTTCAATCTTTTGAGTTCCCTCTTTTTTTTTCCTCTTTTTTTTCCCCCAGAAAAAAGTAGTCCCTGACTTTGACATGAATTTGTAAATAGTTTGTCATCTCACCACATACATCCCCCGCCAGGCTTATTTTCTTAGCAAATGAAGAATATGTCACAAAGCCCTGGCTCTGCCAAAGAGACCCTAGCAAGGGGGGAGGACAAGGTCAACTGTAAAAAAAAAAATATGAAGAAGCATCCTCTAGAGACAGCTACAGATTTATGATACGGGTAATCATGTCATCAGCACCACTTTATCGGCTTTTTCTTCTCTCCTTCTCTGTGCGCCTGTGGCTTTTGGTTTGCTGGAGGAGGAGTGAGAGAAAAGCTGGCAGGAGAATTTTGATATGTTGTTGTTGCTGTTGTTTTTGTCTGCGTAGTAATGGGCACTTATGTGTGTATGTCTGTGCATGCTTGCATGCGATCTCTGCATTTGTGTCTGTCTCCCTCATTCCTCCCTTATCCATCCATGCACAGCATGATATAAACAAACCTGCCTCTGGACATGTCATGGCTTAAAATAGATGTTCATACATCAGCCTTTCTACAGCAGCGGCAGCAGCAGCAGGAAGACATGGCCGACTGGATCTGACTACAACACTCACTTTGAGCCGAGAAATCACAGCTCTCACAAAGGTAGAGTAACGGGGTGGGCGTCTCCTTCCTCCTGCGTGTCTGTCTGTCTGTCTCTGCGGAGTGTGCGGGGCTGAGCAGCCTGCGCTCCTTCAGCGGTGCCTCTTCAGAGCTCACTCTGTGCATCTAGGCAGGCTCTGGCTGTTTCTCCCCTCCCTCCAAGCATGGCACGACTGGCAGAGGGGCTCCGGAGGCAGCCATGAGCGTGCTCGGGGGAGCGGGGTGCGAGCCCCTGGGCTTGGCTGCCAAAAAGGGGGGTAGAGCCGATGCCTGTGAGGGTTCTGGGTGCCAGGAGTGCTTTGGGGTCTGTTCTGAGGTCTTGGATGTGGGGCAGTTTCTCTTCCCCTGCAGCAGTGGGGGGGCTGGCGTGGCGGTGTCTTGGGGGTGGGATGCTGGAAGCCAGCTTTGGCCCTGAGGTTTCTAGAGCTACACCCCAGGATAGGTGTGGATTGCTATTTTTCCAGCCAGCTGTAGCAGTAAGGGGGTCCGCTATTTGGCTAGTTACAGCCTTACAGGGATGATATAGTTGCTTTTTTCAGACCCTTCTGCTGTTTATTTCTCAATGCTGCCCGGGGCTGGTGGCATGTGGCTGTGCTGCAGCCAAGGTCGCACAAGGTTTAAGGGCCCCGGCACACGGCCATGCTGAATGCCTTTTCCAGGTGGGGTTTGCCAAGTCTGAATTCCCAGCGTGAAGGAGTCCAAAATTCATCAGGGCAGGGGAGAGGTGTCAGGGTGAGATCTGGCCCATACCCTGCGCTGGGGGAGTGCGCTGTGCTCGGTGCCAGGGATGAGTGCGGGCAGCACCGATCACCCCGGGGTGCCAGGCAGGGGCTGAACTGCCACCCTGCAAGAGGGAGTGGGGAAGGAGACATCCATGAGTCTCTTCAGACTCCCTCTCTGAGCTCCCCCGTGCCCTTGCAATGTTTTCCTCCCCTGCACATTGCCAAGAAATGGCTGGAGGCTCCTTCCTTCTGCACTGTTGGCTGCTGGCCGGAGCCTTAGGCAAAATGTCAGAGCAGACAGACGTGCTCTGATCCAGCCTGGCCAGCCCAAGGTCGCTGCGTTTCCCAGAGACCGCTGGCCGGTGCTGAGCTGCTGCTGGGGGGCTGTGATGGGATGCTCTTTGGACACCTTCCAGGGCAGCTCAGTGATGGTGGGAAAGAGAATTGTATTCTCATGTATGGGGGGTGTTCTGTCAGTGGGGCAGCAGCAAACGAGCACAAAAAGGCAGCTCTGAAACCGCTGGCTGCAGAGACTGTTCCCTGCTCCACGGGGATAAGGCTGTCCAGGGAGGTTTCTTGCAGATGCATGACAAGTATCGGCATGATCTAAAGGTTTGAGAGCAGAGATGCGTCCTAGAGGATCCGCTTTGCAAAATGAACTTTCTCATCCCATGAAATTAACTCTTCCCACCCCAAACCAGTCCCAGATGTTCAAATGCAATGGCAGGACTGCTGTACTTGGAGGGGTTAATCCTGCCTCTCCCTCCCCACAGGCTTTTGTGCCTGGTCCGTAGGAGTCTGGGTCCTGGCCAGACTCTGCGTGGTGCCATATGGAATCCTCCACCTGTTTGGGGGTTTCTCCTCCCCAGTCCTGGTGGCGTGCCCAGACCTGGCCGCCTTTCATTGCTTCTGATAGCAGGTTGGCAGCATCGGTTCTCGCGCTGGCATTGTCCCGCTGGCAGGCAAAGCCCCAGAGCCAGCTCAGAAGGAAGGTGGTCCTGTGTAGAACATCTCTTGCCAATGTGGCCTCAACCCAAAGTCGTGGGGCTGGAGCAAAACCTCAGCCTGTGGAGACTCAGCAATCTGGCTGCCTCTCTGGCTTCCCTCACCAGCCCTGGCATCGTAAACTTCTCCCCAGCAGTAATGCTTCTTGGAAGGGAGTGTGGGTGATACTCTGTCTCACGCTGGGAACCACTGGGTAGCTGACTTGACACAGCCCTCTCATCAGGAAGGTGAGAACTGGCTGCTTTGGGCCAGTATTTCTACAAAAGGGATGGAGCGAGAGGTCCCCGGTTCTTCTAATGGCATCTCCACTGTTTCCGTGACAGGACCGTGGGTGGCAGCAGCAGCAGAAGCGACCTCCAGGCCGCTCTCCGGCCTTCACGAACCCACAGGTATGCCTTGTGGGTCTCGGCAGCTCCAATGGCTTTCCTGTCCAGGTTCTCCAGGCATGGCACCAGGTCACCAAGCCGGGGCTCACGGGAAGAGCGCAACAGCCACCCCATCCTCAGCGTCTTTGAGCTTGAAAGGTTGCTGTACACAGGGAAGACAGCCTGTAATCATGCCGATGAGGTCTGGCCAGGACTCTACCTGGGAGATCAGTATGTATCGGAGGGGGACAAGAACTGGCGGGTTCGGGGTATTTTTGTGAAATCTGGGAGGGGGAGGTTGGGAAAAGTGAGGGAGAGGAGGATGTGGTGGGTGTGGTACATTGGGACAAAGGAAGAGGGAGGGCATAAACACGGCTGTGCAGAGTTCAGAGCACTGCTGGGGGGTGGTGGTGCGCCCTTGGAGTCAGAGATTGACTTAAAATTCAAGAATCTTAAGAATCTGGCATTTTTCCTTTGCATCCAGCTTTCTCAGATGTAAATGTTTGTCCAGGACAGCCCTTACACTGTCCTTAGAAACTTCTCTTTAACTGGTCTAAACTTACGCATCTCTGCACTGTTTCTTACTCTCCGCAGAGATATAGCGGCCAACCGGCGTGAGCTGGCTCACCTGCGCATCACCCACATCCTCAACGCCTCGCACAGCAAGTGGAGGGGGGGTGCTGAGTACTACGAGGGCACGGGCATCCGCTACCTGGGCATCGAGGCCCATGACTCGCCTTCCTTTGACATGAGCCCCTACTTTTATCCTGCAGCTGACTTCATCCACCAAGCGCTGAATGAAGGTCAGTGGGAAAGATTTCTGGGAGAGAACTGGGGAGCTGGGATGGGAAGAAACTGCCCCGGGCAGATGGGAAGCTAGATTGACATCCTATGGCTAAGCATCCTAGAAAACAAAGGTATTTCTAGCCTGGGATGGTGTCTCCTGCACTGGATCACCTCCTCCAAAGAGGGGACAGGCTAGATGAGAGCACTGGTCCCCCAGGTCACAGCCCCAAGCTGTGTCCTGAGCTGTGGCTGGTCCTATTCAGTCTGTCTTGGGAGATCACGGTACACTGATACACTTTGCCAAGAGAGGGACCTCAGTGTGTCACAGTCATACTATAACCTCTGACCCCAGAGGCTGCACACCTGAGCCACAGCTCCAGGACGCACTATGGCAAAGAGTTGGGTCCTCAGTATTTTTTTAATTGGGATATTTGGTCTGCTGTGACACCGCCCCTGTGTTTCACCCCCAGGAAGGATCCTTGTGCACTGTGCTGTCGGGGTGAGCAGGTCGGCCACCTTGGTCCTCGCCTACCTCATGATCCGCCACCACATGCCCCTTGTAGAAGCCATAAAGACGGTCAAGGACCACCGCGGTATCATCCCCAACCGGGGTTTCTTGCGCCAGCTGGTCGCCCTGGACAATGCCCTGAGGCTGAAGAGGAGTGCGTGAAGGAGGACGAGAGGGGTTGTGCGGTGGGAGCGTTGTGTGTGCGGTGCTCATCTGACGCTGATGCCCGCTGAGTGGCAGAGATAGGGCTTTCCTCACGGTGCAGACGCTTGGCAGCTAGCGGGTTACATGCAACTGGCCCCTGGGCCTCCCCCTCAGCTAAGGGGGTCCCCAGACATGCGAGCTATTCCTAATGGTAAAGCATAGGCCCTCAACCTGCAATCTTGCCACCTAGGTAGGCGTAACTTGTAGCCTCCTTCCCAGCCTGCTCATTCCAAGATGCCTCCGGAGGGACTTGGCCCCACGTTTCAGGTTATTCTATCCCTGTTGGCTCCAAGAAGCCTTCAAGGCTTCGTTCTCCCACGTGGCAGATGCATTTGCCAAGCCAGTCCTGTCCCTCCCTCCCAGGAGACTGAAGCTCTGTGTGTTCCTTGTCTTGTTTCCTATTCGTTTTTGGTCTGTGTAGCGGTGTGAATTAGGTCTGGTGTGTGGGCTCAGGCAAACAGGCCTTTTGTCGTAGTGTTTGGATGTCCTCCATGCCTAGTGTTAACCTGTGAAAATAAAGCCAGTGCTAAGGAAAAAGCTTGGCCATCCCTTGTGTGCTTTGGGACAGACTTTATGTGTTCAGGCTGGGATCTGTCACAGGTGTCGGTGGGAGAGCGTCACCCTGAGTGGGTTGAGATGGACCTGAGTCTTCCCAGACCCTCGGTGCAGGAGCTGAACCTGTCAGACTCCACTGGTGGCCAGTGCCTGTGCTGGGCCTCCCCACTCTTTTTTTCCAGCAGTGGGGACAGAAAGGGGAGCGCCTGGTGGAAAGCGGAGCCGGGCTGGCAGTCACCAGGGTCACCATCCATCACGGGGTGGACGATGTCGGTCTCCCAAAGGCAGGCAGGCACCAAGCCATCACCCAGGCTTGGGCTGTCCACTGGGGCCTGCGAAAAACACCTCGGCTGCTTGCAGAGGGGATGGGCGAGCCGAACCCCAGGAGCGTGGCCGGGGCCAGCAGCAAGTGTCCGTGGTGGCCCAGGGGTGCTGGGTGGCCCCACGGGTGCTGGGCTGGCACACTGCCACCACTCATTGTCCGCCTGCTCTTATTATAGCCCCATTCTTCCTCCGCTTCCTGAGAGTGCATGGAGCACCGCTCGGCTGCCGGCTATATGTTGTGCTGAGATCACATAAACACGTAGCAAGAGGAGCCCGACGGCCACGCAGGGTGAGCCGCTTGGCTCGGGGCACACCGAGGCCCGTGCTGTAGCACCCCATCGCTGCTGACTGGTGGCCCCGAGCAGTCCTGCCCTGGGGAATGCCTGCCTTCAGCTCAAGGGCAATCAGGAGAGCAAGCTTTAGTTTGCAGAAGCTGTGGTGTCCTCTGTGTGTGTTGCACAGCTCCTGGGCTGGGGACTCTGCTCTTAGAGGTCCCTGAGGTGCCACGGGGTGCTCAGGGCACGGCACCGTCCCAGAAAGGCAGCGGCAGAGAGAACAGACCGACTGCTGGCAGCGGGGCCAAGGTTACCCCGAGCAAGGGCTGCAGACACTGAGGCAAGGAGGAACGGGCGTTGGGCAACGCGCAGGGGCTGGTCGCGCTCTGCAGCGACGCTGGGTGCTGCTGGGACTGCTGGACATGCCAGAAGCTTCGGCGGGGGCGATTGGAGCTTGGCAAGGTCCTGAGGGGTGTAAAATGCCTCCTGTCTGATTTTGCAATTCTGCTTTGTGCTCCTTGCTGCTGCGAAGCTCCCTTTGTGCAGCCTGCTGCGAATCGGCCCCCGAATGCAGAGCGTGGCTGTTGTTTGACAAAGCTGGGATCAGGGAGGCTCTGAGCACGAGGGCAGGTTGTGTTTGGAGGATCAGCAAACTAATCCAGAGAGCGAATTCACTGACAGAGCCCGTGGTATGCCGCACCTCACTGTGCTTGCAGTGCCTGAGATCAAAGCGTAGCGTGGAAAAGCACCCCGATTTCAGGAGGTCTGTCAGCACAGCCCCAGCAGAAACCTGCCCGATCCTTGGAGCTGTTGGTGGAGAAGGACACACAGAGCCCACGATACTGCCATCCCTGACACAGGGCATGTGGGAGCACACGGAGGCATTTCACAGCCCCACACTGCCACTCCTGCTGCCCTCATGGTCACCGGTCACCTGCAGGATCCACAGTTTGGATGGAGATGCTGATCATGTCTGAAACCATCCCCTGCACAAGACTGAGAGCCACCAGGAGCTCAGTGCCTGCTGGGAGGTTCCCCCCATGCTGGTCCATACACAAGGACGGGCTGAGCTCCAGCCAGGTGGCGTGTGAGGCAGGTAATGCAAACTTGGGTCACATGCAGAGCATTTCTGGTGGGTGATGGGGCCCTGTTTGAGCAAAGCCCCGTGCCTGTGCATGCTTCATGGGAACACACGTGGCAGAAAGGTGCATCGTGGGCACGTGAGTGAGGGGAATGAGGACGACGAGAGACTTGAGAGGTGGAGCTGTGTGAACCTCATGAAGTTCAACAAGGCCAAGTGCAGGGTC
>RSEF01000022.1:3304329-3325123 GCA_003993805.1 Himantopus leucocephalus
GAGTCAGCCCAGGCTCTCTCCACTCTGATGGCACATCTTCTTTTCCTCTTTTTCCCCTTCTTCCGTCCTAAACGCCGAGTTTTCTCTTCCCCCCAAAGGGTGCTCCTGCAGTCTGGGGCTGATTCACACCAGTAAACCCTGCACGATGCCTCCCGTCACGTTCCAGGACCTGCCACTGAACATCTACATGGTCATTTTCGGCACCGGCATCTTCATCTTCGTGCTCAGCCTCATCTTCTGCTGCTACTTCATCAGGTGAGCTGAGGTCGGGGAGGGAGCCGCGGCAGTGGGTCGGCATCCCCAGGGCACCCCCAGCCCTTCCCGGCGCCCCGTTGTTTTGTCCCACGACACGGGAACCGCTCGCCACGAGGATCTGCCCCGAGGAGAGGGGTCGGCCGCCCGCCGTGCTCGAACCGGGCGCAATCGTGGTCCCCACGGTCCCCTGCGGCCGGAGCAGGGCAGGAAACGCAGGAAGGGGCTCTTGTTTTTCAGGGGACCACGCGGAGGGCCGCATTGTGTCGGGCAGGGAAGGAGCAGTGCCGCACGGGAGAGGATGTGTCTTTACATTACACTCCCTGCTCAGGGAGGGCTATTTTTAAATCCAAAGCCGAGGCGGCAGCTGGTGTTTCTGCAGGGCCCGGGTGGCACAGTCCTTCCCCTGGGGGTGCCCCGGCTCCACCGATGTCCCTTGTGTCTCTCAGCTGTTTTTGGGACTGCGGAAGCACGTCTCGGTGCCTCGCTTGGAGGAGAAGCTCGGCTGCGAGCAGTCCCCGTCTCCCCATGTCTTGCTGGGTTTCTCTGCCAGGCGGTTTTCCCCGGCGCCCTCGCCCCGGCCAAGGTCGCAGCAGGGCTGGGAGCTGCCGGCGGGCGAGTACTGGAAATACGGCGTTTCCTGCGCCGCGAACGACTTCCTAAGGCAAACAATCGGGGCTGCCGGCTCTTATCGCTCCCCGCTGCCGATTCCTGCCGGCGTTGGAGGCAGCACAGGGCCCCGCGGCACTGCTCTGCCCGGGGCACGGCAGACCAAGAGCTGCTTATCCCCAAATCCTGGCTGGGAAGGGTGCGTCCCCCTGATTTCGGGTGCCTCCCGAATATTTTTGGCCATACTGTTCAGGCATAACCCTTGAGGATGCTGTAAAACTGACGGTGCCTTTTTCTTTCCCCCTCCAGCAAACTGCGGCACCAGGCTCAGAGCGAGCGGTTCGGGTACAAGGAGGTAACGGCGATGGTTGTTTTCTGCACATACCCGCAGCCTTTCGGGGCCGAGAGGGAGGTGGGCGCAGGTGGGGGGACGCAGCGGGGACCGGTGCTGTTTGTCAGCTGGGCTGAGGGACTCAAAAGCAGCGTGACGGGACGCGCTGCCCGCTGTGCCCGGGCTCGACCTGCCCGGCTCGGTTCAGCTCCCATGGGGGCTCCTGGCAAAATCCCTCCTGCTGTTCAATCCTCTCCCTCCTTTTCTCCTCAGGTGGTTCTGAAGGGCGATGTGCGGAGGCTCAACGTGCACGGGGTGAGCGGCACCGCCTCTGGGTCGGGATGGATTTGGGGCTAACGGGGACGATGCTCTGGGGCACGTCCCCTCTGCTCTGTGGGGTCGGAGGGGCTCGCAGGCAGATGGGGATGTGGGCACTGCACGGCTGGGAACGGGGAGGGAAACCCCCTCCCCGGGGGCGTTTTGGGAACTGGGCTGAACTCCCAGCTGGAAATACCCGGGAAGAGACGCCGCAGCGGCAGGATTTCCCCAGCCACGGCATTCCCGGTGGGAGCGGGGCCACGGGTGGGCGTCGCGCTGTGTGCCACATGTTCGCACCCGCCCTCATCCTCCGTCTCGCCTCCCGCAGCAGACCTGTGCCGTCTGCCTGGAAGATTTTAAGGTGAAGGAGGAGCTTGGGGTGCTGCCGTGCCAGCACGCCTTCCACAGAAAGTGAGTATCGGCCGGGGCGGTCGGCTGAGGGACACGGGAGGGGGATTTTCCCCGGTGGGGACGTGCATCCTCCCGACTTTCTGCCCCGCAGGTGCCTGGTGAAGTGGCTGGAGGTGCGCTGCGTTTGCCCCATGTGCAACAAGCCCATGGCGGGTCCGGCACAGCCCCGCGCCGGCATCGGCACCCTCCTGGACGAGCTGGTGTGAGCGGCCCCCCCACCCCCGGCTCCTCACCGGCCACATCCAGCGCGGGGACCGCCGCTCCCCACCCACCGCATCGCCCGCCCCCGCGGGATCGGACTCAAAGGATTTCGGGGTTTCCGAGTTGGGATTTTTTTTAACTCGCAGGTCGTTGGTTTGGGGTTTTTTTTTTGGGGGGGGGGGGGNCTCCGCGTGGAAAGGAGCTCCCCCTCCCTCCTCCCCCTTTGCTGCACAGAGTATTTTTGTACCTGATCCCCGCCCGCAGGGGGGAACTGTACAGTTTTGTGAAAAAACAAACAAAAAACAAAAACAAAAAAAAAAGAAAATTAAATGGACAATGTTTCAGCCAGTCTGAGCTGGGAGCACTCGGGGGGCAGCGAGGGGCATTGGGGGGCGCGAGAAAAGCTGCTTTTTTTCTTCTAATTTTTGAGACACACAAGACAATCTGGCGCCAGTAATGACGCCACCGATCCCGCCGGCGCTCAGAAGGGAAATGTGCTACGTCGTAACGCAGGGCGCACACGTCACGCAGCCGCATGCCACTCCCATTCATCATACGCTATGAACCGGAAGGATCAGCCCCATCCCGCCGCGCCTGGCCCTAGTACCGCGCCACTCGCCCCTAGGTCAGGGCGAGGCCCTGCCTCCCCTGATTCTCCCCCCCCAGCCGGTGCAGACCCCTCCGCATCAATTGTACCCGCGCTCACAGCCTCTTCCCGCCTTTCTCGGGACCGCACGGCCACCTTTTCCCCGCGTTTCGGTGGCTCATTACCCATGCTAATTTATTCACTCGTGGTTACGCCCCATCGCTACCACCTTTACGGCAAGGGTGGGATTTTGCGACAGCGGCGCGGTTTGCGGCGCGTGTTGATGGAGGCGGTAGTTGCCTGCTCCGAGGGGAGAGATTCCCAGAACCCTGCAGGGCGCTGCTGCCCGCGGTCGGTACAGGGAAGCGGATTAAAAGGGAGGTGTGGGGGGGTGTTTAAAGGGGTTTTAGAGCGGGGAGGTCCCACCGCGGGGTGGGAAGTGGCCCTGGGGTGTGGGTCCGGCCCGGCCCTGGTCAGGCCATGGAGCTCAGCGGCCTACTACGAGCCCTGGGGCTGGAGGAGCCGCGGGACGGGGCGCAGCCGCCCCCTGCTGTCCCACCGGCCGAGCAAGTTCTCATCCAGATCGGGCAGCGCTTCTCTGAGGGGGCCGGCTGTGCCCCCAAGGCCGGCGTGGTCAGAGACCTGGGTGCGCTGGTCGAGGCTGCGGACTGCCGGTGGCTTTTTGGAGGCCTGAGCCCTGCAACGGTGGGTGAGTTGGTGGCTGCGCTGAATGGCTATGCAGCACCCCCAATGCAGGAGCAAGATGCTGCAGATCTCCCCAGTAAGGACAGTGCATATGCTGCCGCAGCTGAGAGAGCGGCAGATGTTGGGTCAGTATTTCTACACCTCCTTGTGAAGCTGGAAGCTGCCAAGACCCAGGAATCTCTGGGTGTCCCTGTGGTGGGCCCAATCCTATGCCGTGTGATGGCACCCATGTACATCTTTGCTGCAACACATATTGTGGAGAGGCCCTGGACAAATGCGAGGTCTCAGGCTGTGGCACAGGAGCTGCTGGTGCTGCTGGTTAAAGCTGCAGGCTGCGGGTCGGTGGCTGAATTCCTTCGGGGAAAGAATGAAGATGAGGAAGGAAGATTTGCAGCAGTGATGGGACTCCTGAAACAG
This sequence comes from Himantopus leucocephalus, assembly GCA_003993805.1. Classification (NCBI taxonomy): domain Eukaryota; kingdom Metazoa; phylum Chordata; class Aves; order Charadriiformes; family Recurvirostridae; genus Himantopus; species Himantopus leucocephalus. Next base: position 3,308,160 of record RSEF01000022.1, read on the forward strand.
GAGCTGACCAAGTGAGTAGGAAGGGGAGGGCAGCGCTGGAGAGGATGGTGTGTTTGGCTGGTCTCTGTGCAGGAAGTGCTGGAAACTTTTTGGGAAACTCTGTGAGCTCAGGCAGTACAAGACACCAAATGATGAATGTGGGGCCAAGAGCTTTACAGATACCTAGTAATGAAAGGTGGTGGTGGTGGGGGGAATCGGACAGAACTTACTGTCAGCTGAGAGGCTTAAATGCATAGGAAACGAGCATTTGTTAGTTCCAGTGTTTGCTGAGCTTCTGTATTTCCAGAGACGCCTGGAAGCGTAACCCTGCCACAAAGTTCGTGTTCTCCTGGACGCTGAATCATGTCACCCGGCCCTGGCTTAGCCATTACCTGGAGCGTGTCCTCCCGCCATCGCTGCTCATCTCAGATGACTACCGNCCGGCCCTGGCTTAGCCATTACCTGGAGCGTGTCCTCCCGCCATCGCTGCTCATCTCAGACGACTACCGGGAGGAGAATAAAATCCTGGGTGTGCACTGCCTGCATCATATCATTCTCAACGTGGTAAGAGATTTGAGTAATTACATCCCTTTCTGTGTGTTGCTTGAAGGAAGGGTGGGTTGGATGCCTGTTAGGATTCCTAACTTGTAATCCTGGTTCTGCTGTTAACCTAGCAATTCTGCTNTTGAAGGAAGGGTGGGTTGGACGCCTGTTAGGATTCCTAACTTGTAATCCTGGTTCTGCTGTTAACCTAGCAATTCTGCTCTATCCTCCATACCGTCCCTGTGTGTTTAAATATGTGTAGTTCTTACATTTGTTAACAGGAAGCAAAGAACTGCTTTGCCACCTTTTGAACTCAGCTGATTCACGTATCAGCCTGACAATGGTTTGCAGAGCAGGATATTAAAGTAATGCCAGAGAAACTGCAAAAATGCAGCTGGGAGACAAAGGGAAGTGGCTGCTCCTGTGCATGGCAGGGTTTAACCTGCATTTATTACAGCACCTGCTCCTGCTTTCTTGTAAGCAGTGTTCCTAATGTGCAGTATGTGCAAGGGTTTGTGAAGGCTGTTCTCTTTTATTGGGTTAAATGGGTGCTGAGCGTGATGCATGGGAACAATGTTCTCTTCTCTGTTGTTGCAGCCAGCTGCTGATCTGTGCCAGTTCAACAGGGCTCAGGTTGTGTACCATGCCCTTTACAACCATCTCTATTCACGAGAGGCTCCTCTCATCCAGGTAGGACAGCAGAACTTCATTTTAATCTGCTTCGTGGTATTTTGTATCAGCCCCACAAGGGATAGCCAGCATAAGGCAGGAGGAGGCAGAACCTGTTTCCTTGCAGACAGTCCAGTCAGGCTGTTATTAGCCGATGCTTGTGGCCGAGAGACAAAGTAACTCAGTAGATTTCAGGAAAATATCAAAGCGGAGGGAAGATCTCTTGCCTCCTGTCCCCTGCCAGGTGGCAACCTTGCTGAAGAGGGCTGGTAGTAGAAGTAGTTGGGTCTGTCACGTGCACTGCAGCAGCTGTGGGTGGTCAGGGGGTTTGGAAGTTACTGGTGTTTTGGAGCATCAGCAGGATTTCCCAGTTTTACTGTCTCGTACCAAACCAGGCAGTGTTGCTGTGCCTGCTGGACTTGTTGCCGATCCTGGAGAGAGCCCAGCGGCAGCAGAAGCAGGCCAGACCAACTGCCCCCTGCGATGAGGTGCTGCAGCTGGTTCTGACCCACATGGAGGCAGAGCATCGCCTTGCGCTGCGGCGGGTGTACGCCAGGACCCTGCCTGCCTTTGTGCAGAGGTGAGAGCAGCAACTGCAGCCCTGCAGGGACTTGCTTTGGCCTTGGTCTGTATCTCCCTCCTCAGCGTGCATCTCTTTGTGTCAGCAGACTTGGCATCCTGATAGTGCGGCACCTGAAGAGGCTGGAGCGAGTTATCCTGGGATATCTGGAAGTCTGTGATGGCCCTGAGGAAGAAGCCCGACTGGGAATACTGGAGACGCTGCAATGCACCATAGAGCATGCTTGGCCCAGGTACTAGTCTGGGGGTGAAGGACACTATAGAAAGCATATCCTGAATGCTGTCCCTCTTTCAGAGCCAAAGTTACTATTGCTTGAGGAAAAGGCCCAGAAATCTTAAGGGAGAATCTCCCACAGGAAGGAATCGTGGGCATTACTGCTTTGCTGAAAAACCTGACTGAAAAGTTAAGCTGGGTCCTCATTTTGATCTGTCTTTTGCCTATTCTGGAAGCATCATCTTGGCTAAAAACTAAATCTGTGTTGTCTGCGTGGCAGAACTGTGGAGTAAGCCCTGCGCTGTGAATTAGGCTGCCCCAATGACAGGCGTTCCTGATACACCATCTGAAGGTTACCTCTGTGTTTGGGGCCTGTTGTCCTCCCTCCCATGGACATACCGAACGCTGCAGCTTCTTCAGCCTCATTGCTGAAAGAGTTGCTCATCTTACGCCAGCTACAATCCTGCTCCACACTAAATGGCAACTAGCAGCTCCTGCCTGAAGTGTCTAGGAACTGCTGAGCAGGGCTGTGCTTTGAAGAGGATTTAAGAGTAAGGCAGGGTTGCTGTTTCCCTCTGCAGGATGCCATGCAGACTCCCTGTGCTCCTCAAAGCTCTGCTGAAGATGATCTGGGATGTACACACTGACCAGGGTTCAACACCAGAGCCAGTAAAAGCTGACTTACTCCAGGGGGCCACTGAATGCCTCATCCTGCTGGATCGCTGCTCTGAAGGGCAAGTGAAGGTGAGCTGGAGACCCAGCACTGCTTCTTTTCTGATCCCTTCCCTCTTAGAAAAGGCAGAATGGTGCATGCAAGAGCCCTCTTGCTTCCTTGGTCCCACAGTATTTTGAAAGCATCAGTTTCCACCCGCCTCAAAGTTAGTACTTGATTTGGTAAGTGACTTGATATGTATCGACAGGTAGACGGTTTGCAGAATTCTCATCCAACAGGTAGCTGCCAGAGAGTTGATAACACCATAAACCTGCATGTGCCAAGGCACTGGAAATGGATGTTTTTCTTGTTTCAGGTCCTGCTGGAAGGCGTGTACAGCAGCTGTGAGGAGAACTGCGTACGGGAATGCATCAGAAAAGTGCAAGAGAACACATGAGGTGTAGCTGATGGATGCTCAACCTGCTTTTTGTACAGTAAAATTTATTTATTTATTTANAACACCATAAACCTGCGTGTGCCAAGGCACTGGAAATGGATGTTTTTCTTGTTTCAGGTCCTGCTGGAAGGCGTGTACAGCAGCTGTGAGGAGAACTGCGTACGGGAATGCATCAGAAAAGTGCAAGAGAACACATGAGGTGTAGCTGATGGATGCTCAACCTGCTTTTTGTACAGTAAAATTTATTTATTTATTTAAAGTTACTGTCTTTCTCATCCTATCTGTCAGCCCCATACCTCCCGCAAACAAGATACACTTGTGTGCTTGGCTAGCCACATGTGGGCTTCTCCAGCTTTAGAACAAAGCAGCAGTGCCCCCCAGTCCAGGTTCCTTCCCGGAGCACAGTCTGAGCTGAGCCTCATGTGGTTGTAGAGAAGGTGGGGAGTCTTCTTCAAACTGTGCTTCATGAAGGAGTTGTACAAACTTGCTGCAATTGCCTGGAGTCGGGACAGAAATCCTTCTTCTCTTAAAGAAAAGTATTAATCTAGAGCATGGAAAAAGTAATTAATGAGGGTGCTGCAGAGTGGCGAAAGCTGGAAGGAGTTCTAGTGACAGATCTGGAGTCCTGTCATTCAGTACAAAATGTGGGTTTAGGAAGGAGTCAGGCTGCTTTTGTTTTGGTGGTTGGCTCTGTTTCTTCTTCATACTCTATCTCAATGTAGCGACGTTTTCCTCTGGCTGGTCCTTTCAGGGGAGTTTTCCCTTTAGATTTGGAGTGAGAGGCTTTCTTTTCTACTTCTTCCTCCTCTTCTTGCTCCTCTTCGCTACTTGTCTCTAACTTATCCATGTCCTGAGAAAGAATGACAAGAGTGATGTCAAAGCATACTGCGTAACTAAACCTCCTCTTTCTGCAAAATTATCTTGTGTATCTGATTCCATTTTATAATTCCTGGCTCCCAGCTGTCTAGCCAGAGGAGATGGGGTGTAGTGGATACAGTGCAGTCCGACTGTATCATTATGTTCCACAAATCTGATTTTGCTGGCTCTTATCCCATCACCAGAGACACCAAGAGGGTGGAGGTTACTTTCAAACAGCTTAGCCTGACAGTTTATACCTGGTGCTTCACTTACCTCAAAGTCACTGAGGTCACTGTCATCTGCTTCCACAAACTCTCTTTTGTCTGCGTCCTGTAAGAAATAAAGTCAGGAGCTAGTACCTGCACACCGAGCATGATACAGTGTCACAACTCGCAATGGAGGAGCCATCCAGGGCACTGCTTGCACACACATGCTTTGTCTGAGTTCACCTTTCCTAATCTCTTTTTCTCACCCCGACATCCACACCACAACGCTCAGCATGTAGGTGAATCAGAGGTGCCGCACCAGGTCAGGGAAGGTTAACTGTGGTGCTGTGGCTGAAAGCATTACCTCGTCATCTTCTTCTTCCTTCTCTGCATCAGACTCGCTCTCGCTTTCTGCATCTTGCTGTTGTAGAGCTTTGTCAAAGGCATGGATGGGGAAGTTGTAAATGTCTCCGTACTGAAAAAGAAAATATGGATTTTCTGTAAGTCTCAGGAGGAAGACAGCCATTGGTGGTAGAGTCACCTAAAGCCCATGGCCTGCACGGAAGCAGTTCCAGCCTAGGCTGAACTTGTGGCTCAGCCCCTTCCCTAATTCTGAAGCAGATGCTCCTGTACGGAAAATGAGGGGCTTTGCGTTTTGGAGAAGCAAGTTCTCCAGCCTGTTATAAAGCCACTTGAAGGGCTGCGTGCCGTCGTCCCCTACCCCTCCTACACAGGTGGTGCTTCTCTTTCATACCAATGCCAGTGTCCCTCGCTGGAGAACCAGCAGGACAGAGGGCAGTAGGAGCAGTTTTACTGCTGTGTTCTGAGCACAGTGATCCTTACGGTATCCTGTTTCAGTCTTTCCAGTAATTCCTTCTCAATGGCGTTATCCAGCTGAGCGGCAATCAGGGCTTTCTCCTGATGGAGCAAAGAGGAGCTGTGTCAGTAGTTTGAAAGACACGTGGAACAGAAGCAATAGACAGGAGATTACATGAAAGAGTGGTATTACCTCTCGTCTCTTCTCTCGCCTTTCAATCTTTCTGCGTAAAGGAACGAGCTTCCTCCTACGGGGAACAAGAAGTGCTAGTTAGTGAATCTGTCAGCTTCTTGCGTAGCAGGTGAGCAAATTCTCGTTTAGGGGAACAACCAGCAGTTATATAGTTAGAAATGCAGCTGCAACTAGTTTAAGTGCATTTATATACTCAGGCTACACTGCAGTTAAATCCCTTTCAGCCAGGTTCATTTCCAAGCCTGCCAAAGCCTCAGGAAAACAGCTGGGTGCACCAGGGCTCTGCATACAGCCGGTGACAGTGGCTCAGTGGACGGGCAGCGGCTTTAGGCCAATCCAACGTCTTCGTTCTTGGTTGTGTCACTTACTGTCGCTTCAGCGTCAGCTTCCGGATGCGGATGAGGTACTGTGTGATCTTAGTGAACCGCTGTTTGCATTTGTGTCGGATGAACCGCGGCCAGTAGATGAGGTTCTCGTCTATCTCTTCCAGTGCCTTCTCATAGTTCTTGCTCAGCAGGACCTGGAGGGGGGAAAGGGAAAGGGTTGAGCTACGGAGCAGCAATAAAGTGGGGACATGTCTGCTCTTGGGAGGAGTGCCATCGCTCCCTGCCCTCCCCTGCCTCTCGGTGTGTTACATTAGAGCTCAGTTAGCGGTCTGCTCTCATTAACTCACCCGCTCCCAGAGCCGACGAGGAAAAGGTGCCCGCTCTATCGTCTTCATGTACAGGTAACACCGACCTAAAGAAAAGAGGAACGTGATCCCGGGAGAGAGACCGAGCGTGTCCCCATGATCCTGGGAGAGAGACTGAGTGTGTCCCCGACAGCAGCAGAGTGCTAGGAGTGGGGGTGCCCGCAGGGATTCGCCCCCTCCCCACCCCAGGGGTTGTTGGGCTCCCACCTTTCTCCTCCCGGATGGTGGCGTACTGGCTGTTTGCCAGCGGGCAGGAGGAGCGGTTGCACAGTCCCGTCAGGTTGTACTCATTGCGGCAAAAGTTTTGGGTTTTTGTCCTGGAAAGAAAAGAGGTGGGATTAAAGGGGAAGGGCCTGCCCTACGCCTCGCAGCTGCAATTGTCACGCATGGCTGTCCTGGTGGCACAAGGACAGGGGAAACGTGTCGGGGTCTGAGGGGCACCTAAATTGGCCCCTCCGCTCCTCTCCCTGTAGCCCCCCCCACCCCCCCCCAAGCTGGGAGAGCTCAGCGCACCCCATCTTCCCAAAAACTCACGTTATCTTGTAGGAGCAGAACTGTCTGTTCCCCAGCGTGTCCCACACAACCTGCGAGGACAAACAGCGGGTGACACACACCGCCACCCCTCACCCAGCGCCCCGGGCAGCCCCGCCGCGGCACTAACGGGGCCGGAGGGGAAGGACACGATCCCCCGCCCCCCCAAACCATTGAGGTCCCCTCTCTGCACCCCACAAGGGGCGCAGGGACAGCCCGTCCCCATTCACGGCCCCTCCCGTGTCCCTCTGTTCCCCCCGGGCTGGGGACGGTGACCGCCCCCGCCACGTGGTGGGTGCGTGCGGAGGGGAGGGGGCGGTGCACCCCGGCCGGACGCAACCGACTGAGCGGCGGGGCGGCTGCCGGGCGGGGAGCGCGGACGGAACCGAATCAACCGGCGGACTCACGTCGTCCGAGTGCATGGCGGCGGCGGCGGCGCGGGTGGCGGGGCCGGCGGCCTAGCGCGCCGCCATCACCGGAAGGGGCGGGGCCGGCGGGATCTCGCGAGAGCGGCGGCGCCGGAGGGGAGGGGCGGGGCCGGGGTGTCATGGCGGCGGGGAGGAGCGTCCTCCGCGGCGGTGCCCAGGCCGGGGAAATAAACCTGAGAGGCTGTGGCGGACGGAGCCCTGTCGAGTGCGTTGTCCCTGGGCGGCCCCTGGTCGAGGCCTGTCTCTTGCGTGAGGCACCGGGGTGGCGGCTGAGGGGGGTCCGGCCTCGGGCCGCGGCCGCTCTGTCCTCCTCTGGGCTTTGGGTAACGGGTCGTGGCGGCTGCCGCGGGGACGGGGCCAGTGACACCGCCAGCTCCCGGTGCAGACCCACGCTGTTTAATTTTTCCCCGCGGGAGCTGTGAGGGAAACGTTTGTCAGCCCAAGGGGGAAAACTGCTTCCTCCACGGCTGCCGTGACCCGTCTCGTCTCCCCCTGTCTCCACAGGCTGCCGAGCTGGCGGTACCTGTGCGTATCCCTGCTAACGCACTCAAGAGTTAGATGAATATTTTCAGCTGAGTGGGTGAGAAAATCAGGTCGTTTGATGCAAAGATTACGACCTAATTCTTCATTCGGAGCAGAGAAACTCCATCAATGCTCCCTGGAGTAAGTCGGCTTTTACCGGCTCTGGCGTTGAACCTTGGCCGGTGTGTACGTCCCGGATCACCTTCAGCGGGGCCTTGAGGAGCACAGGGAGTCTGCATGGCATCCTGCAGAGGGAAACGGCAACCCCGCCTTACTCTAAATCCTCTGCACTGCAGCTAATTTATTAATTACAAAACCTGAGCTGCCAACGCCGGAGGAAAGAGTCCGAGTTTTGTGGCCGATGGTGGGTACGGTGCCCGGGGAGGGCCGGCGGTGAGGAGCCCACCGGGCAGGAGCCAGAGGCCTCTCTGCCTTCGTGGTGCTCACAGGAGTGGGTTTCCAGAGCACCCGGCCACCGGGCAGGCAGAGGGGTTTAGTGTTAATATTTAACTGGGAGGCGCGTTGCGGAGGTGTGAATAGATCCCCATATAGAATGGCTCGCTTTTTTTCCTTCCATCACAGAGAGCAAACACGTTTTTCCTTTTATTCTTGGCAAAGCAGGGAAACAGGTGGAAGATAAAAATAACACAGGTTTTGAGAACAGGCTTAGCATTAGTCACTTCCAGTCAGCCTAAGAAATATAATTTCATCTTATATGTGCAAAGCGAGGGGCAATGGGCCCGCCGTGGATGTGGGATTGCCTGACAATAGCCATTTATGACCTTTGGTAATGAGTCATAAGGTACCAAATCTTGACGAATTGTTATTATCCTCCCGTTTCCCTGCTGGCAAGCGCATCTGCATTGTGCTGCCGGGGCTCCAGAGCAGTGAATCATCTGTTCTTTCTGGCAAGTGAAATGGCTGCGCGTTACACAACTGCTTGTTCGAGACAGAAATGAGTTTATATAAACTGCCAACAATGGAACCAGAGAAATTGTAAGTTTGAGGTCTCCCTGGAAAAAATGAGATCACGGGAACTTCTCTGATACTTATAAAATTAATCTGGTATTTCTATTACTTCACTCTCTGTCTCTTAACTGTAACATACTTTTACAGATCATTATACTCGGTAATTATTGCTAACAGTGCAGCTGCTCTCTTTCTAAACTTGTGGCCAGGAAATTGCAAAAGGGCAATTAAATCAATCTATTGTACTTCTCGTTGCAGTGGGTTAGGGTCGCAAACACAGCCTGTTGCCCCATCTCAGCTGAGAGGCAGGGATTTTTAGAAATGCTCTATTAGTCACTTATAATCACAAGGGATCTAACTAGCTTTGTTGGCTGAGTCTGTGTCTAAGAACCTAAAACTGCTTTCAGCCTTGTTTCTATCTGAAAATCTTAGAGTTCTTCAAATAAATGAATTAATGGATGTTGGAAGGGACACACAAGCAGCTGTAAGTAGCACATAAATAGCGCAACACACAAAGCTGTACTGAGACAGCAATGAACGCGTGTTTTAACTGTCTTCAGAGGAGTGTGGAGCACATCAGCAGTACAATGACATCTTTATTGACAGCCTGGCAGTGACACAGACGGATCGTGCCTGGTTGCTACAGAAAGGTTTCATGCTGGGGAGTACAGCAGAATTCTGGAGAAAGAAACCTCCCAAAGCTGATGCTGCTGATTTCATTTTCGTTTGCTCCAGTACTTTTCTTTCAGGAACAGTAAGTGCTTTAAAGATTAACAACTGCCGCTGGACNGTGCTTCAGACAACATTGTTCTGCAGGACAGGTTGATACGATTGTCCTTATTTTTGTAACTTTTTTTTTTTACAGATGAGGCGCAGTGAGTTTGGGTAACTAGCCTAGAAACCACACAGCACATGAGTGGCTTAACTAAACGGATAGAGCCTCCAAATCCCGGGTCTGTAGTCCGTGCTGTGAATTGTGTGGCCGAGAGAACAGGCCAGCAATACAGCCTGTGTCTGTCCTGTGTCCACAAGCCTTGGGGGAGGCTGGGTGATTCTGGAGCGCTAATACATCCAAGTTGTGTCAGCATAATACAGCTTCAAAACAGGGCATGCATCCTTGCGCTTGCTATTCTGCATTTTCTGCCTCCACATCACTGTCATCTGCGAGAGGGAAGTCGCGCAGGGTTTTCTGGGTGGTGTAGCTTTTGGTTTGCATGGGGCATTCCTGGCTTAAGATTGCCTGGGCAAAGGAGAGAAAAAAATCATGCTTTAGTAAAAATGGTGATTAATTGAATAGTTAACAGGAGCATTACCACTTTTAGAGAAAGCCAAAGCAGCCAACAACTTTTGCCCAGGGAATGCCAGCTGTGAGTTACGGAATGGACCATAGCTCTAAACTTTCTGGTTTTATTGTCTGAGTTTTCTGTCCCTTTGTTGAGGGCAGAGTAGAGCCCAAAAGGTAAGACACAATCCCTGGCAAATTTATTCTTATCTCCCCCCAGATCTCTGGGTCATCAATCCCGTATACTTCAAGGGCACAAAGTATACTTAAACTCACAATCTTCTCCTCCTTAGCGGGAGGATTGCGCAGGTACCAACAGAGAGGAGCGTAAGCAATATTGATAACTCCAATGATGATCATCAGCCAGGGAAACCCAATGGCTCGTACAATTGCACCGCCTGTGGATGGACCTGCAAATTTAAAAATTAAAAAAGGCTAAAATGACAGAGAGCAAAGGGTGCCTTTCCAGTTCGGAGGGGGTCTATAAATCTACAGTGACTGGGTTGCAGGCTCTGTGCCGGTTTCTTGCAGTGAACGCTGGGTGGAGGAGAGGGAGCGATAAACCGAGCAAGACACACATGGAGTGCATCATCCCTTGGGTAAGCGTTCCTCCATACCAATCGCAAAGCCCATGCAGAAGGCGACATCAGCTATGGCGTAGACGTTGCCGTAGACGGAGGTGTGGCGAAGGTCCACGAGGTATCCCATGATAGGCATCATTGAGGAGTCCACCATTCCTGCCCAGAGCAAGCAGGACCCGATCAGTCATCGCCTTCCCCGAGGGCAGCGGTGAGAGCTGCATTCGGGCCGTGTCGCACAGCCTGAATGCTGACAGCTTACCTATGGCAAAGCCAAGGCCACCGTTTGGGCCGATCAGCCCGTAAATGTTTTTGGCCAGAGGTACCTTTGAGAGGAGAGAGAGAGAACACATGAATGAGGGTAGAAGAGCTGTGCGAGGTGTGAAGGTGCACCAGGTCTGTGAAACCCATACACACGTGCAACCACTGAATATGTACTGCCTGCCGGGCACGTGACCCCGTTTCAGTACGATCGCCCACGCTGCCCCTGCCGATCCTTCCACAGAAAGGTCTCGAAATTGTCTTGCGCTACTTACACAAAGGAGACTAATTCCTACCACAGCCATGCCGATCAGGGAGCACAGCCACCTGCAACGAGGCCGCGGTTAGGAGGGGGCAGATGTTCTCAGCGTGCACAACACCACGAGCGTGATTCACGCTGAAAGCGCAAGGACTGGGCTGGGCTGAGCTGAAATCTCTCCCGTTCCACTTACCGGCCCATTTTGTTAGCTAGAATCCCAAAGAGATTGGTGCCGATGAGGTAGGATATGCTGGCAGGGAGGAACGCCATCCCTGAGCGAGAGAGAATAAAAAAGCATGTCTCACCCTCAAGCAAACACAGGGGATTTGGGAAAATAGTCACTTCAGTAACTGCCTCTCCCCTTTGGAGAATACCCTGAGCCAGGCAGGGCGAGCACCCGCTCTGGGGGTGCCGGTCCGTGCAGTGGTGCTTCTCCGTGTCCTCCGCTGCCATCGCTCCGTGTCACGGCTGCGCTGGCTGCCCCGTTGCTCCATGCCCTGTAGAAGGGCGGAGGTCCCTCCATGAAGACAGAGGGGGGCTTAGAAAGTGCATTTGCTTATTGATGGGGGGAAACTAAGGCACAGTGATTCACCCACAAGATCAGGGTGAATGACCCTGTGCTAAACGCGGGACGTTTTTGTCCCCTCTGCCTTAATAAACTCGTCCTTCTCTCCTGTCGTGGTTTCTTCCTCTTCCACCTTTCTCCCCTCGCCGCCTGCTTTTCACTTACTAAATAAAAGAGGAATAAAATAACTGCTTAAGTAAAAAGCTTAGGGATTATTATGTAGTCAAAATTAAATATTTGCACTGTTTGCTGATTTACCGGTTGTTTATTTTTAATATACTTTCCCGCCAACTATAAATAAAACTGATCAGCTCCATTTCACTAAGAGAACTTCCTTATTGAAACACACTGATTTATGTTTAATTTTCTCTCCTCTCTTTAATGGCTACAGAGCACGGTTAATCCTGCAGGTTTAGTCCAAGCTGTTCTGTGGGTTTTTTTCCAGAGCTATGGGAGTGGGCAAAGCAAAGCATGCAAATCAAGAAGCCCTTTGAGCTCATAACAGCTTGTGAGGTGGGTGGCTTACAGTTGAACCGTGTCTAAATCCAAACTGCTCTCAAATCTCAGGTACCTGAAAATCTAGTGAATGTATTTGGGGTTTTCTTTGATGTCTGCTGAGCTCTGGGTCCTGCTACATCACCTCAAAGGTTCCCCTTGAGTTCAGTGGTGACGGGGGCAGCCCTGAGGGCATTTCTCAACCTGTGACCTTTGTTGTTTCCAGGCAGCTACGCTGTCCCTTCTCCCCACTCCCCACAGCGTTGCGACGCTGCTTTACCCTCGCCCGTCATTGCTCCATCACTCGCTCATGAGAAGCGTCCTGGGCTCTTATCGGGATGGATGCTCCCGCCTGACCAGAGGATAACTCGATTAGGAGCTCTCTCAGCCCTCCTGCTCCCAGGCTGCAATTCAATTTGGGATGTAAGCGTAGCCTGGGGCACCCCCCGGGTCATTCCTCAGCCAATTGGGTTTTATAACAATTAGTTTTTATTTTTGTAGCAAACACAGACAATGTTATCTCCATATCACATTTTCCAGGCAGCTGGTAATTAGCACGTACCATCCTGTCCTGCCTGGGACTCTCTAAATGGCCTTGTTTTACTCAGAGCTGCTTCTGCAAAACCCATCTGGCTGCCACGATTTCAGCCCAGCACGACACCATTATCTGCCCTGCAGAAGACAGGCTTCGACAGGCTTCCCATGCACGAAACAGCCTTTCTTCCACCGTTATTGCTCTTGTGGGGAGCCTGATTCTATACAATTTTTTCAATAATAGAGAAAAGCAGATTGTATAGCTACCACTAAGGACATTTCCAGCTGAAATTGGAGCAACACGCAGCCTGGGATCGCTCACTCTGCGCGGGTGAGGGTATGTTTTCTTCTTTTTGAGAATGATATAAGAGCTTATTCAATCCATCTCGCAGTGCCAAAGCAGGACCGGTTCTAGCTGAACTACATCAAGCAACTGTTCAGGAGTGAAGGCTGCAAAGCACGGCACGTACCTAGCTGCCATTTCGGGGAGCACATGGTTTGCATCATCCAGATGGGCAAGGTGGGCTCCAGCATGGCCACCCCCATGTTGGAGAAGCAGAGGGCTCCTGACGGGCAGAAAAGGGAGAAAGGCTCGATTTAAGCCACCTTCTGCTGCTGTTTCAAGCAGGCGCGAGTGGATCCCTTCAATCGGGAGTCGCGGGGGCAGGAGGGGGAGCGCGGTGCCTGCTGGCGCCCGCCTTTACCTGCAGCGACCAGGATGTAGGGGTCTCGCAGCAGGGTGACCACCGGCGTGCCTTTGGTGCTCTGCGGGATGGCGAAGGGGGGTTAGCCGGGCTGAGAGCTGCCCGGGCATCCACCCCGTCCTTGGCTTGGCCCCCGCGCAGCCCTGCAGCACCTCGCGGGTGCTCACACCTCTGTACTCACCTCGGGGCAGATCTTAGAGGGCTGCAGGATGCAGAGCTGCAAAGCTGGGGAGAAAACACTGATGTTAGCTTACCGCTGGAGACAGCGTCGCTTCCACCTGCAGTTCCCTCTGGCTTTGCCTTCAGCCCGACCCCTTTCATGGGCAGAGCCCCTGGGGATGCAGTGACTGTGTTTGGGGACAGCGTTCGGGCGGGCAGAGGGAGAGGTGGTTCCCAGCCCCGCTCCCACCTGCCTGAAGTGGACCGTGTTTGAAGTGTTTTATCAACCCATGAAGCAGTCAGATATGCAAATGCTCTCCGTCAGGCTGCCAGCTGCCTGCTGGGGAGCCACAACTAGAGCATGACAGAAATTAGATGTGGAAAAGAATAGGATTAAAAAAGAAAGTTTCATATGTATGGGACCTAGGTTTCATTTTCCAAAAGCTCTTACATGCTTCATTAAAGACGTCTTGCATTACATCTAGGCAAAGATGGTAACTGTGACTATAATTTAATTAGCTTAATACTTCCCACTAAAAAACGCACATTTCTGCTATCTATAACTTTGCCGCTGTACTCTGCAGGCTCTCATGGCCTGCATCTGTAATGCAGCTATGGGAGAAAGAACAAGGATCACCATTTCTGCTGGCAAAGTCGAATTCCTTGGTGGCATGGTGAAGAGGCTGCAGACGAGTGTGCCTTTCACAAAGAATTCACAGTTCAAAGAGCTTTACTGAATGTGCTGTTCAAGCCATTAAAGCAATCAGGGGGTTTATTAAGTAATGAGGGACTAATTCTTGCTATATTGCTATGTCATGCATCTGGTGGTAGAAAACATATGATTTAGCAATAACAGAATAACCAGTGCTGATGATATCACCCGTGTTGTATTAATGTGCCTCTTCCTTCACACAAGCCCTGTGAGATTCTCCCCAAAACATCCGCATTTAAATCTTTTCACATGTTTGCGGGTTTTTTTTTCAGTAGCATTAAACCATTTGGCTTCTCACCTCCATCTAAGAGGGCGAGGAACGCCAGGACCAGGAATGGAGATGATTTCCCCACGAATTCGTACATCACACTGCCAAAGGGGGCCCCGACTGCAAGGGAAAGGCTGCGTCACACAGCGGCAGTGCCACCGTCCCCAGCGCCTGGGCAGCAGCGCTCGGCTCCTGCCCTCGTGGTTTTCTCTGAATCCCCCGGCGGGTGTTCGGTGAAGGTGGTGGGAAGGTGCCGGGTCCCGCAGGCAGTGGCCGTGGGGAGTGAGCAGAGGGAGGGAAGAGGACAGGACAGCCGTGTCCGTGGGATGCCAGCGGGGAAGGGGCACAGGCAGGCAGGTGGGAGCCGTAGGTGATGGCCAACAAAGCTCTGGAGATGCCGTTGGTGTAAACCCCGTCGGGAGCGAGGTTTCCTTACTCAGCACGCCCAAGGCCAAGCCTCCGAGAGCGATCCCCATGGCGTTGCCCCTCTCGAAGTCGTCCGTGTACACGCTGGCCAGCATGCCCAAGCCTGGGGGCAGAGAGAAAGCAGAGGCCACGGGAAGGTGGCTGGTACCGGGGGGTGGCTCCTCTCTGAAAGCAGCCTGGGCTTTGGGGGGATTTGTCTGCTTGCCGGCTGGGCTGTGTGGGTGCACCGTCTGCGCCAGCCAGGCAGGCGCAGCGAGGAGGAGGAGTCTGAAGCCGAGGAAGGCACTCGGTGCATCTGTGCTGCTCATCATTCCTGAGATGATAACTGAACCCAGAGGAGGGGAGCTAACACAGGGACTAGGGTGTAGCTAAAACATTTACCTGCGACTGAGGAGAACGAGGACCCAATGCCTTGGAGGGCTCGGGCGATGAACAGCAAGGTGTAGGTGCCTGAGAAAGCAAACACTGCGGAGGAAGGAGAGAGACGGCGTCAGGCAGAACTGCGGACTGAGCGTTAAAACCCTGCAGAGGGTGACAGTGGCACAGCTTGCACCAGTTTGGGGGCTGGA
This sequence comes from Himantopus leucocephalus, assembly GCA_003993805.1. Classification (NCBI taxonomy): domain Eukaryota; kingdom Metazoa; phylum Chordata; class Aves; order Charadriiformes; family Recurvirostridae; genus Himantopus; species Himantopus leucocephalus. The sequence continues at coordinate 3,323,279 of RSEF01000022.1, forward strand.
GGGTGCTGGGTGCTGCTTGTCCTTTCTTGTCACCTATTCCTGAGAGCAGCTGCTCTGCTCTCACTCCTTTCTCCTGCACGGGGACAGTGGTGCAGGCGTGGACCAAAGTATTTTCTCCTGTGCTGCTGTGGATGAAGGGCAGCCCGACGGGCGATACTCACTGACTGTGGAGACGAACATGATGACGAATCCGATGAACATGGGGATGTGGTATCCTATCCTGGAAAGTGAAAAAAGAGGCACCATCTCAGGGAGGGTTCCTCGTTGCAGCTCGAGATCTGGTCTTGCTGCCCAACCTTAACACGCACATCTCCGTGGGCTGGTGAGCATCTCCTGAACGTGTGGATGTGCCCATGGGTGCCATTCAAGGGAGCACCCAGGGTCTAAGTGCCCCAGAGAGTACTGTAAAGCCCTCCTGGAGACACGGATCTGTTTTGCCAACTCACCTGCCCACACAGACCATGTGGAGATGACACACACGTGTCGGCTAGAGACGAAGGCAAAGAAAAACTCAGGAGCAGAAAATCTGAACAACAACATTATATCTGTAGCAGGGTGGGAATCTTTGTTTGTTTGTTTGATGGTTACTGGTATTAAATAGCATCTGTCTGCACCTGAGGAGGGCATTAGTGAGGCTTATGTTGTAATATAAACTTGCAAGCTGTTTGTAGGCTTTTAGAAAAGGTAAAATTCCTGCTTACATTGATGCATATATTCTCCCCTTTGCTATTTTACCCGCCAGTTTCTGTAGTTCCGTCATTGCGGTGGCTGCACACGCGCAGCACAGACCTTCACTGCTCGGCTAATGGTGATGGCATTAGCAGGCAGGAGCTGCCTGGCCCTGAAGGGCTACACCCCGGCACAAACCCGGGTCTCTGACCTACCTGTTGGTCAGCAGACCCACGGATGGGTTGACCACCAGCTGTACGAGAGCCTTGGAAGCAAACAGCAGCCCCACGCGGACGTTTTCCTTGGCGAGGAACTCCTCGCCCTCCGGGCAGCCGCTCGGCGGTGGGGGGCTGCTGGCGGGGGGCTGCGGCAGGGGGCTGTTCTCCGTCCCGTTCGCCAGCTCCATGGTGCTGGTGGAGCCTGAGACAGTCACCGTGGAGTTGTCAAAGTAGGAGAACATGGAGGAGAAAGGAGGAGCCTTCAAGGCTGGAGGAGCCGGCTCAGTCCGGGCTGCGGCAACGGAGCTGTTGGCGCCTTCATATTCTGTTGTATAGAGGAAGGTGGGGATGATCGGTACTGGAAAAAAAGCCAGGGAAGGGATTAGTTAGTGATTTTACTCCATTTTCTGGCTCGGCATGCAGCTGAAATGAATGGTGCTGGCTAGATGTCGGTGTCCTACAAGCTGCCCGCCCCCAGCCCTCCCCACGGCTCTCCCTGCGCAGGGACCCTGCCGACATCAACCAAGGAGCCAAAACCCCGAGGCGGCACCCAAAGAGCACGGTGAGAGCCGCGCACCGTACCCACGACCGTCAGCAGCATGTTGTCCAGCAGCAGTGCGACGAACACCACCACCAGCACCAGCCTCCGGGACGCCCTGCCCGCTGCCAGCCAGCGCCAGGGCACGCGTTCGGCAGCCGGCGGCATGGCCGAGAGCCTGGAGCTCAGCCTGGGTCCCGCTGCCTCCTGGCCTTCAGGGCTGAAGGTCTCCTACAAGCTTTAAAGAAAACATTCCACGTTACAACCTCCCGCAGCTCATGGCTTCTCCCTTGAGAAAGCAGCTCCTGAGGTCACTTAGCGTCTGTGTCCTCCAAGAGCTGGGTGCTCTTCCCTAGAAGCTGGGACCACAAGCTTTGCTCTCAAAGACCGTGGTTTTATCCAGCTTGCATTTAAAGTTGC
>RSEF01000022.1:3325223-3367117 GCA_003993805.1 Himantopus leucocephalus
CTCCCCCCCCCCCCCCCCCGGCGGGCGGGGCCCGACGCGGCGGCGCCGCTATATCAGCGCATGCGCGGCGGCGCGCGGGGCCGGGGCGGCGGAGAAGATGGCGGCGGTGCGGGCGGTGCGCGGGTTGGTGAACGGCGCCGGGCCCGGCGGGCCGCGGGAGCAGGCGGCGGCCCTCACCCGCGACTACCTCTCCCAGCCGCGCCTCAGTGAGTGCGGGGACCGGCGGGGGGGCGGCGGGCGGGTTCCCCGGGGGGCGCTGCGGAGGGTGGGCCCGGCGCGGGGGCGAGCGGCCGCTGGGCCGCGGGCAGGCCGGGCTGTCCGGCGGCGGGCGGGCGAGGCCGGCAGGGGGTCCGGGCCGCTGCTGGCGGCAGAGCCGGCCTCCCCCGAGCTCTCCCCGGGCCCTCCTTCGGGCACAGGCGCCGGGCTGGCCTGGGGGTGCGCGGGGGGCTCCGGAGGGCTGCGGGGCGGTGGCCCCCGCCCGAGCCGGGCTTTTAATCGCACCGGGCGGTACAGCGGTGCTTTTTGCGGCTTCGTCCTCTCTAACCACTTAAATTAGTCGCACGCTGGAACCAGGAGTCGGTTCCCAGCTGGGTAACGTGGGCCGTTTTGGGGTCATTCGTGAAAAACTTAGGTTTTTAGCAGGAACTGAGAATTAGTGTAAATTGCGGAGGGTGCTGTGGATTCTGTTCCTTTAAAATGAAGTTGAGAAATCTGATGGAAAAGAGGAAATAAAGTAGCCTTGTAGAAAACCCTTTATTGCAGTGTAGTAGGGGGAAAGTCAGAGTTGTTTGAAGGTGCATTTTTTCTGGTCTTTTTTTGATCTAGGTACTAATTACATGTGTGACTCTACCTGTACACCTAAATAGCGTGAGTATGTACAAGGTGGTAGCCAGGGAGCTTCTTGGTGATGGTTTCTTTGAAAATGTCAGCCTCGTTTGAAAGCTGAATCAACCATTACCATTCCTGCTCCCCTAAGCCTACCGCTCTGCTTTACTCCGGAGTGGCGGCTCCTGCCAAGGTGACTTCATATTTGGTTCATGTTTTTCTGTGTAGATTTTGGCTTTTGCCCAAACTGACACTGCTTGCAAGCTGGATATGAAAAACATCTCAGTTGCTTTTGAGTTGCTATAGAACTGGTTGATCTTAATGGAAACAGGAATTTTGAGTCAGTGGTGAGCTGCTTTCAAGGGGAATTGATGCTGATTGATGTCAAGGAAATATCTTCTCGTGGACAAAGCAAGGAGTGTAAGCCTCTTCCCGTTGATGGAGGAGGAAGTGCTCATGAGACAGTCATGGGATGAAATGCTTTGCTCAAGATAATGTTTTCCATTTCTTGCGGACAGTGGGCTGCAAACGCTTGCAGTCTAAGCAGAGTCCTCTGTGTAGCATAATGTCTAATTCCCCTTGCTCAGGGGAAGGGAGCAGGCCAGCCTGTGCTTTTGATTAAGGCTGATTCAGGGACATGTGCAATGTCTCCAGGTGTTCAGCAGGATTTTGACAAGAGTAAAACTGAGAAATAGGAGTTCCAGCCTTGGACAATCTTACACACCCAGTGACCCTCAAACCTCATCTAATACAGTTTTGATTGTTGCTGTTTAAGAAGTTACATTGCAACAGTTCAAACTATTTGTTTAAGTGTAAATACCACATTGTTGACAGTCTAAACAACACATGGTAAGTGTGCCAGACCTGGGCAGACCGAAGTGTCGAAGCCAGATGGTTCCCTGTGGCCTGGTGCTCATGGAATTTGTGACCTTTCCTAGTACCACGAGTCCCTGTCTCCTCTGCCATGTAGCGTGAGCAAGGACGGGTGCTGATGTCTCTCCTGTTCTGCAAATGACTCCACTTGCTCATTTTTCCCTCCCAGGGATAAGTGATTAGCAGTCACTCTCTTGGTCACTGCTCCTTGTGATCCTGATAAAGCTTTGACTCAGTGTTACTTTTGTCTGTGGATCAAGTGATGCTGGACTCCAGCTGGGATGCTAGTGTGTCCTTGGAGCAACACAGGAGGACTGTTTACTACATTTTCACAGCTTTTGCACTGGGCTGATAGCAGAGTGATGAATTCTGGGCACACGGTACCTCAGAAGTTGTGTGTAGTGCTAATACTTGAGCTGGTGATGTTTAAGACATGAGCCTTCTGATGAGCCGGCTAGCTGTGGCCTTCTATCAGGTGTCAATCCTTAAGCCAGGATCACCCAAGAGTAGGAGGAGTCTGGCTAAGGTGAAATTCAACCTTTTACAGTATAGCGCATTGACCTTTCCTTGGAGACAGGAAACCTTGGTATTATAAGGTTTCCTTTTAGCAGTGTGCCAAAACCCACAACTTACTGTAGAAACTCTGCTGATAAGCTTTTGAGCACAAGATCTGCTTGCTTTGGCAAGTCCAGGCTTTCATGTGGGCTGTTTCAGTGTCATGGAGCAGGACACTTCATTGGTTTAAAAAAAAAAAAGCCTAGAAGTTGAGTATTGATATTAAGGCCTTCTCACCATTTGTTGGACATAAATTGCAGTGGCACCTTCTTTATCACAAATTACAGATGTTGTTATCCCTGCTTTTTAAAGATCTTGCAACTGTATTTTTCTTAGCTTAAAATGTCAACTCTACATTGTATTGGCATTTCTGGTGGCATCCAAATTATCCCTGGATATAGACTTGCAGTGAATTTGTGACAGGCAAGAAAATGGTGATATCATATATCTTAACGTTACCTCTAGTGCTTTGCAAGTAGCAGAAAAAAGTGCTGGCCACACAATTCAGTACCTAATCCTTCTTGTAGAGTTTATAATAAACATAGAAGTGTTACAGAGCTGGGACTAAAATCTGCAAATCTGCGACTGGTGATAGGAATGAAACTTGGAAAAGTTTATGTAGGATATTTCTGATGTTCTGAGGCAGTACCTGACTTGTGGCTTGCTTTCTTTCAGCTTATAAAACTGTATCGGGTGTGAATGGTCCCCTAGTTATCTTGGATCAAGTCAAGGTAAAGTTTCAGTTTCTTAATGAATGAATCTTTTTTGGGAGAGGGTTTACAAGAAAAGCTGTGACAGGTTAAATCCAGACTGTTGTGAAATTCATGGGTCCACTGAGCAATATTAATGCACGGTATGTTTCTGACTGCTGAGATAAGTGAGAATATGCAAGTTGCTGTAAAGCTAAGGAGAGTTGTCTGTGTCCTGGAAGAAAGGGAAAGTAGTTGAGACTGTTGGGGGAAAGAGAAGAAACACTGTTTCAGTTTTACCAAAACCCCCAAAATGTTGTCTAAACTTAAATGTAGAAATGTACATATTCACTTTGTTCTTGACCTTTTTGTTCCCAAAGCACAAGTGCTTTCTGAAAGGGAACTATAAACAGTTCTGGCTTGTTTACAAATTACTGGGGAGTTACTGTTGAAGGCAAGCAACTGATGCTATGTACAGGCAAAAGTCAGCTTTCTCTTCTTAGTGTCAGATGCAGCATTGTGGCTTTCTGTTAGTATGCCAGAACTGCTAGCGTTTCTAGAGCAGGTTCTGTCAGGTCTTTTTGCAGCCTGCAACTCTGGGCAAATGTGTTATAGTCCCTGTAAAAATGGCTTTAGCCTGACAAATTTTAATTGCCTTAGAATTAGTTTTGTTCTGATGATATTATTTTTTTAAAAAAATTTAGTAGTTCAGTTTCAAGCAAGCTTAAGCTTTTAACGTTAGTTTCATGACTGTTCTTATGGATTTTAATGTTTTCCACCATTTCTCTTGCTCATCTTCAGTTTCCCAGGTACGCAGAGATTGTCCACTTGACTCTTCCTGATGGCACAAGAAGAAGTGGGCAGGTGCTGGAAGTCAGTGGCTCCAAAGCTGTGGTTCAGGTATGACTAGAGACAGGAGTGTCTCTTACTGCAACGGAAAAGTATTTTATTAATCGGCATCTATCTGAGCCATGTCAGATCTGTCTTGTGATATGTCCTTTTGGTACTGTAAATTTAAAAAAAAAAATCACCTACTTATTCCAAGTGCAAGTGGCATGAATAATTTCAGAAGATTGAAAACTGGAGTACAGTGACATTTTTTATTTGCACCCCCCCCCCGATTTCTTTGCTGCTAGATTAAAGGAACCATACTGTAATTGTACAGTATTAGAGTCAAGATCAGCTCCTATGCTATGTGGATGCAGGTATTTCTTCTAAGCAGCTGTTTCTTGTTAATGTTAATTCTTCTTATCTGAAGAACTTTACCCTGTTGGTAAAGGGAAATACTTGAGATCAAAGGAATGGCACTGGGTTTGTTGGTTGCTGTGGCTAAACTTCATGAATTTTGTTTAAACTAGGTTTTTATGTGATGTTTTGTACCAGCAAGCTGCTCTTGAAGCCCTTTGCTTGCAGAGGGCTGCTTTGCTTTTCTGCCCTGTGGCTGATCAAGTTCTCAAGCTGTAAAGCAGCATTCTAGTGTGTTCATTTGTAAAGCACAATACTTACTCCTTTCTCCTGTGTTTTTTTTCTTCTGGTATATTTACAGGTATTTGAAGGAACTTCGGGTATTGATGCTAAGAAAACGTCTTGTGAGTTTACTGGGGATATTCTGCGAACCCCTGTTTCTGAGGATATGCTTGGTAAGTACTTGCATCTTGATTTGAAGAACAAACAGACTTATCACACACTAACTTATTTTCACAGTAACTTACATGTTGATTTTATTGCTGTTTCTTGCAGGCAGAGTGTTTAATGGATCAGGAAAACCTATAGACAGAGGCCCCATTGTCTTGGCTGAAGATTTCCTTGACATAATGGGTATGTTCTTAATCCATTTCTGGTATGGACTTAAAGACAAATCTGGTGTTCTGATTTCTGAATGTTACCATAGTTTTGGTTTTGAACGTAGGATCTAACTGGTAGGGGGAGTTTAAGCTTATTTTTAAGTGTGTGTGTGGCATCAAACTCAAATCAAATTTACACAAGTGCAGGATGATGAGGTAGAAGAAAATAACTGTTTTCAGTAATGCTTGGAAGCTCCTCTTTGAAGTATTTGTAGACTGTCTTAGTTATACAGCCTCCAAAGATAAAAAGCTAATAACCTGACAGGCTTTTCTTGAAAGCGCTCTTACAATTTACATGACCATAGAATGCCAGAGCCTTGGGATCTACAAGGCTCAGGTTTGACTAGGCGCATCGAAAGATTTGTAGGTCTAATGGTGGGGTTTGCACCTTTTGACATGAGCCTTAGATCAGTGCTCAAGGTCAGTGGTAGCTTGATCATGCTTCAAATGTGTACATGAAATAACATGTGTTCCCTTAAAAAAAAATAACAGGTCAGCCAATCAATCCCCAGTGTCGGATCTATCCAGAAGAAATGATTCAAACTGGTATTTCTGCTATAGATGGTATGAACAGTATTGCCAGGGGGCAGAAAATCCCCATATTCTCAGCTGCTGGCTTGCCCCACAACGAGGTGAGTACTCAAAGCTACTCTGTAAATGGTTAGCGGCTTGCATTTCACTGGGGTTAAAAAGTAAACCAAGTTAAATTCTGGTCTGTGTAATAGCATTGAATATACAGATGGACTGAAACATTCTTTTCTCTAGATTGCAGCTCAGATCTGTCGCCAAGCTGGCTTGGTGAAGAAATCCAAAGATGTGATGGACTACAGTGAAGAAAACTTTGCCATCGTGTTTGCTGCTATGGGTGTAAGTCAATATTATTGGAGGAAAATGATGCTTGAGTAATAAAAAAGACAATGCTGAGAGTAGCTGAACGTTACTTTTTTGGAAGTATTCTCAGTAGGTCTTAAGTATATAACTAAAGAGTGCTGAATTAGCTGGCTGAATAGCTGAGAATGCCAAATGACCACAAGTACCAGAAGTGTGTCTGATCAGGATAAAGTATCTGAAACTTAAATTTGCTAGCCTGGAATTCTAGAAATAACTCATTCTGTTGGGAGTGTAGGGGAGTCTTTGTGATACAGAGGGCTTTGTTTATGGATTATTAATGAGGTGTTTAGACCTTAATATGATGCAAAGTGTAGTACACTAAAATTTGGCTTCGCACTGATGGCTTAATGTTGGGATTTAGGTGAACATGGAAACTGCTCGGTTCTTCAAGTCAGACTTTGAGGAAAATGGGTCCATGGACAATGTGTGTCTGTTCCTGAATTTGGCCAATGATCCAACGTAAGTAGTTACATTATGATAGTTGGGGAAAAGGCTGAAAAAAAGTAAACTGGAAGCTGAAACCTTGCTGATGTCCTGCCAGATGTCACTTATGTTGGCATTTTGCAGCAAAGTTGAATATGAAATGCTGGCACTCCAGTTGGTGCACATAGCAGGTTTTCAGAGGATTTAAGTATTTGTAACTTTGGACTGTAGCCTTGCAGCCTTAAAGCACTTGCCATAAATAATGCCATACTGTTCTGTTTCAGCATTGAACGCATTATCACACCTCGTCTAGCTCTAACAACAGCAGAGTTCTTGGCATATCAGTGTGAGAAGCATGTGTTGGTCATTCTGACAGATATGAGCTCTTATGCTGAAGCTCTGCGAGAGGTACGCATTTATTAACTCGTGGGCTGGGTGTTGGCAGAAAGGGTTTGTGGTATAAAGTGAGAGTGTAAACTTCTGCTCAAGCTGTTACAGTTTAGTATTCATTGCAATGTTCTTAAATAGCCAGTGAGGCTTTTAGTTATTCATTGATTGTCTAGGATTATGTTCAGCAGTCAAAAAGCTATTGCTTCTGTGATAGTTAAACTTATTTGACTAGTGGCGTTCAGCAGTTTGATGTTATAGTTTCTGATTTGCCTTGGCATCTTCTCTCCCCATACATGGTTGTGGTGACATATTTATCTTAACAGGAGTTTGTGTGGCTGAATTTTGGTATCACCTGCAGGAAGAAGTACTTAAAGTCACTAGTGTAGCTTAATTAGGGGAGACAGCAGGTCTGTGTGAGTGGTCTGATTTCTTGGAAATGTTTTTCTGGATTGCCTCAGGTTTCGGCAGCTAGAGAGGAAGTGCCCGGCCGTCGTGGTTTCCCAGGTTACATGTACACTGACTTGGCTACTATATATGAGCGTGCTGGGCGTGTGGAAGGCAGAAATGGTTCCATTACTCAGATTCCTATTCTTACCATGCCTAATGATGGTGAGTTATTTTCAAGTGTTTTTAGTAACTAGCACTTTAAAGGAATTCTTTAGAGCAACCTGCCTTATCTTGGATGCACAGCAGGATTAGGAGGTCCTGTGGCCTTTAGGTTTCTATTTGAATATTGCAGTTCTTGACTGCCTTTTCTATTTATATTGCTAAAAGTAATGCTTTGTCCGTTTTGGACTTCAGGACTATTCTACAGCCCTCTATCAGTAGTGCTTACAGCTCTAAGTGTTGCTTAAGAGCACTTAGTGATATATGGGGGTACCACTGATGGCATTTTTAGTTGAGAAGTGACAGCAAAAAGCTGCCGCATTGGTGCTAGAATGGATATAAAAGGTCTGAAAACTGTCAAACCACTTTTTTCTGCAGATATTACTCATCCTATCCCTGACTTGACTGGATACATCACTGAGGGACAAATCTACGTGGACAGGCAGCTGCATAACAGACAGGTGTGCACCACGCTGGATAGAACACATTTAAGATTACTCTGTACTTTTTGAAATATTAATGTTGAAATTCATGGATGTCTTTTTTTTCCTTCAGATTTACCCGCCTATTAATGTCTTGCCCTCCTTATCTCGACTGATGAAGTCAGCTATTGGAGAGGGTATGACCAGGAAGGATCACGCAGATGTATCCAACCAACTGGTATGTAAAAACCTCTTCAGAGAAGCAGAGTCATATTTCAAATATCCCTCTCACTAAACAGTTGCAATCCAGAACACTCCTGAGGCTGAGTGTTTAGTGAGACCCTTTGTTTGGGTTTGAACAGAAATCATTACATGGATGATTGATGTAAAAGCACTTGTTTCTATCCCTTCTAGTACGCCTGCTACGCTATCGGAAAGGATGTACAGGCTATGAAGGCTGTAGTTGGTGAGGAAGCTCTTACCTCAGACGATCTTCTTTATTTGGAGTTTCTGCAGAAGTTTGAGAAGAACTTCATTGCTCAGGGTAAGCGTCTGGTTTGAGAACATCATGGTATGCAGTAGTACTTTGCAGGTCTTGTTCTCAGATCTGCCTGGTGGTGAGACACTTTTCTGCCCCATATTTCAGTCTGTGGTTGCTTTCTGCAGGTCCTTATGAAAATCGCACTGTTTACGAGACCTTGGACATTGGATGGCAGCTTTTGCGAATCTTCCCCAAGGAGATGTTGAAGAGAATTCCTCAGACAACACTGGCTGAGTTCTATCCTCGAGATTCGACTGCAAAACACTAGCCACAGCTTCATCTCTAACTCCTTGCTCTGTGAAATGCTGTATGTTTTCTTTTTTCATGTGTTGGTGTTTACTTGTCGCCCTTAAAATTAAAACCAAGAATAGGTGACATTTGTGCCAGTGTTCCAAAGTACACTGATACCAGTTTTTAAAATATCCCTTCTTCCAAAGCCTGGATCTTCAGGAAAACATTTAGGCCAGCTCTTATAAATGTGCAATAGCTATCACAAAGCTTGTTTTTTGAACTGGACTTTTTGTAGGCATTTCAAAGGAATGTCTGAGGATTACCAGAAATTGCAAATCTTTACTTTGAAACCAGGAGCACGTGGTTTAGAAAACATGAAAGAGCAAACGTGACTTCCTTTGTCCAAAGCATCTGCTCGATGCGATCGTAGGCAGTTGCTGTGCGGCTGGTAGAACAGATGGCACTCTGCTGTCCTGCTGTTGTGCCTGAAGAGCAGGCTAATATGTGGAAAGCGTGGTGTGTGGCAACATACCTCTCTGAAAAGTGCAAGTCACTGATTTTTAACTATGGCTTAAGATTCTTAAGGGTATGCATGAACTGAGAACACTAGTAGGCATGCTAGGTGCTTTTCCACAAGCAACGGGTCTCTTCAGAGGTCACGGGCCAGTGGGTTGCTACCTGAAGGTAGGTGGTAAGGCTCAATTACTGAATTGAAGGTTTCAAATTGAAGTTTGCAGAGTAAGTTTCCTACTTACCCTTTTTTTTTTCCTTTGAATTCTGGAAATATGAGAGACACAAAAGAGCAGCTAAAGCATTCTGAGATCAGTAGTGTCCCAGTGGGCAAAACTGTAGGTAATTCAAGGCTTTGTGCTGCTACTGAAGGGGATTATATGAGATGTGAAAAAAAAAAAAGCAAACAAAACTTTTACACCTGACACAGTTGTACTGGTGGGAGGTGAGCTTTTAAAGTATGTCTTGTACTAAACAATGCAACAGGAGAAAGCAACTTAATGTGTGAATGGATATTTTGAATTCTGTTATAAAGCATGCTCCAGGTGGCACTGGGTCCTGAGTCGTGTTTGAAACTGTTGTGGTTTGCACTCCAGGCACAGATTTGGCTAGCCAGGAGAGCTCAGCATTCCCAAACACTGCAAACTTGGCTAGTCAATTCAGTGTTGTGTTTTTTCAAATTGGTTCAGATGAGGCTCCGAGCCCAGTGCTGGCAGGCTTTCTCGCTTTTTTTCCAGGCTTAATGTAGTCTAAGCTCTGGTCTAGCTAACCAAAGCATGTTGCACCTCTCTCAACGCCTTCGGTGCTTGTCTAGGAAGGTGCGAACATGACTCGAACGATAGCGTACTAATTCCAGCTTTCCCTGACGTCTCCTGTGTGCAGTTCTTTCTATAGTTTGTTCAGTGTTCTCTGTAACTTGGACGCAATAGCAACTTTATTCCAGTGCATTCCACCCTAAAGCTGTGTCAAGTCTATTTTTCTTGAGGTTGGGATGGGAGGTTGGAAGTGTTGGCATGAGAATACTTTAATGTAGAGAATATCTAAATAAATTAAATATGGAAGGTGTTAAAAAAGGAAACTTTTGTGATTCTGTGGTTAAAAACAACTTCGTGTCTTTCAGCGGTGGCTGAGATGATCCTTTGCCACTGGGGATCCTGTTTACCTGAATGACATTACTTCGTAATGTGCTGAAAACACTTTTTATGTCCATTTCTGTGCGCAGTGAGGGCCACTTGAGCCACCACCACACTGTCACTAGAGCTGGCTGTTTTTGAGGAGGAGGATTTGGCCTTCAGCTCCAGGAGTGAGTGCTTTGTGCTGGTGGAGCAGGTGGGTGGCGCACACCAGGGAGAGGCTCTGCAGGTGTTTTGGAGGGTAACGCAATAGCACTGTTCCCATGTGGCTCTCGAGGGGCGGTTTGCACCAGAGGTGGCTAGGAAACCTTAAAAGGCTTCTTGAAAATGAGCGGAGACATGTGTTGACTTTAAGTTTTCTGTATGAACAGTACTACTAAAGGTGAGGGGGGCCTGGGCGGGTTGATCTAGGTTTTTCCGTGCTGACAGCTTGTGGTGTTCACTGCTTAAACCCCGGTGTCAGTCCCTCCGCGCACTAACTGGTGTGGGGTTGCAGCGTGGCTGGTGAAGGTGAGAGGCACAACAGCGTGAAATGGGGAGACACGGGATTCTTCCTGGGGTCCGCCAGGGAGCCGAGGTGAACCCAAACACACCTTCCTTTGCTGAACAAGGTGCACATCAAACCCAGTCACTTACTGAGGGAAGAAAGCGCTTTTCCTTTCTGCTGATTTTGCTATTCATCTGTACAGTTGGGCCCTGATGTGCTGAGCTGCACCGACACTGTCTGCGTAAACAGAGTTTGTTCTGACTGATAAAAGCCTGAGGCTGTCTCAGGTCTTCTCCTATTAAATGTTGTACGAAGCTATAATTCAAGCTGTTTCTTGTACAGACGTACAAGTCCTTGAGGTAGATAAAGACATTAGCTTATTTTTTTAAAAACTCATTTAAATGTCCAAGCTGGTCCCCGTGGTATTTTTCACCAGGAGAGATGCTGAGTTACACATCCCATGTCCTCAGTATTAATAATGGCTTTGATTGTCCCACAGAGCTTGAAAGACTTCATTTAATGTGGTGGAAGAAGGGTAAGGAGGATCTAGTATGCTAAAAACATGTCTGATGGCTTAAAGTTCGGCCAAGTGCTTTTGACTTTTTCTACCCATTTACCCCCTCAGTTTGAGTTACTGTCTTAAGGGAGACCTGTGGTTGGAGCACGGGAATACCTATGGACAGATACAGCCGCTGGTGCGCAGTAATGCAGGCTTTGAAAACATGAGTAAGAGGAGAAATTCCAAAGTCCGGTGAATTCCTGAAATCCTTCAGCAGGTGACAGGTTTCAGGGACAAAGGTTGAACAAGCATTCCCGAGGGCGGCGGAGCGAGGCAGCTGCCTCTTCCGTGATCCCTGCAACTGTCTGCGTATGGATAACATGACTCCTGGAAGGTGCAAAGCAAAAGGAATTCCATAGTGATATTTGCAGCATATTTGCAGCAATTAAGCTCTACTAATTTGCAGATGATGGGAGCAAAGGGGAAAGAATGAGATGTACTCTGTGGCTCAGGGCAGGCCGGGAGCAGCTCTGACGCACAGGCAAGCTGGCAACGACAGCGTGGCTCGTCCGGGCCAGACAAAGGTTTGGGATGAATATAAATAGCGAGGGCGGCTTTGTGCTGGGGATAAAATCGCTGTTGTCTGCAGCACAGGGGAGCTGCGTGCTCAGCCTGCGTCGCGGGCAGAGGCCGGCCGGGCTGCGGTGGACGCGGTACGGGATGGAGCGCAGCAGCCGCCACGCAGCGGCACTGCACGCCCAGCCGGCAGCGAGCCGAGCGGGGACGGAGCGAGCTGCTGCGTGTCGGCTCCCAAGCCGGCCCTGTTGCTGCACTCGGGAAGGACAGGGCTGTTTCAGCCCCTGTATCACCTGGAAATAATGTGTTGGGGTTTTTTCCCTATTAAATATTAAGCAGTGCAAGAACTGCTTTGGAAATTATCAGACCCGTGGGAAGCAGCAGTGCATGTAGTGATGCCTCTCACCTTGTTTGGATGCTGCTGGCTGCAAATGCACTGAGTTTTGGAATGGTGGGATGGGGCTGGTTCTGGTTTGCTTGGCTTTGTAAGGTCAAGGGAGGAGGTTGCGTGTACTGGCACAAAACCAGCCTGCCGAGGCTCTTCAGCTCTTTTCTGGGGGGTTAATTCAGGCTTACTTGCAGTTTAGACCTTGGTTTAGTGAGGTGGGTATGTCTGGCAGGAGTTTGGTGGCAACATCCAGCTCTGACCTGTCCCCTCTGTTCCCTGGACATGTGCACACAGCAGCCAGGCTGCGCCGCTTGTGCCATGCTGCTCCTCCGCCGGGATCGCGGGGCACACTGGAGCCTGCTCTCCTCTGGCTCTGGACATTCGGGCAGAAATCTCCATCTTCCTCCTGCCTCACGCTCCCCGGCTGCTGGAGAAAATCCATCTGCCAACACAGGCACAGCGTCGCTGCCACCCTGCGCGCGGGCAGATTCCTGGGTTGCAACAGAGCCCGTCCTACAGACTAAAGCTCCCGGGTAGCGAAGAGCCTGAGCCTGGCACGGGGCCCTGTAAGAGAGGAATGACAAAAATAGCTTTAGCTCCCGTCAGCCAGAGGCTCTGGGAGCAGGCTGGGGCTTGCAGCGCAGCTATTTTAACGCTGAGCTGAGAACAGCCCTTCGCCGGGAAAATGAGGTGGGAAAGCAAAGGGGCGCTGAGGACCGGGAGGAAGGATGCCCGTCTGCGTGGCATTGGGCCGGGCGATGCTGTGAGCCGTCCTGGGGCAGCTCCTGCCGCGGCGCCGAGCCGGCTGCTAAACAAACAGCCCAATATTTCATGGCGCGGAGACAGCAGGTACCATGCTAAATGGGAAGTGCTGCTCTCCCAGCTGCTGCCTTAGTGCATTTACATGCTGTTTTCTTTTTCCTTTTTTTTTGGTGATGACTAATGAGGACTGCCTGGGGGTCTTATCCCCCTTCGCCAACTGATGTCAGCCAGTCGGTCCCTCCAGAAGCACACGCCAGCTGTCGGCTCATTTAGGAGGGGAGGAGAGCAAACGTTGGACGCGTTTCCCCCACGCTGCCCCTTGGGTTTTCAGTTGGGACTGGCAGATGCAAGGCAGGGGAGCAGGCTGGTGGGGAGAGCTGCTGCGGGTTATTTGCACATCAAAAGCAGCTTTGCCTCCGACCCTCTATCACCCTTCGAGCAAGAGGTGGCTCCATTTAATTGCTCTTTCAAAGGCAGCCCTGGTCTTGCCTCTGCTGAGATTTTTAGGTCTGACTCTGCCCCCCATAGCCAGAAACTGGTGCAGTGGCACCGGGGTGTTAAAAGAAGATGCAAATCAGCTTTTCTCTGTCTTGAAGCTTATTTGCATCTGCTGATTAGTTCAACAACTAATTCAAAATCCTTCTGTTTGAGGGCGGTTGGTGCTCGGGCAGCTGGAGCTGAGCTAGCCCAAAGCACGGGCGAAGCGGGAACCCCAGTGGCTGTGGGGGAGATGCACGAGTTGGTGCTGCTTCTCCTGTTCTGCCCCCCGTCACCTGAGCCAACCGCGTCCCCCCATGCTTAGATGGCACGCACCGATGCCATCCTGTTCGTGTTCAACTTGCCACAGAGGAAGCACAGGGTATTGCGAGGGGATGGCTTTACTCTGGTATTATCGGGGCTTTCTGCTCCGTCCTCCCAGGGCAGCAGGGACCGGGCTGCCCTGGCTGAGGCTGTCTACCCCTGTTCGGCTTTATCTTGCAATCTCACGGCATCCTAACGCTGTCGCTGGGCCTCTGTCTGAGCCCTGCTCCTGATGTGCAACTGCCCGACAAGGGCCGGGTGGTGCCCACTACCTGATGTCTGCTGCCTGAGGCCGAGGATGCTCTGAGCCCTCCCTGCGCGGAGGACACAGCCTTTTCTCACCAGTAGCTTCATTAGGGTTTTGCTGGAAAAGGGCTGTGACTGTCCCCTGGTTTAATGGAAGAAGCAGCCCAGTGTCCCCAGGGTTGGGGTTTTGGCTCCCAGCATCCTGGGCACGGTCAAGACGCTGTCCTTAGGGTGTGTGTGCCCTCAGGGATGCTGCGCTTCCTCCTGGACCTGCCCTGGCTCCTGCCGCTGCTCAGCCCCGGTAAGTCTCTGCGCTGCAGCATCTGCAGTTTGGTTGTGACCTCTGCGGGACGGGGATGTCCCCTGGGATAACAGCCAGCTCGGGGGGCTCCTCCTCGCTGCTCCCCTCACCCAGAGCCGTGGACAAGCCCTGGGAAGGGCTCGGCCGCGCCGGGAGCACCCCGCAGCCGGGGCAGGTGATGGTGGGAGGTGATTTCTAACAGAAGGTGCCGCTCAGGAGAAAGAGAGCCCTCGCACGTGGTTTTTCTATCATCTCCTTCCTCCTCGGCAGCTTTCAAAGGCTCTAAAAATAAACTTCCCTCACGCCTCGGGCAGCGTGAGCAAAGCCAAGGTTTCCCTGGGAAGCGTTGGTGGGAGCCGGGTGCCCTTTTGGGGGGCACAGAGCAGCTTGTGTGTGACTGGGGCCCCCCACCCTGCCCTGCGGTGGGGCGAGTGCCCTGTGGGCACAGCCAGAGGAGCCGGGGCGGCGCTTTCCCCAATTTGAGTGTTTCTCCCTATTTTCTGCCCCCNTTTTCCCCCCCCCCCCCCCTTATCTCCCCCTGCGCTGTTCAGACCTGTGAAACCACCAGATCCGTGCAGTGTAAATAGGGCCCGAGTCAATCAGTGTTGGAGGAAAACAGCTTAAATAGTCAAAACATGTCCTTGTCGCTTGTTAAGGCGTTTCCACTGTATCTCTCCCTCTGTAATTGTTTCCTCCGGCTGTGCCGGCCGGGGGGATGGAGGGGACGGCTCCAGGGATGGTGGGTTGGGGACAGCCGGGGGTTTTGGGCTGCGCAGGGTCGGGATGAAAATCGCTCTCACCTGCAGAGCAGGGGGGCGAAGCCGTGGGGCGCGGGCTGGGAGCGGGGCCAGGCGGATTATCTCCTCCTCTCCGATCCCCCCCTCCGTGTTTGCCGGAGGCAAGTTGCTGCTTTTCCACGCATGGGTTATCCCAGCTGCAGAGCGGAGATAACGCCGCTCGCCTGCGTGGCAAAGCGCTCGCGGGGCTGGAAGCAAACAGGGCCAGGTGGAAGGATGTCCCCAAAGGGGACCTTGGTGTGCCACGATAAATGGTTTGTGGCTTGGGAGGGGGGTGTGATGTGAGAGGGGCACAGTGAAGCGCTGTCCCGTGATGCTGCTCACTGGCGATGAACGCTGCCAAGCCCGGCACTCCGAGAGCCTCAGTAAGTTTTTAAAAATTTATTTATAAATAAAAACATAAAATTACCAGTAGTTTACATCAGTCACCAGAAATAACATCCGAAAAACCTGCAGAAAAATAATTATATGTACAGGCAGAGCCCGGCCGGCCGCGGAGCGGGCAGGGTGGCCGCGGCTCACACCGGGCGCGACACAGCTGCGATGCGGACGGTCACACACAGCGTTGTGCAAAGGCAGCACGTCGATGCCTCCGGGCGATCACATCATACAGCGCTGGCTGGGCAGGACACGGGGCTGGGGCGATGGGGACCTGGGACGGTGCGACTGAGGCCGGCGGGAGCAGGAACAGGGCTGGGCAGGCGGGGAGGGCTCTGCTCCCCTCGGCACCCCGTGTGTGTTTGGCACTGGAAAGCTCCTGGTCGCCGTGCTCTGGCTCCGATGCGGGGTGCGGAGGGGGTGCAGAGCCCTCGGTGCAGGGCTATGGCTTGGATGATGCAGAAAATCCCTTCTGGCCCCGTGAGCCGGAGCGGAGCCGGGTGCCATCCTTCATCCCTGATCTTCTGGCTCTCCAAAACATCCTTCGGCAGGTCTGGGCAAAGGCTGGCTGACCCGACGCGGCCCCCGACCCACAGCTGCAGGGCTGGAACCGGGATTTGAGGTTGGCTTTTCTCCAGCGGACCATGGCTAAGGATCGGCTTGTGCTGTGCGCTGGGACCCACCGGGATGCGCCGGGGCGGCACGTGGGAGGGTGCTCGGGGGCAGGTGCGGAAGGCACAGACTGGTTTCCGTGTGTCACCCTGGAGCGGGGTGAGGGATGCTGAATTTTGCTGCTTGTGCACAGCTTTGAGCCCTTGGCCGAATTTGCGATTCGGGACCGTGCAAGACGCCCCCCCCCCCCCNCCCCCCCCCCCCCCCCGCAACCCTGGGATGGAGCTCCCCAGGCTGGTGCCCAGCTCGCTAGTGGGTAAGCAAACATATGGCAGTAAAAATGCCATTGCACTAGCACAAAGTGGTCGCGGCTGGAGACCTCCACCCTGGCAAGCTGGATGCCAGCTGATGCCCTCCTGGCCCGTGCCGGGCTGTGGGGGGACAGGAGAGTCACCGCTGGTGACACGCAGTGGAGCCTTGTTATCCACTTGCTGGCGGCAGGAGGAAATCTTAAGAGCTGCGGTAGCAAACAACAGGAAAGCGGTTGGTTTGGGTTTTTTAACCAGCTCCTGTTGCCGGGACCCTGTGGACACAAGGGCACAGGAGGAGCCAAGGCAGGCGGTGTTCCCGGGAGGGACGGTCGCAGTGAGTAAGTGAGAGCGTGTGGGGTCAGGGGGCAAAACACAACCCATTTCCCCCTCCATTCTTCAGGTCAGACTGTGGCTTGGAAATTTCTGTTAATTCTTAAATCCACTTGCCCGTCTGGCAGCTGGAGAAAAGGGACACCGAGTCCTTGTCCGTCAGAGCGGGGAACGCCGGGCTCGCCATGGCTGTGCGGCTCGAGGAGGAGGGATGTGCCGCCGAGGGACGGGAGGTGTGCGGGGTGGGCTGTGCTCGTTAGTGAAAGGTGATTTTGGTGGGGGTGTTGGCTGTAACGAGGTGGGCTGTGCGTGTGTGCAGGTAGGGTCCTTCCTGAGGCACTACAGCAGCCGAAGGATGGGAGAAGTGGACGTGCAGCCTGCGCTGCGGCAGGAGGCAGCTCCTCGGTCCCACGGTGCTCTGGAGGTCGGCACCGACCGGAGGAAGGTTAAGGAGGTGTGAGAGCAGCGCGGAGCTTCCTCCAAGCTGTGGGCAGGGAGAGGCTGGAAATGTGCCGTGGCCGATTCCTCTTGAAGACAGTGGGAAGGGCTGTGGTGTCCCCGTCCCCAGAGCTGTACCATCATGGGATCCCTCTGAGCCTGGAGCAGAGCATCCCCTGGGAGTTTTGCATCATCTCGTTACCCGACGGGAGATTATTTGCTGAAGTCCTGTTCCCTGACGACCCCCGTCGCCGGCTTCTCAGTCCTACAAGGGGGCAGAAGGGACGCTGCGAGGTGGCAGCGGGGGTGAGGGGGAGCTGCTGGCACGTCACCACTGGCACGAGTTGCTTGTTCACCTCTGTAACACGACAGGCGACGGAGGGCACTGCCACGGTGCGACGCAGGGAGGGGAGAAGGGCTGGCGAGCTGGCCAGGCCACCAGCTCCGCTAATAAATACATGGCTCATCCAAACTGTACAAGGCGCGGGCCAAGCCGTGGGGCAGCGCTTCTCGCCTGGAAGAGACGCCCGCCCCCGAGCTGCAGGGAGGAGAAGGCAGACCTGGCTCAGATCTCGGTGGCGATGATGTCCTCGTAGGGGACGTCGGCACCGGGTATGTCCAGCTCGATGGGCTCCTTGCCGTCTTCCCCTGCGGCGAGCTGCTGGAGCATCTTCTCTAGGTTCTGGTTCCTCTTGTACATGTGCAGGTAGCTCTGCTGCAGCTGCTTCTGGTAGTGAATCACCTTCTCCTTCTCCTCTTTCCACGTCTGCCGCTCGTGCTGGAAGCTGGAGGTCATCTGCTCGTTGTTGTCCCGCTCAGCCTTCAGCTCTGCCCTCAGCCTCTCCACCTCTCCCTGCAGGGCTTGAGCGTCGTCCACCACGCCGCAGGGCCTGGCCACCTCCCGGGCTTCGCTCAGCTGCTCCTTGAGGATGGTGAGCTCCGTCCGCAGGTCCACGATCTCCTGCTCCAGCAGGTTCACCTTCTCCCTCAGCAGCTCAGACTCATTCTTCTTCCGCTGGAGCTCGTTCTCGCACACCTCCAGCTCCATGGCTTTGGTGCGCAGGGAGCCCTCCAGGTCCTGGGTCTTCATCTCCAGCCCTTCCATCTTCACCCTCACCTCCTTCAGCTGAGCCTTCAGGCTGAGGATCTCGGTGGTCTTGGTGTTGAGCTCCGTCTGGGACTCCTTCAGCTGCTGCTTCAGGAGGGAGATCTCCCCTGACTTCTGGCACACCTGCGGGGAGGGACGCAGCACCCGAGTTAGGGCTGTGCCTCGGAGAAAGCCTGCAGCACCCGCGGTACCCCGTGCAGACCATGCTGGGCACAGCCGGGGTTTGGCACGCAGAGACCCCGGCCAGGAAATCCCATGCAGGGAGATGCCCCAGCACAGGGAGCAATGCCCCAGGCTCCCAGGGGGGCTGGAGGGGACCCCACGCTCTCCACGCACCGACAGCCCAGCCGACACGGAGGGCTGCCTGTGAACAGCCGTAAGGATTTAATGAGCTGACACCCCTCAGCTGAGGTGTGGACGTGGATGGTGTTGAAGTGCTTAAGTCTCAACACCCCAATGGCCGACGCCGACGGCTCATGCAGTCAGTTAAACTCGCTGAGCTTGTCTCGCAAGCAGCCGCCCCGCTGCACCCTGCAAAATCGCAGCTGGGAGCAAAGCACGTAAATCCCGCCGGAGCATCCTGCTGGAGCCTAAACGTGGCTGGTACAGCCGCTCCCCGAGACGGCTGTTGGGGGTTCAGCATCCAGCATCCGCTCTTGGCGGGACCCTGCGGCTGCCGTTTCGGCAGAGCTGGCGAACAGCCCGGAAAGGTGGCTGGAAAATGCAAATAAACTAGAGATACTGAGAGCCCTATGAGAAACCCTCGCATGCGAGGGAGCGAAGGCGAGCACTGCGCTCCTCGAAGCACGCCGGGCAGCAGCTGTGCTTCTCCCTGTACAGCCAGAGTGGAATGACACCGGCGAGCAGGCTCGCTTCGGCATTTTCAGCAGTTTAACGGTCTTTGTTGAGCGATACCCAATCAGTGAGAAAATTAAGCTTAAGCACAGAGTGGAAGGTTTTACTGCTCTCTAACAAATGGCCACGGCAAGCCCAAGTAGTTCCTACTTACCCAGGGGAAGGCAGCTTTACTGCTCCTTTGGGGCAGGCAGCCCGAGAAACCCTGCGCTGCAGGTTGGAAATGCGAAGTTATTTTAATGGCTGGGGATTTTATGCAGTAGTTGTTTCCTTGTACGATGTGAAGTGCTGAGGGGTTAAGAGGGGCAGTGAGTCACTCAATTATAACTTGCAGAGCCTCCACGTGACAGACTAGGGCTCTCCTCAGCTTTAATATCTGTCTCCTACAGCCTGGGCTTACTGCGTGCGCCATCTGCTCTGCTCAGACCCTCCGTGGTGCTGCTGGATGCAGGAATAGAAATGGAGAAGAGCTGCGTAGTTTACTGCTGGTGTTGGAGCTATCGCTTTCCGCACGCGACACTGCTGTCGGCATTGGCAGCCCGAGATACCTCTTGGTCCTACAGTGCCACTTACCTCCCACTGGGTCTCCTCCAGCGCCGGGGCGAAGCTGGTCTTCTCCTTCTCGTAGGACCTCAGCTTGGTCTCCAGCAGGTTTTGCTCTTTCATGAGGTTCTCCAGCTCCTCCCGGAGCTGCTTCTTCTCCTGCTGCAGCTGGAACACCTGGAGGTGAAGGACCTGCTGCGTCCGCTGGGTTTTCTGCGAGGTTTGCTTGAGCTTGCTGTTGCATTTCTGCTTGAGGCCCTCCAGCTCTTCCTTGCAGCGCCGCTGCTTCTCTTCATAAGCCTGGCAGGAGCTGACTTCCTTCTCCTCGAAGCTCGACTGAAGCTCCTGCAGCTCTCCCTCCCTCTCTAGCAGCTTCTGCTCCAGCTCCTGGATGGTGGACTCGTCTGTGGAGATGGGCGAACGGATGCAAGTGGTCTTCTCAGTGGCGTGGTGGTGGGGGGCTTTGCCAGGGTTGAGGATCTTGTTGCCCCCATCGGAGAAGGACATGGCCTTGAGGCTCATCATGTTGCTGTCCTGGATGATGGCGCACTGCAAGATGTTGTGGGCCGAGCCCCCGAAGCGGCTGATGGGTCCCATGGGCGTGACGAGGGGCTCGAGCTGGTAGCTGCTGCTGGTGCTGTGGGTGGGGAGGCTGGACATGGAGTTCCTGCCGGAGTCGGACAGACCCCCGGAGCACAGCACCGGCTTCAGCTCCTGCTCCTTGGCTTTGTCCGAGGGGTGCAGCTGCTGGGAGAGGTGACCCCCGTTCTCTGGGGAGGAGTGGAGGATGGCGCCGGACCGGGGCAGCACAGGCTTGAAGGCGGTCGGTCGCGCAGCCGGCTTCTCCGCGCCCTGCGGAGAAGAGCAGAGCCCGTCAGCACAGACCGACAGCACGTCATCTCTTCTCCCCCATCCCTTCCGCCCCCAAGGATGAGACCCCCATGGCGGGGACGGCTCAGGTCTCCATCAAGGGCCGAAAGCTCAGGAGGAGCTAAAACTGCCTCCGTTGAGAGGCAAACGGCATGTTTGGGAATGAAAGGATACCGACCGTGTTGCTGATCTAAATCCCCGAAAGCAGAAGGTGGCAGGGAGCCCTCAGCACCTCCCCACTGCCCCTCTCCTCCCGCTTCCTTGGCACAAGCTATTGCCTCTGAGCCTTCTCCTGCACCAGGACAGCCCTGCGGTGGGACCTGCACCCGCTTTGTGGGCAGATGCCGTCCAGCGGACACCCCCCCAACTTCTGGGGCCACCATCTCCCCTACTAACCACTTCCAGCTGACTGGGGAAGGGCATCAGCTTCTGCGGCGTGGGCGTCCCGAAGTCCATGCCGCTCGTCCCGGCTTGGCTGCCCAGCTCCCCGCCGGCAAGCGAGGTATAGTCCGCCCGGTGGGAGCCGTGAGATTTCTGGCTGACCTTGATGTAAAAGAAGTCCTCATTCTTGCTGCTTTTGGAGCTGGACTTGTGGCTGGAGTCCTGGGAGAAGCCGAAGCGGAGCAGCCCGTCTGAGTACCTGTTGAGCTTTTTCAGGTGGGACGACTTGCGGAGCTTGTACTGGGAGGCTCGGCAGTGCTTGCTGTGGAAGCTGTGGCCGGAGATGAGGCTACTGACGCTGCCCATGCTGCTCCCGGGCGGGGGGCATGCAGCGGGGGGAGCGGAGCCCGGCTGAACCGCGCGGCGAGGGGTCCGGGCAGCGGGTAGGGACGGCCGCTGCTGCTGCAATCATAGCAAAGCCCTCGCTGCGCCCGGGAGCTGCGAGCCTGGGGGGAGGCAAAGAGAGCAGGGTGAGGAAAAGCGGCGTGGGAGGCGGGTGCAATTCTGCGCCCACGGTCTGGGCACTGGCGGGGGCAGGGCGGTTTCTGATGATATGAGTGCCTTGCGTGCACGCCCGGGTATGAGCTGGCATCGGCACGTGAAAGGGTTTGTGCAAAGGGGGTGTGTGCCCCCCAGTCTGCACATTTTCCCCTGTCCAGGGATGGGTCGGTGTGTGTTGGGCTGGGGGGTGGTGGTGGTGGTGTGTGTGTGTGTGCAGATGGGGCAGACGGTCCTCGGGTGCGTGCGAAGGGAGAGGGATGCTCGCTGAGGCTGGTACCCTGCTGCCAGCCCAGGGCTGCTCTTCCCCATCCCTCCGCCAAAGCCCCCGGTGAAGGCGGGCGGCAGACGGGGAAGGCAGGGAAGAGCAGGGCTTTCCCCTCTGCCTGGGGACGGCTCCAGGAGCCTCCCACGAGCTGCCTGCGTCTCCCAGGCTGGCTGGCACCCGCCGTGGCATGGCTCCTAGCCGGCTGGGTGCGTGCTGCCCCGTGCCTAAGGGCTCGTCGGGAGCTGCTGGGTACAGTGCACCTCTTTCAACGAGCGCCCGTGCCTCCTGCTTGTGCCGTGCCGGATGGATCCCATCGCTTGACAGCCGCGCACGGCGCTGCGAGATGCAGTCACAACCTCTCCTGCATCAGCCTGTCGCTCCCTGATTTCTCTCCAATTTTCAGTGCTCCTCTTAACCTGCCTGAAAAGGGATGCTGTGAGGCTTAATTACGCTTAATGTCTGTGCAGCACTTAAGAAGAGGAGAGGCGTTATGTGTGTGCTAAGTATTGTGATTACGGTTCAGAGGTATGCGGGGCTGTGCATTAATTCTCTTTGCTATGGGGGAAAAAATATATAAAATAAAATGCCGGCTCCTGGTGGCCTTTGTGATGCTTGGCTCCCAGTTTCAGGGCTATAATGGAGATGCACCTTCCATTTAGATAATTAAAGGGTGAGGTGGGAAGAAAGGGGAAGGGCCTCTCATAGGCAGAAGTTAGTGCATAATTGAAATGAGCTGAATTCTGTTTGCACGGGGATGATGAGAGAGGACACGGTTCTGCTCTCCGCTGCATGCAGAACAGCTCAAAGCTCCCACCCTCGGTGGTGTCGGCACTGCGCGGTCTGGCTCTTCTCTGGAGCTGCCCCGCATTGGGCTCCCACCACCAGAGCGGGCGTCCTGGGGGGAAAATGTCCGCTGGCAGCAGGAGAGGGTTGGGTGGTGGAGGGGGTGCAGGCACAGTGTGCCGGGCCATCCTCACTGCCTCATCCTCAGGGTCTAGAGAGCTGCTCCGATGCTTTCCCCATTCTGTGTTATGTCTTGCCTTACGCCTGCTCCGGTGAAGGCTCCTCTGCACCCTGAACAGGGTAGCGCCCACCCGCGCTCATCCCTCAGCTTTATTTGTTTTCTTTTTCTCTGCGCCCTGAGGACCCAGATTGATTAAACGTCAAAAAGTCCCAGAAAAACAGAATATCCGGTTTAATCCCTAAATCCATTTTTGGGAGATTAAGAGAAGTAAGAACCGAGGTCTGAACTGCTGCCTGGATGCTGATGTGCTAAAAGTGATCGATGACTTCGGCTTCATTCGTTTTTACAGGGTAAGAGGCATAATGTGCGCGGAGGGGGAGGAATCGCGGCAGGGAACGGGATAATTGGCACAGGAGGTTGCTCTGCCAGCGTGTGCTCCCGACACCAGGCTTGTGTGTATGCGCCCGCAGAAGAGAAAAGGCAGTGTCACAGCAGCAAAGCTGCCAACTACAGCGACAGCAGCTCCGAGACAGCGCTCAACATGTGCGAGCGAGGGGGGGGAAAGCAGCCGGTGTATTTACACACACCTATGGCAGCGGTGTCAGGGAGGTTTGATGCCTTAAAGCACGGAGTGGTGCAGGGTGCGTGGCCCTGATGCTCCGGGGATGCCGGGCTTGCTGTCCCTGTGCCCAGAGCACCTCACCGAGGAGCAGCGAGTCCCCTCGGATAGAGGCGCCCTTGGGTGCCTGCAGAAGACAGGAGAAACGCGGGGAAGGAGAGCTGGGACTTTCCAGCCTCTTGGCAGGAGGCGTTTCAATCAATCCCAGCCCTCCTACACATGCCTGAGAGGGCTGGGCATGTCTTTTTCTTCTTCTTCCCTCTTTCGATTTAAAAATGAACGCTTTGAAAGCCGTGGAGGAGTTGGCGTTCATGCACAGCGTTAGCAGAAAGAGAAATGCTCTGGAGACAGCAGAGCCGGGAGCGCGCCGAGCCAGCAGAGGGCACAGGCTTCTGCTCCAGCTTCGGGGCACCTCCAAACGGGGGGACCAGACTTGTCCCCCTTCCTTCTTCAGCCTCTGTGGCACACGCTTGCGTCTTCCCCTCCATCAAACCCAGCGACCGTGTGACTACAGGGAGCCAGATCGGTTTGTGGAGCCAAACAAAAACTAGTCATTATGTACATACATATATATTTAGATGCATGTATATATGTATATTTTAAGGAGTTTTGCATGCTTGGCAACAGCCACAGTTCAGTTAGGTTAGGCATATTGCAAAGCGTAAAAGGGGGCTGGAGAAAAAAAAAAAGAAATGTAAGTGATGCTGAGGGTGTCTGAAAATGCCCCGGCGACGGCGGGTGCCCCGGTCTGTGCAGCCGTGGGGAGGGCTGATGGACACGGGGTGCGTGGCACCATGCTACGTCCACGGGCTGTGGGCACAAGCCGGGAGCTCACACCGTGGCGAGCGGTGCAGGCAGCCCCGGTAAGCGCGTAGGGGTATCGGGGCTGGATGTTTGTGGGGTGCACCTTGTCCCCTGCAGGTCCCTGTGTGCCCGCCAGCGTGCGATGGCGATGCCATGGCACCAGCTCCTCTCTACTCGCTCAGCTCCCAGCCTCGCCTGGCTCTCAGCGCTAAATGTGATTACTTTGAAACGTGATTTGCCCTGTCACTCACCAATTAATGAGGACAGAAAGCCAGAAAAGACACAAGCCGTTCCCTCTCGCTCTGCCGCCTCCGGCAAATGAGCCCTTCTCCAGCAAATGAGCCCTTCAAAGCCCTTTTGTCGGTGCGGTGGTGGGGAGGGGGCCGGGGCGATGGCACGAGCCCCGTGTCGGTCAGACCCCCGGGGCGACGCTGTGCCTGTGCTCCGTGACCCGTTGAGGGACTGTTAACAAACCCCACTGAGGTGGCGTGGTGAGCTGACAGGCACAGGGGTCCGGCGGTGACGGACCCCCCAATAAACACCCGGGCAGTGTGGGCCAATCCCAAGGGATCAGGGGCTGAACGCACGGATGCACCCACTCTTATTTTTTGCAGAAACAGAGGGGAAAAAATGAATGGCATCCCACATTCACTGCAGTCATGCCTACCCTGCGATCGCACGTGGGAGAGTGACTCTCCCCATCGCCTCCTTTCTGAATGGGCTGCAGGAATTTAATCTTATCTCCTCGCAGCATAGTTTCTTTGAAGCCTTTCCCTCTTCCTTGCAACATTTTCACAGGCAGTAGCCTTCTCTCTGCCTTCCCCAGACAGGTCATCTTAGCAAGAGCCTTCGCTTCCTTCCAGGCTTCGCCGTGTTACTCCTTCCCTGCTGATCCTGTTCTTCTCCCCTCGGTATGCGAAAGCTTCCTTCTCCCCTGCACTCTCTCGCCTACTCTTTTTCCCTCTTGAATTATTATTCATCATTTCTGTGCAGATGCACCCACACATTTGGGTGTTTGTTGGGAGATGCAGAGATAATACAGAAGCAGCAGCAGCTGCCAAGAGCCTGGATCCAGGAGCAGCCTCTTCCTCTTTCCCTCGATCGCTGCCAGGTGATGTGCCCCTGTTTTACTCGGTGGTTTGGGTCTCTGAGACACCAGGAATGGGGCTCCAGAGGAAAATGCGGGCATTTCCATGGGGAAAAGCCATGCATGTGCTACCTGGAGCATCTGACTTATGTTTTATTGAAGAGAATGGCTCAATCTGAAACTTGGGAGTGCAGCAATCCTACTGAGCTGGATTTGGGATCTGCAGTCAAAACCGGGTTCTGATTTCTGTACCCCCACAAGCTAAGGAACACTGGGCTGATGAGATGGACCCACCATGGGGTGCGTGAGCATCTGCCGGTCTCTGCTGAGACTCAGGAGCTCAGCCCGCTCTCCCCGTGCCCAGCTGGAGCCGGGCTCTCTGAATCCTGCTCATTTTGGTCTCCAAAGAAATGGCAGCAATAGGGCTTGGAGAGCCCCATCAGCGGAGCCGACCTTGCCCCCACCCTGTAATCTTCACCCTAATCGCGCTAATGGGGATGAATTCAAACACCGCCCAGGCAGACGCCATCCTTGTGGTGTTCAATTGTGGCTCGGTGCGGGCGAAGGGCCCCATTACAAGGCTTTCATTCACTCTAATTCATTGTCCCCCGCTCATTCATTGATATTCATTGGGATCATTTTGATCGGAGGCAGGGAGTGAATTGAGTCCGGGACTCACAAAGCGCGCACCATGTGTTCTGCCCTGATTTGCCATTAGTGAAGGGGGACACTCCAGATGAAGAATAACCAGCCTCAATTACATGTTACATCCACTCTAATAGCCCAGGAGTCCATCACACTTAATGTTATTTCAATGAACACTAAGAGAATTCACACCCACTGCCTGGTGCTTGTGAGAGGAGCCAGCAGTGGCTTTGGCAGGGGTTTGGGTGGGCTTCATGCCAGCGCAGCAGTAGTAGACTGTGCCGTGTCTCTGCCGGTGTCCCCTGGCAGCTGGGCTCTTACGCCGCGACCGGCGATCCCGCTGCAGGCCCTGGAGGTGAAGGTGCCATCGCTCAATAGGGGAAAAAAAAAAAGCAACAAAAGGGAATCTGCATCCATTTTGAAGCCCATCGGCAGCACCCGGCGCTGCCTCTTTGTACCCGGCTCCTGCGGCTCAGGACAAGGTCGCTTCTGCCACCCTTCCTCCTGCCAGCCCTGCTGGAAAAGCCAAAGATCAACGCGGAATTCAGCATCAGCTTTGGAAAGAGGTTGAAGGAGCTGCGTACACCTCTGTTCCATCCATCAAGCAATCGAGGCAGCAATCTTGACCATGGATGAGCCAACAAGTGGCTTTAATGGGAGAGGAGCAGGGCAAAATCACCCGTGTGATGATGTAGGCGGCACTGAGGCGACTGGCTTGAGCTATGTTTGGGGAAGCCAGTACTAGAGAAAGAGGAATTTCTCAAATGAACAATGAATCATATTGGCAGAGCGAGCTTTAGAGGATATCAACTCAACACCCGCAGTGCTGTGCCTGCTTCTGTCCTGCCTGGTCCCTCCGCGGGGAGACGGCAGCGTTTCCCTGAGCGGGGAGAGGCTGCTGGCCCTGCCCGGGGACGATTGCTCAACCCACAGAAAATCGGTGTAAGTCAGCAAAGTCCCATGACTTTCAACATCTGCGTTTCTGCAGAGCCTCGTGCTTTCTCTCCAGCAAATGCTTACTGGACAGTTAGCCTGAGCACAAACTAGTAGCACCAGCAAATACGTGGGCTAGAAAAAGTGATGTATTATTCTTTCTGTCTCCCTAACCCGCGAGGGACTTAGAAGCGAGACAAACCAGGCTCGCTTGGTGCTGCTGGCTGAAAGGCTGTAACCTCAGCCAGCAGGCATTTATTCCCGGGAAAAGCTGGTGTTTGCCCTGGCAGCCCGCGCGCGGGGAGTTACAGCCGGCAGGCAAGCCAGGAGATGAGCGAAGTGTCCTGTTGGGAGAGGGCTGGGCTGGGGCAGCACAACCGATCCTCAGGATCGGGGCAGGTCAGCGAATGATGTGGCGACGGGGGACAAAACATCGCCTGCTTAACCCGCTCCCACCCACCAGCCCGGCCAGCGATGGGACGGAGCTGATGCTCCCTGGCCAGCCCGTGGGCACCGCTCGTGCCGACCCGGGCGAGACGGGGCCGTTTACAGAGCCAGCCCGTGTTTTCTGTACACAGAGCGACGCGGGATTTCTGGTGCCGAAACGCCTCGGCTCTCCCCCACACAGCTGCAGTTTATATTAAATAGCTTCATATGCAAGCAAAGCCAAACAGCGTTATCGGGCGCCGGGCTTGAGACAGTCCCGGCCTCCCCCCTGCTGTCCCTGTACCCCGTCTGACCTCGGGGAGGGGTTGTTGCCAGGAGGAGCTGGCCCCATACGACGCGTCGCCCTCGCTGGATGCAAGCGCAGCAAGAGCAGGGCAGTGTGGGAATATCCCGGCACCGCTCGGGGAGCCTGATCCTCCGTGTTATTGCCACCTTGGCTCGGTCTATACCTCTTTATGCTCCTGATGCCGTGTATTTCTCTAGGTAACCCTCCATCCTACCTGCGACGTCCCCAGCTCTCCGCTTACACCAGAGCCCAAATGCTTTCTCACTCTATTTTAGGTTAAACGCAACTCCAGGACCCTCCAGCTCCCAACCTTCGCTCGACCCCGTGCGAAGACACCCCAGAAACACCCAGACCTCCTCGCAGCTTCATCCCCGCTCCTGCCAGCAGCCTCGCGTCACACGGATTTCAGAGCTCATCGGTGATTCAACAGCCGAGCACAGCACCCACACAAGTCATATCAGTCATGCTCCTGGTACAAAGGAAACGCTTCTATGAGACATAGTTAAATATTCCTAGGGTGGAGAGAAAGATCTTTTCAGCTTACTTAATTCCTAAGAGCATCTGGCTTTTCCCAGTAATGAGCAACTAATACTGCAATTAAAGCCTTGCTAATTGGAAACTCAGAAATGCCCCGGTCCCCGCTTTTGTCTTTCGCAGGTCTGGGGACTCGCCGGGGCCGTGGCAGGCGCACCTGAGCTGCGACGCCGGCGCCGGGGAACGGCCACCGCCTCCAGACTGGCGAATTCGCCCCCCTCCCGTGACGGGCTCCATCGCTCCGTGGGTCCGCGCCGAGACCCCGCCGTGCCGCGGCACCCGGGCCACCAGCACCCGCTCGGTCTCCGCCGGCTGCTCGTAAGACCCCTCTGTTCACGGGGAAAGTTTTGGAGAGGGGGTTTTGCAGCCCCGGGGGATGCTGTCGGGGAGAGGAGCCCGTTCCCAGGGAGGACCTTGCAGAAGGTACCATCCACGGCAGCCCGTCCCCACCAGGCTGGCAGGTGCGAAACGCCCGCTCCTTCCCTGGGAGGAGGGCGAGGGGGCCCTCGCATCCCCGCCACGGGCTGGTTATTTTGGGAGCCGTCTGGGGCTGGCAGCTGGTGCCGGGGTGGGTGACAGCTGAGCACGGCTTTCACTTGGGATCCGCGAGGCCCCTTCTCGCGCATCTATTTCCGACCCCGTAAAACACAATCTGCCAGGGTGTGAGCGGCGAGGGGGGGGGGCACCCAAAAAAGCTGGTTACAAGGGACTGGCTTGCCCAAGGCGCAAGGCAGCTCGGAGTCTCCGCGCATCTCGCAGGTGTCCTCCGAGCGTGGTTGGGAAGTTGCAGAGATGCTGTCCTCTAATTCCCGCCTGTGCCGGGTGCTAATTGGCATAGCTGCAGCCCCGGTCAGCACCACAAGCGGTGAGGTTCGGTGTCCTACACATCTCCCACGCGCTTTGTCTGGGGTCTAACTGATGGAAAGGGTTTGCCTGTCCAGCTAAAAATAGCAAGAACTTCGTGTAACGTGAGCTGAGCCCTAAATACTTTTCCTCCCAGCTTTCCGCTTCCACGGGCTTCGCATGTGTCTTCCTCCGTCCCCCTAATTATGGATAAAACAGCAGTGAGGGACAGCGAGCCCGTTTCCCCCAAGTTATGACAAGATGGTAGCACCAAGGGTTTCTTTCACAGGGCAGTCCCTCACCAGCCACCAGGAAACACCTGGACTAAGGCTCTTTCTGCTGCAAAACTCCCCCAGGAGCACACCGGGGAGAAGCATCCTCTTCATGTACAGGGAAAATTTAGAAGTGGAGCTGCAGGCTGCCATGGAGACAGGGCTCTGTTTGCAATCTTCTCGCCTTTTATTGTCTCTCCTCCTCTTCCAAGCGGTTGAAAAGCAGCCAGGAGCATGGCCCGTGTTGCCTCCCATGCTCCTGCTGGCCACGGCCGCCCAGCCCACCTTTGCTGGAAGTACTTAGGAGGCCCAGCTGGGTCTCCTCTCTGGTCCTTCACCTCCTCTACCCTTTTGGCATCTCCTTGGTGTACCTGGGGACCATAAAGCAAATCTGTGCTGCTTCTCTCTCAGCCTGGTTGGGCTCACGTGCAACATGAGCGCTGTTGGGGTGCATGGACCCACCGACCGCTCTCCCTTGCTCTTTCTCGCTGGTGATGGCCAGGTAGCTGAGGCCATGAGCAGCCCGACGCTGAGATAGGGCTGGTCCTCTTGGGACGTGCTCCTAAAGTCATAGGCTGGAAATGACCTGCTGGGGTGGGAAGCTTCAGCTGCTTCCCTAAGAGACAGGAGGGGAAATAACTGACCCTGGCAGCAGCTGAACCCCCTCCATCTCTGTCCTTAGCGGCAAGGCTGTGAGTATCAGAGGAGGAATTTCTCTCAGGTAGGACCTAATGATCTTTCAGCAAAGTACACTTCTCCATGCTAAGTCTATGCTCGACTTTACAACACCTGAGCTCCAAAACTAAGCTGTGCATTATTTCTGCGCTGTCCTTCCTTGTTTGCGATACCACTTATGCTGTGCTTTGTCTAAACGCTGGGTATTCTTGTACCCTGCATGATGCTCATCCAAGTGGGAGCTGAGAAAAGGCAACTTCTGCACGTTGATGAAGAGCCAATCTCAGTTCTTGTTGCGAAAAGCATCTGCTGCGCTGCTGCTGTCTTCTCATCCTTCAGCTCCCTCTCTTGCTTTCCAGAGTGTTACGTGTCCCCATCCCTGCTCTGCTCAACCAGGTTTCAATGCAGCAGACGCAGAAGGAAAAAAAAAAGGCAAATTCTGTTCTTGCTTCCTATCCTCCTCCTCTTTTTTCAAACTTGGCCCGTTGTGAAAACCACCCCTTTAATGCCTGGCTGCCAAATAAAGCAATTCTCTCAAAAGAGAAATGTACATCAAAGTTGCAAGGAATATTCAATTAACCTTTAAAGGAGATCATCCATAACTGGCTTACAGAGATGTCATTTAATTGTTTAAAAAAATAAACACAGGCACTTGCATTTCAGAGGAGCATGTCTGTTGAGACAATTCTGGCTTTTGCTGCTGTTAGCACTGATGTCTTGCTAAAAGGCAATTAAATATCTAAATGTTCCTTCCAACTTGCATTCTGTGCTAGAACCTCTGACGGGGTTATCTTTGCTTGGGCAACATGGCAGGTGGCCAAACTCACCCCTTCTGCATCTAGGAAACCTCGATAAAGCTTCTCTTAGAGAAAATGCCATCGCTGGCAAATAGCCCTCTGTCATCGCAGGGCGGCAAGTTAAGGTGGACCTTTCGGAGGCTTCTTCTCTTCCAGCAAGAGGGCAGCAGGCACCCGGCTGCAGCCTCTCCGGCTCTCAGACCTGAGCACTGCCGATGCCCTATGGGGGAGAGATGCTCCAGTCTCCACAAGTTAGTGGCTCAGGAGATAAGGCTCTTCAATAAATCATTAAAACCCCTCTTACTCTAAGGAGGAGAGCGTGCTCATGCATTGCTACCCTCTGCTGGAAGGAGCTGGCTTTCACAGAGGCCTTATGCTGCTAAGGAGATAAATGGAGATCTCCTTTTAGCTCAGGAGGAAAACTTGTGTGTGTGAGGAAGAGGAAGGTCTGAACTGGAGCGCTGCTGTTGAGAGGACCCGGTTGCAAAGCGCTGCAGGGTGGGCGTTTGCTCCTGCAGCTCTGGAGTAATCCCGGCACTGCTTGTGCAACGGGGCGTCCCCCTTCCCCCAGATTTTGCTTTCCCAAACCAGGCAACGGCCGTGTGTGTGCACGCATGCAGGGCTTCCCAGAAACCATTTGCGGAGCCTTCCTGCTCAGGGGGGGGCTTTTCTGAATGTGAGCAACATAAAAACCCAATGGCAGCAAACAATCATCTGTGTAGGAAAGACTTTGTGAGCCACGTGCCAAATCTTTGTACATTCCCTGCTATTTTTAACTAATCCCTAATGGCAACCGTCCACTTAGGTCCTGCCCACTCCCGGCCGCACGCCTTCGCCGCTGCTCTCCCCGACCTGGGGACGGCGTGCTCCACCTCTCCCCGCTGCGTGCTGCTCGCTGTCCCTGTCCGCAGAGGGGCTTTCTGCCGCCTTACACCTACAGCTCTCCCGGAAAAAGCCACAACAGCGAACCCGGCAGCAGCCGGCAAACATAAAAGACCAAATAAATTAGGCAGGGGGGACTTTTAAGACTTCCCAAGAGGAAGAAATATTTACAAACACACAGGCGAGTCAGCGGTTAGGGGGACGAGAACAAAAAGCCTCCAAGTTTCCCGTCAGTGCTAAGCTTTTCCTAAGCGCTGGAGGATTAAGGTCCCATGCCTGTGGGTGCAGGGCATGGGCAGCACTGCCCGAGGAAAGCCCGCGTGGCTCCGTTATCGAGCAGTGCGGGGCCACGGCCCTGTCTCTGCCAGTCCGTGCCGCTCTGAGGAGCAATTCTAGCACCAGTCGCCTGTAATGGCTGCAGCGATACTATCTTTTCACACTTGTCCACGCAGCACCTTGCACGGCGGGCTCTGAGCTCTGCCGGGATGTCTGTGGGTGACAGCGTCCCGTGGAGCGAGCCCGGAGCTCAGCTCTCGCTGTGGGAGGCGGGGAATGGGTTTTTGAATGGTCTCAAGGAAGGCAGGTACACGATCCAGCCCTCGACCGGGTTTTGCTCCCTGTTGCACTGAGAGCGGCTGCTCGGCGGCTGCCCACCTCTCTGCATGCCGCAGATGCCTCACCTGAGCGTGCGCTGAGCATGACTGTACCTGCCCGCAGCAAAATAGAGGCTTTCAAAGAGGGGAAAACAGTGATTTAGGGCTAACGATACCATCGGAGCAAGGGCTTCGGGAGGCACGGGACGGGAGAGCAGCAGCAGCTCGCTTGGGGCAGCATCCCTGTCTGCCCCACTGCAGCACCTGCAAGGGACGGGCTTTCCCCTTCCTCCGCCGCCGCGGCCCCTCTGCCCACGCCCGGGGTGAGGGTCTGCCCCGCGCACCCCCGGCACGGCAAGCCCGCCCTGGAAGTCCCTACGCCCGCTTCGGTGGCTCGCAGGGGAGCTGGCTTTTCTTGAAATCTCATTTTCCTGCCCGAGTTTCACATTCATTTGCCTCCCACCGCTCCGCAGCGCTGCCTGCCAGGGAAGAGTGACTAAGGGGTGGGTGGAAAAGAACGACTCCAGACCAATTTAGCAGCCTGCGGTGCCAAGAGGAGGGGGGTCAGCCGGGGAGCAGGAGGGGCGCGGGCACAGCTGGGGGCTCCGAGGGCGCGGGAGCTGCCACGGCGGGGAGCGCAGCCCCTCCAGTGTGTGCGTGCCGCGGGGCTGCGGCTGGAGGCCTGGCAGGGAGCTGAGAGCATCCCCCGTAGCGTGCGATTGTGTTCCCGAGTGCACTTCTGCAGCTGCCATTAATTGCCCCCCTCCGCTGATTGCACCGATGATTTTGCACTTACAGTTCTTTGTCCCACTGATTAATGGCCCTGGTGATTAATTGCACGGGTGATACCGCAGAATGGCTAACGGAGGGCTCTGCAGACCCTCGGAAAAGCCTGGCTGCAGGCGTAGGTGTGAGCCGGGCAGGTCGGCGTGGCGGGACACGGAGGGGCGCGGAGAGACGGGGTGCGACGGTGCATGGCCGTGACGGCAGGCTGGTGTGGGAGGCTGGGGCCAGGCGAGGAGCAGCCGGGCAGGCTCTGCCCTGGCAACGATTTCAAAGGGAGGTTAATCGGCGTCTGGAGCGATGGTATCAGGAGGACAGATAGTGGAGACTCGCGAGGACTTCTTTGCTGCTCGTACTCTACTTGCTGCAGACTTCAGTGAGGTGTTTTCCTCTCGGGAGGAATTTGGACAGCCACAGTAACTGCTGCAGAAATGCAAGCCTGCTCGGGAAAATGGGTCAGGTGCTGGTCCCTCTGCAGCGAGCACACCGAGTCACACGTGTAGGGAGTTCACAGGCCTCAGCTCACTTGTGAACACAGCAGCGAGAGCAAGCAGCCCCCTCAGCGCTGCTCTGCTGGGGCAGCCTTGGCTGAGGAGGTGCCCAGGGCTCGGTAGCGCTGGAAGGGGCTGACACGGGGACCAGGGGGGTGTTAGCAGATGGGGACAGTGGGAAACCAAATGCAAATTCCCTGGGGAGACAGGGGTTTGTAGCAGGGATGCAGTGGTAACGCTGCTGCAGCTGTGATTGAGGTATGTGGGCACAGCTGTGCGGGGGAATCAGGGCTGGGGGGGTCTGGATGGGAGCTGTCAGGGCTCCCCCACAATCCTGGGCCAACTTCTGTGCGTGGGACCCTCCTGCCACTCCACTGGGAACCTGTACCTGTGGCCAAATACGCCTGAACTATGAGAAAAAGCAAAGTGCTCTCTGCAGAGCCCAAGCAGGCATCCAGCCCCTTCGGAGACGGCAAGGTGCAAACTCCGCAGCTGGCTGAGCTGAGACGGGAGCATCGTGCACGGAGCCCGGTGCCCACTCAGTGCATGTTCCCCACCGGAGCCGGCAGCTGCCGGGCTGTGCAGATCTGGCACCGAACGCAGAGCATCGGCGGGGAGAGAAGTGACAGCCCGGAGCTGACTTCTGCCACAGCCACGGTAACGCTCCGGCACTGCTTTTAAAAGCAGAGGTTAATCCCTGGCTTCCCAGGACCTGGGTGAGCACCCCCGAGAGCTGCGCATCCTCCGGGCAGCAGTGACCTCCCCCCCCCCCCCAAAATTTTGNCCCCCCCCCCCCCAATATTTACCTGTGTGCCCAAATGGGCACAGATCCCGCAGCCTGCACAGTGCGTGCACCCCAAGGAAAGCATCGACAGCCCTGCCTGGCCATGCGGATGTGCAGCCATGGAAAGGCTAAAACACCTCCAGCGATACCTGGCTGCACACCCACACGCAACGATACCCACATCCCGATACAATTCGTATTTGCACACAGCGGTACACGATGCCCACACAAGCCTCCGCGCTTGCTAATCCTCTTCCACCCACGCTGCACACCCGCTTGCTGCCCATCCTACCCCACGCACACAGGCACCACCGGCAAATAATTTCTATCGCGGGCCGGCGGCCCCTTTCCCGAGGATGGCTCAGCGCCGATGACAACAAACCAAAGGCATCCGCTCCTTTCTTTCTCTTCCCGGAGAGTTTGGGGACTGTGTAACCAGAAGCAGCCTGAACCCAAGGTGCTGAACACGCAGAATTTTCTCGTTGCCTTGAAAAGAAGTTTTCCAGACTTCAGAGCGAAGTGAAAAGACGGAGCTGAGCGCTGTGGGAGCCGCTGGCGGCTCCGACCCGGCAGAGGGATGTGCGGCCGGGGCGGGGGGGGGACACACACACCCGCTCTGTATTTGAGCCGCTCTCCCGGGCAGCTCCGGCCCCGCGGGCTCGGGCAGCGGCACCGACGCTTTGTCGCCGAGCCCCGCTCCTTGTCACCGCGGGGTCGGGCCGGCAAAGCTGCAGCGCTGCGCATCCCCGGAGGCGCCGTGCCCGCCGTGCCTTCGGGTTAACCCCACGGCGACGCGCTCCGATCGCAGCCCCCGGGGCGGGGGGGACACACACACGGCACACTCCCGGCCGCGCAGCTCAACCCCCCCCCCCGCGTCCCCTGCCCCGTCCCCCGCCCGGCGCTCCCCGGGCAGCGGCACCCCGCGGGCCGGCTCCGTCCGTCTGTCCGTCCCCCCGCTCCTTCCCTCCTCCATCCCCGCGTCCCCTCCGTCCCCAGCCGCGGGGCTTCGCCCACCTCGGGTGGCCGCTGGCTGCTCTGCGCGGCGGCGCGGCGCTCCGCGGGGCTCCCGGTGCGGGCCCGGCAGCAGCATCCCCGGGGCGGCGGCGGCGGCGGCGGCGGAGGAGGAGGAGGAGGAGGAGGAGGAGGAGCCTCCCGCAGCCCCGCGCATCGGCCCGCCCCGTCGCAGCCCCCGGCCTTTGTGTCCCGGCCCGCGGGGTGTCCGTCCCACCCCGCACCGCCCCCCCCNCCCCCCCCCCCCGGGGCCGTCGGTGGGTTGGGGAAGGGGGGGGGGGTGTGTTTCTTTGCCCCCTTTCTGGGGCAGATGCTAAAGGAGAGGGAGAGGTGAGGGGTGATTTGGGGAAAGGCGGACGGGTTCGGACCGTCGGTGCGTCCGTTCCTGCTCGGCACCGGGATTCGGGCTGGCGCCTTGGGAAGGCGTGCGGGAAAAGAGCCGAGAGCCCGGGGAAAGCAGCCGGCAGCGAGGGAGCTCGCCCGGCCGGGAAAGGTCTGGGCTGAAGTTCCTGTTTTGCTTGATTTGGAGCGGGGACTCGAAGCGGAGTCTCCAATATCCCCCGTTCGGGACGAGCGGCGGGCTGGGCCGGGGTGTGTCTCGCTCATGCCACAACTGGTCCTCACGGCAGCAGTAAGGACACGTTCCCCAGGCCTCTGACCGCGGGGAACCCAACTGGTGGGGCTGCGGCCAGAACTGTCTTAGGTGCAGGTGGGGAAACTGAGGCACGGTACCTGCAGACCTGCCCCATCCCTGGAGGTGTTCAAGGCCGGGTTGGACGGGGCTTGGAGCAAGCTGGGCTGGTGGGAGGTGTCCCTGCCCAGGGCAGGGGGGTTGGAACTAGGTGGTCTTTAAGGTCCCTTCCAACCCAAACCACTCTGTGATTTTATGATTCTATGACGTGCTCCAACTACAGTGGGCGCAGAGGCAGCTCCACTGTCAGGTATCAGCAGAGGAGCCTCACCGTGCTCAGGCTGATGCTCAGTTAAGTGGCTTTGGCTTCTCAAACAAGCCACCCCCTTGGCTGCACCGCTGTGAGTGCCCGCGTGCATACGTTTATGGGCAGAAAGGCAAATAAATGCAGGACAAGGGGGGAGCTGAGCCACAGCAGTGTGTGCACGGGTGGCTGCTCCCATCCTGGTGCCGGTGCTGTCAAGCCTGGCAAGAGATTGCTCTGTGCACAACCCTACCTGCAGGTACTGAAAACATCCCAAATGCAGCAGTGTGAGGTCAGCGCAGGCTGAGAACCTCCTGTGGGGCTGGGAGTTGCTGTGCCAAGGTGCAGATGTGGGGGGACCAGCCTCCTGACCCCGCCTGGCCTCGTCTTTAGTGCTGAACAGAGGGGAGGAGTGCTCTAAAGAAAAAACCCTGAGCATCTCTGCTAAAGCGCCTTCCCGAAGTGATACAGGCTGGGCCCTGGTACTGATTTCTGTAGCCCAAGCAGGCTGTGCTTGTCCACAGGTAACGCTCATCCTGCTTATGTGGATTTTTCCAGTATCAGGAGGAAGCCGAGCAGGTACCTGCACGGACTGTGAATTCCCAAGCACCGAGCAGTGTTCAGTGTGTCCCGCTGCTCCCCGGTAGGCTGGAGCCAGGTTGGAGGTGCAGTTATGTTCCCACATCCCTTCCTTCCCTGTACATCTGCCCCTGGGGAAGTGTGTTTGCCTCCGTCTTCCTCACCTAGTCGTTAATCTCTTCCTACACGGAGGCAGGTTTCCTGCCTGCGTGCGCTGAGCAGGCCTGTTTGCCCTCGACAGCTGACGCAGCGCTCAGGAATTCGCTGGGTGGCTGGCAGCACATCTGGACTTGCCCTGTGCGCGGTGCTGCGTGGCTGCGTCCCGGTCAGGTATGCAGCGAGGGAGGCTCCCCCCGCTCCGGCACACACCTGCGGCTCCCCCAAGCCCCACGTCGGCTCCTGCCCCTCTCAGCACCGAGATGGAGCGGGGAAGGGGGTCGGGGAAGACGGGAGCCTCAGCGTGAGGTGGCACATCACCGTGGGTGTCCGGCTGTACAGCAGGAGAGCTACAGCCGTTCCCTTCCCGAAGTTGATGTGCGAAACCATCCTGGGTAAAGCGTTAGTGCACACATCCCTGCATGCACACACATCCCTGCACGCACACACAGAGCCCCGGCAGCAGCGCAGGGAGAGGCAGGTGGGTCCTGCAGGACCCCCAGGAACGAGAGGACTGCAGGTCCTCAGGGGTAGGGACTAAACCAGTCTCAAACTGGTCTGTGCACCCATCAGCTGGTGGGTCCCCATGGGACAGTCACACCGCGGTTGCCAGCCTTTGGCACAACTGGAGGAGAGCGGCTGGGGCTCGGCGCCGGGCTTTGCTTTGCTCCCACTGCGGGAACCTGTCCGGCGCCCTCTGAACGGGCAGGAGGTGCAAACCGGAGCGGCGAGGTCTGCTGCAGCCCTGCCTTCCACTAGCGCGCCCAAATCCCAGCCCTCGGCTCCCACTACCAGGGCATTTGACACCGAGCGAAAATAGTTACGCCGGGGTGGAGCACGGGAGAAGCGAGGTTTTAGCTCTGCACAAACCACAGGGCTTTGATTTATGGAGCTGGCGCTCGGCAGACGAGATCCACCCCCCTGCTTTTTTTAATATTGTTTCCTGGCAGCTTAGTTGGTTTCTCTGCTGATTTGAGCAACGCTCCCACAATCCTGCGGGTGCCTGGTTGCCTTGAAAGCAGTCAGCTGGAATTTGCTATTTTAGGACCTAAAAATTGAAGAGAGGAAGAGGAAGCAGAAGAAGACTAAGAAGAAGAAGAAGAGGAAGAAGAAGGAGAAGAAGAAAGTGTCTTCATGGGAGCACAGAGGAATGGTTTAGCAGGATTTCATTCAAGGGGAATAGGCACAAAAAAGAATTATGATTCATTTTCAGTCGAGCGGAGCTTCATGTTTCTATAGTAAGTCATAACAAAACAAGGCGGCAAAGCCAAGAAGTTATTTGTACCAGATGGGCCAGAGGTTGTATCTGCAGCTTTTCAGGAATCGCCCTGACTTGGGCAGATTTTGCAGCCAGGAGCTCAGGGGTTCAACCGCCATGGGGAGGACAGGGGGGCAGGGGGGGGCCGCAGCCCTGCTGCATCCCTCGGCTGTCCCTCCCTGTCTGTGGCGGGGGGCTGCTGTCCCCAAAGGCCACATCGGCACCCCGTCGGCCTCGTGCTGGAGCGAGCGGCTCCTCCTGGGCTGAAACTCGTCCTCCCCGGCTCATCCGTCCCGTTCATGTCAGCACT
This sequence comes from Himantopus leucocephalus, assembly GCA_003993805.1. Lineage (NCBI taxonomy): Eukaryota > Metazoa > Chordata > Aves > Charadriiformes > Recurvirostridae > Himantopus > Himantopus leucocephalus. The sequence goes on from RSEF01000022.1 coordinate 3,363,354, forward strand.
CGCCCCGTCTGCTGTGTCCTCGCCCCCGCAAACGAGTCTGACTACGGGGTGTTGCCTCACCTCCCCGAGTCACCTGGAAGCTTTCCCAGGGCAAGGGAGACCCGGAGAGGAATATAGTAAAGGGCCCTAGTGGAAATTCGGGTTATGGAGGAGCGCGGGGAGAACGCCCAGCGCCTGCCCGTCCGTGGGGTGCTCGGGCAGATGCCCACCTCTGTCCAGGGGGGATCTGTCCTGCCAGCACGGCGGGGAGCTTGGATTTCCTCCACGCTGGGAGCTNCGGCGGGGAGCTTGGATTTCCCCCATGCTGGGAGCCGAGCCCTGGTGAAAGACCTCCCTGCAAACATGCCCCCGTGCCCCGCCTTCACTAATGGAGAAATTAAAAATCCCTCCAACAAAATCCAACCGAAAAAGAAATTTAAAATACTCCACTTTTTTTCACCCTCGCTGCAAACAGGTGATGAAATCCCAGCGACCGGTTTCCTCGGGGGAAATTTGGGCAGAGAGTGGATGAGATGCTCACCCGCCTCGCTGGAGTCTGGCACCTCCGGCGGCTGCTGGCAGCGCCAGGACCGGCGGCGTTCAGGGCGCAGGTAGTGGGTGAGTGAGTCAGTCCCGGATCCCTTCCACTTGATACCGGTCTTTCTTAGTCACTTCGCGTACTCATCCTGGATGCAGCCCTAAGTGGATTTACATGGATAGATTGAATAAGAGTCCCTTCTCCCTTATATTTTAGGATAAAGGATAAGCAGAAATGACAAAGACAGGATTTTTTCCTTTTTTTTGTTACTAACAAATTATTTATAAATCCATTGAAATTGGATATAACTTAGTTCATACTAATTTACTGCTCTGTAAGGGTATTTCAAGATAATAAGATCAGCGATAAAAGCAAGAAGTAGGTGTATATAATGACTTTTTCCCCTACAGAGCTATGAAGCAGTACTGGGAGAGCGAGGCAAGCCTGGGAAAAGGCAACGAACCCGCAAAATGCTCCGGAGGGTTGGAGGGCTCAGATGGTACCTGGAGGAACAGGATGAGGACGCCACTATAATAAATAGTACCTTTATTTTTGCGCATGAATTTTAAGTAGCAATAGAGGCACTGGATGTGAAGCCAAGCCGGGAAGCGCCGGGAAGGGGCATCCCTGGGGCTGGGGCCGGCAGCCGGGCAGGGGGAGACAGGCTGTGCCCCAGCACAGGGGGGTGTCACAGCCACCCCGGTGCAGGGGGCAGAGGTGCTCTGCCCGTAACATGCTCTGCTTTGCTTCCCAAAACCCCACAGCCGGGTATTTCCCTTCCAAGCAGGGAGAAAGCGGCGGCAGGTAAAGCCGGTCGTGGTTCAGCGCTGCTGGGGGGGCTGCCCAAAGTCCGACCCTTTCTATAGGTGACAGAGTGGGACCTCGGGGCTGGGGTATGCCCTTGGGATTGCTGAGCACGTGGGAGCATCAGCCCACCCAAAAACCAGCCCCTTAGCAAATCGTAAGGTGAAAATACCTCCCCGCAGCAGGTTCACCCTCCCTGGAAGCACGCACGCTCTGCTTGGCCCTGCCCAGGGATTTGGAGATGAAATGCAGCAGAGAAGAATGAGTGTTTGGTGTTTGATCATTTCGGCTGGGCAGGTGGATTACAAATGACAATTAGCCTGTGAACCTGCTCGGCATAATTGCGGCGGAGCTGCGGGGACACGTGCGTGCTCACGCGGGCTGTCTCGCAGGAGGGAAAAGGCGGCGGCTGGGTAAATACCACGGTAGCGACCCGCAAGACAGCGAGAGAGGCGCTTATGTGTGCGGCCAAGGAGGATCTCGGCTGATGCGAGCGGTGGCTACTTATGTGTCACGCAGGCTTTGCTTCAAGCTTTGCAAGGCTGTTGCGCGGGGGGTGATGCATATTAATCGGCTCAGCCCCGCTGTGGCCGAGCCACCAGCTGATACCCCTGACGTGCCCGTGATATTGTCCTCATTGTGCCGCACAACGCGATTTCCAGCCGGGGCTGGGGCATATTGCTTGTTTCGGTTGAGGTGGAGAGGGGAGAATCCACCCAGCTAATCCCCTCCGACCGTCGCCTTCCTGGCGGGGTTTAAGCGAAGCGACGTGGCGCCCACGCGGCACTTGTCAGCACTCCTCTGCGCTCTCCCTGTGCACGCTCTGTAATTTTGGGTAAAATAAAGCCAGTCAAGGCTGGAATGAAAAGTAAACTCCACGTGGCTTTCCCAGCCTCGCAGCAGACTTTCACTTGGTGAGTTCAAGCCTACTCAGACAAGACTTTACTCCCAGCTCCCTTTCTTGGAGCCCCGAGAAGCGACCGGCAGCCTTGGTTTCAATCCCAGCCAGTTTAGCAGCAAAAAAACCCCAAAAGGTCATGAGAAAAGTGTATCCCATCCGAGCTTATAAAGGCAGACTGAAATTTCCTCTTCCACTTCTGGGATTCATCCGCTCCTTTCCCATTAAAATTAATGATAAGAGCACGTCTGGGCTCCTTGGTAGCTCCTCAGCCTCTTCCTTTGCTTGATGCGAAAATAGAGACAAGCCCAGACTACGTCCCCAGAGCCTCGGAGCGAAGTTTGCTTTCGCAGTTAAACAAAGCAGCTTCCTCTGCCCGGCGGAGTTGCAAAACAGCGATAAGTTGCTGCGTGGTTCTCGGTATTGATCTGCGATGCTAATCTGGGTATCTGTTAGCTGGACATCCCGGTCACACCGCAAAGTCTTGCTTGTCTCGTCCAGATCTCATGCAACCGGGAATTCTTCTAAAGCATCATCCTGGCGTCATTTCATTACACGAGCTCTGATAGTAAACGCAGTTTCTAGTCCTCAGGGCCAGAAAGAGAAGCTGGAAAGTTTGGCTCCTCGGGGCATTCAAGACAAAAGGCAAACGCACGCAGACCCTCAGACATATTATCTTTTAGAGCATCGTGCGCTCCAAACCCTGCTTATGGTGTGCGGAGGGAGCTGATGGATGGCATCTCAGCGGGCGAAGGTGGGGAGGGCGAGCGGGTAATCCCAAGCTGCAGGCAGGAGCCGGAGCCGGGCGTTACATCTGGGGTGAGAAGCAGAAATGAGCTGCAAAGCTGAACTCCCCCCAGCCCCTGGGCCGTCCCGGCGCCGCGGCTCAGGCGGGGTGTCTCAGCGGGTGGAGAGGAGCAGAGGTTTTTCCCTCTTGCAGCCTTTTCCTCCTGCTCCTGCCCTCCTCCTCGGCGGTACTCACTGGGTTGTGCAATGCTTCTCTCCCAGCCCCGCGCACACGCACGCCGGTAACCAGTCGGGCAGCAAAAAATATTCTGCTGGAAAAAGCAGTTTGTCTGACTCTGCCTGCCTCGCTCCCGGGACTCACCCTGAATACAGCACAGGCTGCTTTTCTGCCGCTTTCCAGGGGAAAGAGAAGCGGAAAAAGGGCCTGGCTTTCTCTTGGGACTGTTCAATGTGCAGCTCAGCTCAGTTCGCTTCTGCTTCATTGGCCTACAAATCCAAATCCTCCTAAATAATTCAGCAGAGCTGCTGCACTACGGGTCTAAATAATTCATCCTGGATCTTTGAGGAGGGAAACGTGGTTACATCACCCTTCAGAGCAAAGCTTTTGGGGCCCTTCCACTCCCTTCCCGAGCAAAGTTTCTCTCTGATCAGGCCAGGATGCTCCTGTTGTCAGGGCTGTGGGGAAGGGCTGCCGTGCTGAGGGCTTTGAAGGGAGCCAGATCCCACGCAGCCGCCCAGGGCTGGGGTCCCTCGCGTCGCCCTTCGCCGTGGCTCCCCGAAGGTGGAGGTGTGCAAGGC
>RSEF01000022.1:3367217-3379005 GCA_003993805.1 Himantopus leucocephalus
ATCACTCCATGCCCTTGTATAAAGTCCCTCCCCAGCTCTCCTGTGGGCCCCCTTCAGATACTGGACGGGGCTCTAAGGTCTCCCCAGAGTCTTCTCTTCTCCAGCAGCCGGCTGATTTCTCCATGGGCAGACATATGTGCCTGTATTTCCAAGGGGCTGTTTAAATTAAAAATTCCCCGTCGGTGGCCAGGGCAAAGCAGTGATCATTAACCCAGCTGGGGACAGACTGGCTGCAGAGGGCATCTGCGAATGCGGTACCCGCACGGAGTTATCCCTATATATTTCAGTTTCAGTGCTGGGTGTAAGTAAGTAGCACACACTGTACACGTATCATGCTGAAAGCATTTTGCTTAAATATTTATGAAATCCTTCCAGGCCTGAAGCACAGCCAGATCCGGAGGTGTGCAGAGCTCTGCAACGGCGCGAGGTGGGGGCTGGCGGGGCCGGCTCGGGGAGCTTTTGGGGGTGATGCTGTGCCACGTCAGGCAACGGAGAGCTGGATGGTTTTGTGACTTAGAAACAGCAGAAAGAAGCAGGATGCTGACAGATGCTTTTCCCTGCTCTGCCAGTGCAGCCCCAGCCTGCGTCCTGGACCCCGAACCCATCCCGGTCTGCACCCCGGACCCCAAATGTGCCCCGGCTCAGGGGGGGCAGGGAAATGCAGCCTGAGGTTCGGATGGGGCTGAGCGTGATAGCGTTTCTTTTGGAGAAAATGGAGGTGGAAAAGCTTGAACAAAGGCAAGGAAAAAAATGATTATGCCCTTCCACTGGTCAGCCCCTCTTCGTTTTCCTGACCAGCAATGCCCCGCTCTGCAGGCTGCAAAAAATCACCTCAGTCCCCAACCCATCTCCTTACATTTCGCATCCCTTTCGCCTCTGCATCCCTGGGATAAAAAGCCGCCCCCTCCCCTGGTGTGGGGCTGGGCCTTGGCCTTATCTCTGCACGGAGTAATTTGATTTTCACGGCGGCGATGGAAGCATCGGCAATTACCACAATAAAAGATGAGATTTGCGGCCAAATGGGTGACCGTGGCAGCTGGGCTGACACCACCGTCACCCTCTGGAGCTCAGGGGTTCCCCAGCCTCCGGGGCACGTGTGAGCCATGTACCCCCCCAAAATAAAAGGCAGAGAAGCGTCTCCCCTCCCCTTCCTCCTCTCCTTTGCTCTGCACATGGGGCAGCAGTGGGATGTGCTGCTCCCGGGGTCCCCCGGGGATTGGGGCCGAGCTGGGGGTGCAGGAGGGGGATGATGCTCCCCAGGGGCCCCCTTCGCCCCAAGCTCGGAGAAGATCCCTAGTTTTGGGTTCACCCGGCGTTATTTGCTCCGCATCCCGACGGGGACGTGATGCTCCTCGCGCTGCCGCCTGGCCCGGCCGCGCTTTCCCAGGCGCGCTGCCGCTCGTGTTTATGGCGCCCATAAACCCCAAATGCGCTTCGCAGTTTAGCTTCATATATTACAAACTGTAATCCAAACCCCATAAAGGAGCGAGTCCTTTGCATAATGATCACATACGTCTCTTTATGTGCTTTCATAGCGTGCCAGGGCTGTGGTTACAGCAGCTCTTCACCTCGCACATATGCAATTAGAGCAGCGGGAGAGGCCAGTTGGGGCTTGGTGGACCCGTCCCCTGCGGAGATGTTGGTCCCTCGGTGGGAAGATGAGCAGAGCCGGGGGCACCCGGCAGCCTGGGGGGGTCTGCCCTGGGGGGCCCGGCTGTGCAGGGAGAGGGGCAGTGCTGGATATGGCTGCCACCGGGACCTCTTCCCGAAAATGATGCTCTTATGCGGTCCGGGCTGAGTTTTGGGTTGGGACTGGAGGATGTGGGGTTATTTTGCCATGTGCTGGAGGGACTCATGGTGTGTTTGTGCAGGGCAGGAGGCCGCGAAAGGATGCCAGGAAGCATTTTTAGGGAAGTGGGGTTTTTTTTCCGAAACTGTGACTCAGCCCTTGTCTCTGCTCCATTACAGTCACGGTTCAGGGGTCCTCGGACCTGAGCAGAGACAAGGAGATAGCAGTTATCATTGAAGGGGAACTGGTGATCCGTTAATTTGATGCATGCAAAACCCCCCATGCATTTACCCTTGCCTGCACCCACGGCTGGACCCCCTGTCCTGCCTTTGCCATGGCTCCTCGGGGGCTCACGGCACGTTTTGGGCATCAGTTAAACCCAGCTCTCTCTGCAGGATGATATTTGTGCCACATCCGCTGCAACCAGAGAGAAAACAGCCCTGTGGAACAGGGAGCATCCTCTGCTGAGCTGAAAGGAGAGATTTCGTAATGAGATTTTATCCCAACTCAAACACAGGATGTTTAAACTGGGTTAAAAGGCCCCTCGGGGACAGTTTGGGGGATGCAGCGCAGCCCGGCGTGAGAGCCTCCCGGGCTCCGCGTGGGGAGGAGCGGGAGTCAGCGCATGTGAGATCAGTTTCAGTGCGGTCCAAGAGTTCGTCTCCACCATTTGTTTATTTATTTTGCCCTGGTGTGAAATACCGATTTCGCTACAAGGTTGCAAATTCGAATCCCTTAAATCAACTTAAATCACTTGCAAACTGCAAGCAGTAATCCAGGGATTTATTGAAGTGGGTCTGAATAAACACAGATATAAACGGGTTTCACTAAATCAGGGTAAAACCCGAAGCAGCTATTCTTCTCCGCTTTTTCTCCGGAGTGGTTTAAACCAGTTTCAGGTTGATTGAAGCTAAGCCTGGTGGGGGGAGGCAGGACACTGGTGCTTTCCCCATCCTCGCTCGGGCAGGCAGGAGAGCTGCCTCCACTGCAGAGAGCCAGGCGAGCCGATAGCAGCTCCGTCCCGGCTCCATCCCGGCTCCGTCCCGGCTCCGTCCCAACACACACCTCCTGGATCTCCACGTCTATCGAGGATAACCGTGCCCACATACCAGCTTGTAAGGACGTGTCATTTTTTCCCCCCCCCAAGAGCCCACCGCAGCAGTCACGGCAACAAGGGGCCTCNTGGGAGACAGGGGGATGCCTACGGAAGCAGAGCTGTGAGCATGCCGGTACCCCACAGCAGAACTGAAAGGGTTAATTGGGAGCAGAGGGCAATTAGGGAACTGCTGGCATCTGGGGAGCACCCAAGGGTGGGCTGCAGCCCATAAAAGGGCTCCTGGGGGTGGTAGAGGGTTTGGCTGCGGGTGGAAAGGCTGAGGAGCCACGACAGAGCCTGCGGAGCCAGGTAAGGGTGCGTGCGCCCGGGCGGTCTGTGCTGGTGCTCTGGTCGTTACCCGGCCAGGTTAAGGCAGGTATGGGCAGGACTCTGTGCTTTGCAGGGGTTCCTTCTGTGGCAGGACAGAGCGGTCGCCGGACGCAGAGCCACCTGAGCGCGTGGGTGTTGTTCCCTGGTTAGGAATTAACAGCTCAGAGGAAAAAAATAAAGCAGAAGCAGAGATGTGAACTTTTTTCCTGGCTGCCCTCTGGAGCGAGGGGAAGGGAGATGTGGGACAGCCGTGTTGCAGGTGGTGGTCTGCAGTCTGGCCTGTGGCCTGGGATTCTCCACCTTTTTGAGGTGTGGGAGAATTTGCAATACAAAATGTCCTGGGGGAAAAAGGTGCGTTGTTTTCTCTGCTCGGGGGACTGTTGGTTTCTGAGTGGCATGAGGGGCTATGATACTTTNTTCCCTGCTCGGGGGACCGTTGGTTTCTGAGCGGCATGAGGGGCTGTGATGCTTCTGGAGCGAGAGGGGTGGTTTGCCCTCCTTGCCTGCACTTGGCAGCTCCGAGCAGCCAGCTGGTTCCTGGAGAGAAAACCCTGGGAGAGAGCAGAGCTGAGTTTTTTTTGCTAGAAACCCAGTGAAAGGCTGGTACCTTGTGTGAGGAGGGGCTGTTGGGGGGGTCATGGGGGTGACTGGTGCGGTGGTGGTGTGGAGGAGCCGGCTCTGCACTGGGCTGGCCACAGCCTGCTCCGTGGTGCACCCTGGCAGAGCTGCTTTGGGGTGGATGTCCCATCGGCTTCAGTCATCTCAAGGCTTTCCATTAAAAACTTTAATTATTGCTCAACCTGCAGTAAAGATTTGTATCCTCTCAGTAAGGTCCATCTTACTTAAAAAGCTGCGTTAGGAAGCTGCAATGTGATTATGCGGGGTTGTAGAGGTGGGGACAGACAGGGTTTTAGTGGGATGGGAGCAGAATTTAGCGCTTGCTGTGAGCTGAGAGGATTATGCTGCTGGCTTTGGCACAGTTCTTGGGTTTGGATGTTACTGGGCAAAGTATTTTCCCCCTTCTTGTCTACTTAGTCCTTACTGTGCTTGTGGGCCATCTCCTATATCTATACTGTGTTTATCAAGCAGCAGCAGGTGAAAGACAGTGTTCTAAGTAAACCCCAGGTTAGCCTGGAGCGAGCTGAGCGGCATCTGGTTTGAGTGGTCCTTGTTGTGTCCTGTGAGATAAAATCACGGCTGTGCTTTGCCTGGGTGGGAGGCGCTGGAGGAGAAAACAAGATTGCTGACAAGATAAGGTCTGGCTTATCTATGCGGAGTGCGACTGGAAGCCAACACGAAGCCCAGACAGTGGGATAGGTAGAAAAAGCTGATTTCATCTCTTAGTCACAAAGGTAATGTTGTCGGGTGAAGCCCTTCTAATGTAAAGTCTTTTACATGTAATTACTGCTTAATTCTGTTGAATCTGTGCACTGAGCAGAGGCATAACGTAGCTGGGGGTGCTGAGCTTGGCCTTAAAGGGTTTAGTGAGGCAAGACTGCTCCATCCTGCCTGTGGCTAAGAGTTTTCTTTTACTTTAATATCTTGACGGAGGGAGAGCTGAGGGCCTGATCCTGCTGCAGTTCCTTACCTGAGTGTTTGTTCCCTCTTCGAGAGAGCGAGGACACAACTTGCCCAGGGCTGGAGTTCGGGAGCTGCAGCGCTCGCCTTGCCCACAAGAGGCTGCTGGTGCTGTTCGCAAGGGTCCCCAGTGCCAGCTTTCCCCCTTTCTTTATTAAATTCTCACCCCAAAAGAATAACAACAATAAAACAAGACCAGAACAGCAAGGAAGAAGTTGTTTCCTCTCCAAATGGGTGAGGGACTGGGTGCTTTCCCAGCGTTCTGGGGGTCACCCCTGGGAAAGGGTGCTGGGATGGGGCAGGACAGCCCCACAGGGGGGTTCCCGGGGGGCAGCGGAGGGGCAAAACGCCTCAGGGCACGGGGAATAGGGCAAAAGTGGTTCTGTGCAAAGACTGAGGGAATGGGAACAGCACTGGTGCTGAGACCCTGTGTGACTGCACCAGCTATGCCTTTCCAGTTTGCGCAGTTGTTTTTGTAGTGTTTTGAGGATCTGGGACCTGTGTTCCCATGGGAATGTCCCGCTGTAGGGGAGGGAAGAAAAGCCCCATTTGTGAACGTCTCAGCAGTTGAGTGGTTCTGCTTCAGCCAGGGGAAAGGGAGGACCGTGATGTCCGCAGCCTCTCAGCAGGAGAGCAGGTACCTGGGAAGGGGCAGCGATGAGTGGCTGAGCGTCTGCTGGCCGGGGCTACAAGGGAAGGGCTGGCCAGCCGCCGCCTCCTGTCCTGGCCTCCTCCTTGAGTGGTTTTGGTCCTACTCCTCATGCATACTGAAATGTGTTTACAGTGTGTGTTATTTCACATCAACAAACCTGGTTCCGTGCCAGGGGCCTGCTGAGAGCCACCTGAGAACGGCACCGCTAATAGATGGAGCTCATGCATTTTGCATGTGAATAGTTTGGACTGGATGATTATAAAGCAACAACACCCTGTGCTGGGCTTTGCTGGCTGCTTTTCTCCTGCCTGCTGGTGGCAAGCAGCTCCTTGGATCTCATCCCCCATGTTAGCTGAGAAGTGATGGCACAGAAAGGGGGAGCATCAATCCTAAAATCAGAGTGTTATTAAAAATACTTCAGCTCTTTACTCCTGCAGTCTGCTCTGGATATTGGTTCTTTGCACTTTCCCAGTGATGGGACAGGAACTGCTGGTCCTGAGACCTATGTCCTCCTGTCATCGGCAGCCGGGCTGCCCCGCAGTGCTTTTTCTGTCCTGCTCTATCTCATTTCATCCATGAAACTTGGCGCGGTTGGTCTGTGAAATCCCTGCGGATGTTTATCTATTAAATCGTTGTGGATGTGCCTGTGCATTCCAGCAAAGAGGGAACAGAGACAAACGGAATGAGCATTCAAGGTTCAGCCTACCTTTTATGTGGTTATAAACGAAACACAAAGGCGATGCTGCAGCCGGTAATCCTTGGATGGTTTTACAAAAGGCTAGCTGCTATTGAGAGGCTTTCTTCAAAAAGCTTAGATGGCTCTTCAATTAAAAAGGGCTGAGCTGCTGCACCAGAGCAGGTCGCTCCCTGGGGCGTGCTGTGAAGCCCGGGGCCCCCGAGCCCCTGGCCCTGCCACTGGGTGGCCAACAGTGCCCTTGGCACGTCTGCCGTGCCGGGTCCCCAAAGCAGTGACTCCCTGAAACTCCCAAAGAGAGCAAAAACTCTCATGGTTTCCCAGGAGATTCCAGCATGCAACAGGTAATTTAATTACTTTAATAAGAACAATCTAGGAAATTGATTCATAACTAGACTTAAATTTCGCAAACATCAAATGTCATTTTCTTTTTTTAATACTGATGCATATTAAAGTAATTAGGTTATTAGCAAAAAAACTTTGCTATTCCTGGGAACGCACGCCTGACGAGGCTGAAGCATCTGTGACACTGGGGTAGGTTTTGCTGCCTGCCCTTGGCCGAGCCTACGGGCTGGCAGTCGCCGTGGGCAGCCTGTGCTGCGGTCTGCTGCGAGTTCCTTGTGTGGCCTTGGCGATGTCGTCTGACTGCCTGTTCCTCCATTCTCCAGCCTCAGCCTTTGTTTGCCACATCCGCACTGTTGGCTTGTTGGCTAGGGACTGTGCCTTGCTCCCCATTAGGAGATGCTCCTCATCTTTCTGTGGACACGCGCTGCAGCTCTGCCACCCCTTGTCCTCTTCTAGGGATCGTCTTCGGTGCCCAGGGCTGGGGGGTGGCTGTGGTGTTCAGAACGTAAAGTTGGTTTCTTCTGGCTGCATCGCTCTGGTCATCGAGGAGAAGCCAGGAGCAGAGTTCAAACCATCTGCCTAAGCTCAGAGCTTCCAACCTGTGGGCACAGCGTGGAGGGGAGGTTGAAGCCAGCCAGGTCCCCCAGCCCCTCCCCAGCAGTGGTGACTAAAAGCCCCTCTAATTTCCTTGCATCTCATTGTGTATTGATGGCCGGGGATGTCGGGTAACTATGGCAACTCATTGATTAGCATCCAGCCCCTGTGAAATGAAGAACATGCAGCCATAAGAATTACAAATGATGCTGTATTGTCTGCTGCCAATAGGCTGATTACTGCCATTTTCTGCCAGGTAGACCAGCTTTTACAGGCAACCCGGTGGTGTGTAATTACCATGCTGTGATTGATGCATTGCTATAGTTACTATCTGCTGTGTTCCCTGACTAATAGTTTTTAAATTCCTCTTCAGATGGAAATGCATTGCCTGTAAATGTGAGAGGCAGAGGTCTACAGAGCCAGGAGATTCATCCTGAGAGGAGCTAGTTTGGGCGTGGAAAAGTATATCTTGATATAAAATGTGGCGGTCAAGTGTGCGAGTCACTTGGATCAAACCACTGACGAGGTTGGACGAATGGGGGGCATAAACCAGGCTGGGGGTTGCGGGGGAAGCTGTGATGGCACAGGCGGCTGAAATCTTTCTCCAGATCTGAAACATTCGTTGCCTGTTGGTACCACAGGGTTGTCCTAAAAAAAAAAAAAACCCACCAAAACCCCAAAATCAATCAAACCTCCAAACCCACCCTGGATCTGAGCAGGATCTGGCATCCTGCAACCTGAAAAGCCTCCCAAGGCAGGCGGCAGGACATTGTTTTACTACCTAAAGAGATGCAGCCGGTGGAGTGGGCATGGAACATAAAGTCTCTAAATGTTGGTGCTGCTTACAGCCTGCAGTGGCCGGGAGGAGGGATGGGGGTGGGTGGACGGGCTGCAGAAGTTGGGGTGTTGTCCTCACAGATGTCGCTGTGACGCCGATCCAGCTGCGCGGAGCCGGTGCTGCTGGCAGCACTGGCGGCTGATGAGTCAGTGACTGATGTTCAGACCTCGGTGCTCCAACTCTGTCCTGGAAAGGGATCAGGTAGATCCTGGCTCAGAGCTGGAGGACTCCACAGATGGGCTTTGCCTCCCCTGGGCTGGGGGTGCCGAGCAGTGCTGCAGCCCTCTCCCCTCCTCTTCGCTCCCCCGGGGCATCACTTCTGGTGTTTAGACATCCGCGTAACCTACACAAAGTTAAAAGGGGTTTTGTTTCTTTTAAGACTGAGTGCAGCCAGGGTAATTTGGTAGAAAAATGTCATGCTAATGCAATTCAAAGTTCAAATGATCTTTCATTTTGAGGGAAAGGAGAATGTGTGTGCAGTCAGAATGTTAAAACCCACTACTTGCCCTGCAATTCAAACAGAAATATGAGCTTCGGGGGATACATAAGTCACATGAAGTACTGTGAGTGAAACACAAAATGAATAAAAATGATCCGGAAGCCATTATTAGCATTGCTGGGGGGCAGATCCAGCTCGGAACAAGTGTAGCGGCAGTCAGGAGCGGTGTTGGAAAGGAGAAGTTTGCATGAAATTACAATAACATGGAAATAATGAGAAAAAGTTATCAGTAAGACGGGTTTTGTATTAATATCTAAATGTTGCAGCCCAGGTGCTCCTACCCCTCTCCTTTCCAATCCCCATCAACATTCAGGCGAGTACTTAGTTGAAGAGCGGCACACCGTAATGAAGCTCCGGTTGCTCTGCCGGGGCCGTGTCTGCCGGAGCCGCTCCTACGGCCGGGCAAGGAGCAGCTCTGCCCGGTGACTGGGGGGACACTTTGGGTTTGAAGTCCCTTTCTGCACCGCGGTGGCCACCCCCTTGCATTTGTTACACGCGCTGAAATCTCAGGGTGAAGGTTGCTGTTGCTGTTTGAGAGCTTTATCCTCCCGGAGGGCGTGGAGGGAAGGGAGCATCAGCGCCTGGCGGGGCTTGGGCAGGGTGGCTGAAAACGGAAGGGCTCCAGCAGGAGCTGGCAGTGGGCAGCTGTCCTCTGCAAGGGAGGAATCGCCCAGGTTCGGTGAAAATCAGCAGCCTGCCCTCTCCCTCTCTCTTTTGAAGCAGAGGAAGGGGGAAGTTACGTGACACTGAGGGAAACTGTTTCTAAACAGAGTTGTTCGAGCATCTCCAGGAGGCAACGGCGGTGCTTTTAACGCAGGAGAAAGCAGCAGAGCCTCCGCTGCTGCCTGTGAAGTTGACAGAGGAAACTCCCAGAGGCAGAAGTCCTCCTGTCTCGCCTCAAAATTGCAGGCGAGTTCCCTGCCAGCTACAGAAAACCAGAGCTCAAAGTTTCCGTTGTCTTTATCTTCCCTTCAGAGCGGTGTCCTTTGGGTTTCCCCACCTCTCCCTCCCTCGTTCTCCTCTCCGTAGTCCCCCTCCCAATGGCAAATATTTCCCACTCCATGATTTTATTAGCACCGACAGAGGTTTAACGCTTACATAAAGCCTTCAAGACCCATGATTAAAAGCCAATAGCGGAAGCGTTCACTGGCCTGCTTAGAAAAGGAAAAAAAAATGGGAAGAGAGCAGGAAAAGCATCTCCTGAAAGGGGTGGCCGGGAACTGCGGGGAGGCTGTAGGTCAGAGCATTTGCTGCCGCAGCGGCAGCCCAGCCTCCGGCGTGCGCTCAGCATGAGCAAGTTGTGTCATTGAAACAGAAGGGAGATGGATGGGAATGAATTGAAGCGGGATTTACAACAACGGGGGATTCGGCCCACTGTTTCGATAGGTTTGGTGTTCGTTAAAGCAACGACCAGTAAAACCCTCCTACCTGGCAATGCAGGGAAATCCCATCTGGCGAGACAAACGCACGTCGCTACCAAAATCCTTAAGCAGAATTGTGTCTTTACCTAATGTAATGGTAACTGTGTATAATTTTAAGGCTTCTGAAAGTTAAATGTGTGCGTCCAGAGTATTACCGAGGTAATTGGGCTATAAAATAGTAGACACACGCTAAGGGTTTCTGTCTGGTGATACCCTGGTAATCTGGAGAGAAAACTTTGATTTTCTAGAATCCTGGAATGTGCGTGTTGCTGAATTCAAAAGTTGCTCTGTGGCATTGTATGTATCTGAAAGGTAATGTAATATTTTAACAAGAAATTTTTATTACAATCCTGCATTTAGTATAACTCTGAGTCCTCTGGATGATTGTTTGCAAGTATGTGATTGTTAGAAAGAAAAGGTAATTGCGGAAAGAAAATGAGACTCGAGAAAACTACTTTGGAAGTTGAGCAGAATTGTGGCGTGAGCAGCAACACGGCTGATTGCCTATAGTTGATGAAAATCATTTGCATATTCCAATTTTTCTCACTGCATTTGACATTTGTCTGCCTCTTTCACCACAATGTGAAAGCATCCCAGAAGGTTTCTATGGCCTGAAACATGAAAATCAATACCCTAGTGATTTTTAATCCCCTATGTTTTGTGTCTGTGTCTATGTATGGTCTCTGAAACATGCTCAGCACTTCCCCGCAGCAGGGAGAGGTGGGATCTGTCTCGGAGCTCGGGTGGTACTCGGCACCGCAGAGCCTCACACCACTTTGAATTTTCCTTTACAATAAACTGTCGGGGTGAGACTGTACGTAAACACAAGAAGACACAATTTCTGAACTAAAGAGCTTAGGATCAGCTTTAATAAAGGTATTTAAACATCTGGCCCCTCCTGGAAGCAGTGGAGGAAGACTCCTTGCTTTGCACCATCTGGTTCTTATGGGTGGGACAGACACGGACTTTTTAGTTGGGGAGTAGATGAAGGAAAAAATACATAATAATACTTGACAGCAGCAATGTAAATGGCTGTTGCAACCCACTGCTTGAGCCCATATTTCTTGTTCTCTGAAATGCAGAGCTGTATCCATGCGTGTTGTGGGGGAGCTGGATGCAGTGGGGGGCTCTGGGAACCTCTTCTCACAAAGCTGGTATTAGATTTTGTCACTTTTTGGGCTTGGCAAACTGCTTAAACGCCTCTGGGACTGGCTCGCTCCCTTTCTGCAGGAGGAAGATAATATTTACTGATCTGTTCTATCGTTCACCTTATTGTGGCTGGTATGATAGTGCTGTCATAAACATAAGCAATATAAACTGAGCTAAGACAGGATGTTTTTCACCTGGTATTTCATATTACTATTTTCTCTTTTCATCATCAGAGAGCTTGTTATTATTATATCATGGGTTTTAAGTATAATATGGTCTTTTGTTTCTGATCTGGCTCAAAAAGACAGAAGGAGGGAGTTTTCTCCAGACTCAGGAGTGGCAGCTCCCTGGGAGACCACAGCACACGGCGGGGCTGGGGAACCTGCCGTGTCCTGCAGCTCACGGGGACAGCTTCTGTAGTGCGGGGACGGTGCTTCTCAGGTGAAACTGAAGGAAGGCACCCGGCTGAGGTTTGTACAGGGCCTGCTGAGCCTTAGCTCCGCTCCGCTGGAGACCTCTGCCAGCACCCAGCTGTGCCTGCAGATGTGGAAGGGAGTGCAGCGTTTGAGAAACCCGGGCTGGAGCTCGGCTCAATCACTGCTGGTGCTCTGGGTGGGAAAAGATGCTGGCACCGACGTAGAGGCATTTGCAGCCTCAGGGAGTCTGAATCCAGGGACGCTTAAATAAAATGGCACTTGTTTCTGGTTAGGTATGAATTTGGGGGGAAGATTAGGGAGGTGAGTCTTCCCGTCTACTCTGAGAGCCCACCTGGAGCACTGCCTCCAGCTCTGCAGCCCCCAACA
>RSEF01000022.1:3388961-3400956 GCA_003993805.1 Himantopus leucocephalus
GTCCCTTCCAACCCAAACCATTCTATGATTATTGCCCAATGGACAGAGCAGCCAGAAATGAGGGCAAGAAGTGACAAAGGTGTGAGCAATTGGGTTTTTGGGAGCACCTAAAAAGTGCTCGGTTGCTCCCGGCTGTGCGGTGGTCACCGCGCACGTCTGGCGGTGAGGGATGGGTCTGGGGGACGATGGGCGCGGGGGCACTCGTGGAGTTCTGCTTTTCCCTACCAGCACCCAGCTCCACATTCCCGCTGCGCCGGGAAGGGGGGGTTGCGCAGGCCGGGGGTGGGGGCTGAGACACAACGGCTATTTTCCATTAAGGTCTCCAAACTCTCAATTAATTCAGATTTTACCAGACAGCTATTTGTTTGTTAAATTAAAACCAGCTGGTTATTGAAAGAAACATATTTATTGGGAATTAGCAGCCATGTGCTGGATGGATATTTACTACCTAGTTGTCAAAGCGCAGAGAATCTGTGTTTAATAATCATTTTTTTTCCTTTCAATTAACGTGTGTGGGGGGGAATCATCCCATTAATTCCAAATTAAGTGCACGTTTGGAAAACTTCAATTCTGAATGCTGCTGACATTGCTGTTGTATTGCAGCTGCGTCAGGTCTGGCTCTGGCGAAGCCGTTGTGGGACAGGGACCTGCCACCCCTTGCCCCGATCCAAACCTGGCTGGGGCGGGGGGAACCGGTACCCCCGGAGCCGCAGCTCTGCCCTCTCTGAGCTGATCCAGACCCTTTGCAGCGAATCTGGCCGCCGCCTGCCCGGGGCACTGAGCGATGCGCAAAGGCTCCTCTCCTCCTCCCAGCACCTAGACAACAAAAAGTTTCAAATATCTCAATGGTTAGACAAAAATGTTGGTAATTGGGTCTTCCTGGAATAGGCAGGGAGGGCCATGAATCATTTAGAGAGCGCTGGATGGCAATCAGAGAGCTCTCCTGCACCGTGCACTGCCTTTCTTCCTGAGCTTGCTGTTTGCTAAAACATTTATTGCCCATCACAAGCAGTTTCCTCGGGTGCCCAGTGCCTGTCCAAGCTGCGCTTGGCTTTTACCAGCTCTGGGAAGAAATGCAGTTTCTCTACACAGAATTACGAGTGGGGAATAAATNTTTGCGGAGGCAGCATCTCAGCCTTGTGTCTCGCAGCGATGCTGGGTGCGCCGGGGCATCTGCGATGGGTGTTTGGTGGGTGTGAGCGGTTCTGTGCCAGGGCACGGGGTTGCACGATGCGGCCACGTCTCTTGTGCCTTTGGACAAGTCCCTCTGAACCTCAGCTCCTCCTCTGAAACAGGATCCGGCCCTCGTGTCTATGGGCTTTGTCACCCAAGCGCATGCTGGCTGAAGGCACCCTTTGAAACAAGCCCTCAGTGCCCTGGGGAAGGAAGTTTGTGTCTCGTTTCCCGGAGTTTAACTTAATACTGACTTTTTTCTGTGCAAAGTGAAGGTGTCTGTCTGCTCCGGCAGCTACGCTGTGCGGCTCCGTCGCTGCCGGCTGGGCAGCCGGGGGCAAAGCTTGACCTTTGCCATCTTCTTAATTGAAAGGAGACGAGGCAGGGAGATATTTGTGCAGAAAACAATTTATGAAGGCTGTAGGGATGGAGAGGACAAAAACCGTCCGAGGGATTGCTTCCAACTCATTGCTTCCAACTTTTCTGGCCGTGACGGGGGACAGCGTTGTCCCAGAGCACCCCAGGGCTGCACCGGCAGGGAGGGGATGTCACACAGGCTCTGCCGGATCTGTCCCTGTTCCAGCAGCCCCCTCCTTCCTCGGGCTGCAGGGGATGTGATAGAAAAAGTGCGGAGGGCGGGTTCGATATGATGCATCGGATTTCTGAGGCGTCGCTGTAAATAATCATAAGCAGTGAGGGGGCGGAGGAGTGGCGGGGGCTGGCGGGGACCCCGCTAGATGGCAATGCTCAACTGCGCCGTGGCTTCGGGACGGTGCCGGGGTCTCGGCTCCCCTTCTGCTACCCGGGGTCGGGTCTTGGCACCGCGGGGTCTTGCCCCGTGCAGCGGGGGGTGAGGTCGGGGGAGGCGTGAGGAACCCCAGGGACACGCGCGGAGGGGTTCACCCTGGGGACAGCTGCTTCTCCAACTGATGGAATGACTTGCTTTAGATACCAAAGCTTTTGCAAGAGTAAAGGAAACACATTCTTTTTTCAAACGGAACGGATCGTGAGATCATGCGTGTGCATGCACATACATATGTACACCTATCCCTTTGTGAACTCTGCTCTCCCACGCTTCCCTCCGGCGACGAGTTTCCCACGTCAAAGATGACAGCCTTGGGTGTCAGGGACAAGCAGAGGGCTGTGCAGAATTTTTTCCTGCTCCTTTCCCCCCCTGCCTTTTGAGAGCTGCACGCTCACTGCCTCGCTAGCACAGCGTGCCGCCGGCGCCCAGGCTGTGTCCCCCTTGTTCCTCGCTCTGCGCATCCACCGTCCCCCTCCCCTCCTCTCCAAACCAAGCAGTCCCAGTATTTTCTCTCTCCCCATGGAAAATCTGTTCTCAGCTGCTCCCTTTATTCTCCGGCAGGCCAGTAGATACACCGAATCCTTTTTGTCCCCTCCCAGGCACGTTTGTCACTAATTGTTTTCATGCCTTTGGCCTTTCTTCTTTAGACTCCCCCTCTCGGTGTCACCGGCGATTGGCTCTGGATTTCGGTGCCATTGAAAATCTCCTGTGTGGTTTAAACTCCTGCACCTTGTTGCTATTTAGCCTGCTTGCTCTTTCCCCTTTTAATTGCTTTCCTCCTTTCTCAGGGGCTGGGCCTGCCTTCTTTGACATTTCTTAAGCAGCAACTGTGCTGAGATGAAGGATTTTAATTAGCTTGGTAGGCTCAAAGCCGGGGAGGCTGTGGGTGTGCTGCCTCGGGCGCGCAGCCGGGGCACCCCGAGCTGCGGCAGAGCCGGCTCCGCTTCGGGCATTGAGCCTCGTGCGGGTACCGTGGGGACGAGCCCACCGGCAGATAGTCACGATAAACATTAGCCGTGTAAATCCGCGCAGACCGACATCCCACATCCAGCAAGCGAGGCAGGACTGCCTGTATCCTCCGGGTTTAGCCAGCGCCGGCAGCCTGCCAGCCCGGCCCCGCTCCGGCGATGCTGCAGCAGCCCCTGCCCGCAGGAGTAGTAACTCCTCCTGCCCCCTCCATGCCCGTGGTTCCCACCGTGTCCCTGCGAGTCAGCGAGGATTACCTGGGTGACAAAGGACTCGCAGGATCAGACCCGTGTTTAGCACGTCAGGCATCAGCTGCTGTCTCTAATACCCGAGTAGGGAGAGGTAAATACCAGGGCTGAGCTAATCCCACTCCATGTCCTTCTGCTGTCCTCCTGCTGAGGACTTGCTCTCCCCCCTGCTCCCAGCCCCAAACCCCGCGTTTCCCGAGGGAGCACCTGACGGCGGTAGTGCCCGCGGCCGTGGGGCGACGCTTCGCATGCTGATTGCCTTCCTCTCCCCGCACACAGGCACGAAAAGCCTTAATCAAGGCGGGCAATTATACTTGAGAAGAACAACAAATAGAGATCAATAAGCAGACTGTGATGTCTGCTGGAGACGTTTATGATCTCTCAGCTGGATTATACTGGCCAGCCAAGAAATACAGTCCCGCAAAGCAGTCCTGCGGACCGGGATCAATCACGCTGCTGTTGCTGTTCCCAGACCCTGGGTGTGCTTCCCCCCACCCTTCATCCCGCCAGTGGTATTACAGCCCAATCTCCAAAGGGAAACATGGTCCTCGTTATCAAATTTTAAGGAAAGAAATTCGCAGCACTGAGGGCTTGATTGAAAGCCCGGCTTTGAAGGGGAGGGAGGGAGGTACCTCCCGTCCCCCCAGGCTGGTCCCTGCCCTTATCTCCAGGTTTTATGGCATAATCTGCGGCGCTACGCGGTGTGCTCTCGCCTCGGCTTGCTGGCTTGGCATTAGATAAGGGAGAAGATAGCGAGGGAGTATAAAGTTTAGAGCCTGTGGCGGGGACTCATTTTTCTCATTTCAGGCTAGGGGAAAGGATATAAAATGAAAAGCAAGCAATCAATAAAAGAAGAAAGTTGTATTTCTTTAAAAGAAAAAAAAAAAGCAACCGTGGCTGTCTGCCCTTTATTCTGAGGCCTTAACACCAGATAATGAACCGCAAACCCTATTTTAGCAGTTCAGAAGTCCTGAGACGGTGCTACGATCCCTTGTCCCTCCCTACCTCTGAAAAAATCCCAAGTGGGACAGATTCTTCCCTCCATTACAGCTGCATAAATCCGGGATAACGGCATTGCCCTCCGCAAGGTTATTGCGTGTGGGCTGCGGCAAGGGGAGGGAAAGGATCGGCCCTGCTGCCGCGTAAATCAGAGATGCTCTAATGACTGAGATTGTGTGACTCTGCCTCCACCTTTCCCGGTGACACCGTTCCTGTCCGACTGGGGACAGTCACTCCTGATCTACCGCAGATTAAAGGAAGAAAAATAGTCGGTCCCCGCAGGGCTGTTTAGGCAGCACTGAGGTCCGGGCTCAGGTTTTGCAGCTACAGCTCCAGGAGCGAGAGCACTTCTTCGTGCACGTGCTCTTCTGCTCCCCCCTCTGCGGTTTGCAAATAAAATAGGCGCAGAAATGTAAAAAATAAACCTGTTCTTTTGTTAACGCTAGGGTGTACGATAGACCGCTCTGATTTAATAGCTACACAGTCACTCAGTTGTTAACAAATCAATATTTTCCTAAGAAACAGTATGGCCTGCCATAAATATCTTCATAGTTACGTGAACCTTATCCACATAATTCATGTGCTGTGGAGGCCATAATGAGTTAGATGATGGCTGTGTCAGGGGGGATATTTATTAGGAGATGATAGTAGCTGGGTGGCCTGTAAAAGGTTAATAAAAAAAAAAAAAAAAGAAGGAAACAGGATAAACCACAGACCTGTTCATAATTCTTGTTTCTCGCAGTATGTATTGCTTTAAAGTACACCTGCTCGTTATTGAGGACTAAATCAAATGGCTTTTGGGTAATACATGGAATTTATTTGCACTTGCAATATATAATCTAATACATATAAATTTACAACTGAATAGAAACACTCTTGAGCTCTTGAGTAGAATTGATGTTGTGGTGAAGTGAGCGGGGTCTGCCAGCCCGGGGGGGGTTGGTGTCTCCGCCACCTCCAGAAATCCCGGTTAATTTGGGATTGTGTTGGGTCTGGCCGCCCGCAGCCGGCGTTTCGGCTGGAGCCCAGCGCGGGCAGAGCTGCCTGCCCCGGCTCCTGCCGGGAAATCCTTCGGGTTTAGGATGCTTGAAGCCACTCACTGCCTCAAATCCGATCCCAAATCTCTCTCCCTGCCCCGGCTGGGCTGCGGGACCTTTCCTTTGGCCACCGAGCAGGAACGGCATCGCTCCTCCATGGCCCGACACCGCTCCCATCAGCCGCTCCGCGCCGAGGTCCTGCCCAGCCTGCTATTGCCGTCGGGGAAACCTGCCCCCAAAATGTGCTGAGAATATACTGTCTGGAGAGGAAGCGAGCAATGCTCGCATGGCAAGAAAACATCCCTATCACGCAATTATTTCTAAACATGTTATTTTATGATCCTTCAAAAAAACCCCTGCAGAATAAGAGAGGAGGAGGAAAAGTGAGCAATCAGGGAATCATTCTCAGTTTAAATTGCCCTCAGGAAACGAATGTGTCAGAGTAGATTGAAAGATGGTGTTATCCCAGGAGAGCGAAAGAGAGACAGAAACAAATAGAGACAGGGAAGCTGTCGTAGAAAAAGATGGAAAAGATCTGTAAGACCTGAGCAGATCGCTGACGGCGATGTGCTCTGGATCCTCTCCACCGTGGTGCGACTCAGTTAAGACCCAGTTGCACTTTATTAAGAACGGATTTATAAATAGCGCATGGAGGATAAATAAATGACAAATAGATGTTTTAGTAAATGGAGAATTAATTGCTAGAGAATCCAACAGCTCAATAAACTGCTGCTTTACAGTCTCTGGGGCTTTTTTTCCTTTGCCACTGTAGACTGAGGCATAACAACTTCTGCTGTCCTCCTGGCTTGTGTGTAACACCGGTCACCGTGCCCCCAACGTGCTTGGTGGGTCCGTGAAGTGGTGATTTTGCCTTTATAAATCATTTATAAATGAATGGTCACCAGATGATTCAGGGCTAGACTTGCCCACCTCCATGGCAGCCGGCCCCAAAGCCCTTTCCAGGAACGGCTTTTGCCCACAGGCTCCTGATGCCCACTTGACAGCAGGAATATCCTTTGGGTTTCCAGTTTTCTCCTGAATTACCTGTTCCCTGTGTCTGTAATTACAGGGAGCTGCAGCAGCTGTGGCTCTGCCTTTGATTAGTACATAAAAACCACTTCAGAAAAAGTGGTGCTGGATTACACCCATTTTCTGGTGGCTTTGCTGTTCCCGGGCTGTTCAGCACTCCAAAGAGAGCGCTCAATTTAGCGGACCAGGGGGACTCCAGGGAACCACCATCCTTCTCCATGGGCTTTATACAATTAGCAGCATCTCAACTCCACCTTCCTTCCTCTCTTAATGAGCACCGCCAGGCTTCAACCGCTGCAAAGTGGCTGACAAGTATCAAATTAAGGGAGAAGTGCCCTGGGAGACGAACCACAACCCGAGGTGATGCTGTCCGCAGCCAGCCCAGGCTCCGACCCGCTCTCGCGCCTCGGCGAAGCCGCGCAGAGCAGCGCCGGACCCATCGCTTTGTGCTTGTCCTTGGGACCCCATGGACCACAGCTCCGTGGCCTCTGGCATCCCACTTCATCCCTGCTCCTGTTTTGCCTCCGCGCCTTCGCCTGTCTCAGCCACGTGTGCAATATTGCTGTGGTGGGGGAGTTTGGGGTCAGGCACGGATATTTTTGCGCAGCTATGAAAGCGGTGCTCTGGGTGGCCGCCTCTTGGGGAAGGCAGAGATGAGCTTTTCCTTCAACAGTCCTTCCACGGGTCTCTTTTCACTGAGGTTACGAGGCAGAAGGTCCTTGCAAGGAAGGGCAGAGGCTCCCTGTGATCCCCTTTGCCGTCACGGCCGGGCGTTTCAGCGCAGGGATGCTCGTGTTGCAGCTGGGGCTCCAGCGATCCCACAGCAAACCAACCAGTGGGTCTTCCGTTTGCTTACGTAGGAGAGCCAGGGCTACAAAATTGGGCTTACAGGGTGGCTTAAATGCTGCGGTAAGGGGAGAAGGCAAAAGGCGGTTTCACCCAAAATCATCTCGGCGATGTACGGGTTTCACAAAATACATTGGAAACAGGGTGGATCAGATTTGCCTGTCGGCTGTGAAAATCAGGAGTACTACTTGTGACTTCAAAAATATGACACAGGCCTTTCTCTGGAGTAAAGGAAAGCAAAAATTTGGGCCATTGATCTCAATTGAGTTACCCTGCAATGGATTTACCCCAGTGTAATTCAGAGCAGAGATTTACCCATAATGATTTCACCCATGACTGAATAACTTCTCCCCTCATCGTCTCTGCCCGTGCCAGAAGCACGCTGGAGAAACCCAGCAATCAAATCACTCATGTGCACCGAAACAGTTCAGCCAGGTTCTCGACGAGCATCGCTCGCGCGTGCCAAGGAGCCACGTCGAGACAAGATGATTTAAGATGTGTGTTGGAGTTCTGCGCCATATTACATCTGTTTTATCTCCCTTCAGCCGAGATGAATAATCAAGGGGGGAGCGTGCCAGGGCGACGGCGAGGGAAAAGGTGGAGACTCCTGTTAGCACCGTGTTAAAACAAGCTGTGCAGCATCATCTCCAGGAGAAACACAACATTTGTGCTATTTTTTTTTCTCTTTCCATCTCCTCTTTAACCACCTCGGTGCTGGCGAGAGGAGCCAGCGGAGGGGATGGATGCGTGCAGGGATGGATGGATGCTGCGTTTCCATCGGGGATGGGGAGGGGAGTGATAAAATCCCCCCAGTGCTGCCAGGTCCTCCTGGCTCTGCTGCTCGCCGAGCGTCGGGGCTCTGGATCCTTCCCACCCTGTGCAAAGCAGAGGAGCCACCTTTAAAAAATAGCTGAGGTTTTCTGCTCGGGCTGGGAGAGCTCCACGAGAGTCGGTGCTGCCGAATTTAGTGCTGTTGTTTGGACTGGGATCTGAGATAGCATCAATCAGCGCCGCTCCACTGATTTACACCGGCACGGCTCTTGGACTGTAGTCAAGGTCGTATTTCCACCACGAGTGGGGCAGTGCCGCTGGTGGATGGTGCCGGAGGTGGGGATGAGCTTTGCCTGGGCTGAAGGAGCCTGGGGGGGACGGGGCAGCGCTTGCGGGGAGATCGGTCTCACGGGAAAGGTGGGATTCGGCTGAGCCGCCGTCCCGAGGAGCGGGGAGTGAGGGGCAGAGCCTTGCGAGCTCCATCTCGGCTCTCGCCCGCCTCTCCCAGTGCCTCCCCACGGAGCGAGGCCGCTCGGGAGCTGGCTGCCAGCCGGGGCAGAGCTTCGGCTCTGACCTCGGAGGCTGCTGACGAAGGATATTAATGATTTCCCTCAGGGCAATGTTCAGGCAAACAGGTTTGTCATTTATTTTGCAGATTTACTGGAGTATTATTAATTTACTAGGATAAACTCCATTAGGAGAAGGCATTTATTTCTGAAATATAACTTATTCACAGTGTCTAGACCCGCTCTCCAGACAGGGATTCCACTAGTTAAGAATTATTCAAATATTGATCTGGACATTTCTAATTAACTTTGCCCATGCATTATTATGCATATGCACAAAAATTGATTTTCGCTGGCCCAATAATTAGATTTAATACCTGAGGTAACTTATATTTATGTGTTTAATTATTAGGTTCATTAGCAATTTTAATAAATGCTATCGGCTCAGGAATTAACCACCATACTTGACACTTGTTGACTTTCCCAGTCGCTGGTGAAATAACTGCCTAATCAGAAGAGGAGAGACAAAAGACTTTCTTCAGACTGCTTTGGCAGTAATTATCACGTTGTGCTATATAATTATTAATACATTCCTTCTGACTGCAGTGTGATTAGCTTCTGAAACCAAGGCCATCTGTGATAAACATATAAATATCTAACAGGCTTATCTGGCTGGGCAGTGCAGGGAATTCAAAATACATATGAGGAGGAGGAGGCAGATGCAGTGGGAGGAGGATAGGGACTAACAGTGTCGGAGTGACAAAGCCTGGGGTGCTGCGGGAACCGCGCCCCGGCTTCCCATTGCTATATCAGGGCAGAGAGAGGACGGGGCAATAGCGGCACGGGGGACGGTGGCAGGGGCTGGCATGCGATCCGCGAATTACACCTCCGAGCTGGCGTGGAGCGGAGATGTTCTGCTCCAGATCTTTGCAGGTTTCCAAAAGCGGGGACCTGTGCTGCGGGGAGATGAGCAGCGCTTCGGGAAAGCCCCCTCTCTCCTCCCCAAATGGGTCTGCTCAGCAGCGTCTGTGTTTTTCCTACACCTTGAAGTAACCCCCAGCAGCACCCAAAAAAAGTCATCTCCTGAAAAAGGTGGAACGGGGCACCGTCCTTGCAGGTCTGCGACAGGCACCCCTCGATCCACCTTTCTGGGTACCGCAGGGTCCCCGAGCACCCAGCCTGGGGCAGAGCCACCCCTGCCGAGGCGGGATCGGGGTCTGACAGCCCTACAGTGACCTGGCGGTCACAGCAGGAGCGCCCCGATAATATTGGGATCCATTATCTATATTGCCATCCTGGAGCCACGCATATCCGGCGAAAAGCCCCCTTTCCCAGCCACGCAGGGAGATTTGCGGTGTCGTGTCTGAAACCCATCACAAAAACGCGCTCGTCTTTTCACCCCGATGACTTGACACCTGAGATGTGGCCGGGAACGACCTGCCAGCCCATTTCAAAGGGTTTGCGTCCAGCTGCGGCCGCCGCATCCCGCTCGCCCTCCCCTCCCTCGCCTGCCCACGGATGCCCGTGCAGCCGCACGGTATTACCGAGCATTCGCTTGCAATTTGGTGCCGGGGCCATTGGGAAATTGCTGACAATTTGGATGAAAATGGTTGGAAAATTGCAGTGTTTAGGCCCATTTTGCGTGGCTGTGTGTGTGCAGAAATTGCAGGGGAAACGCTGGAAGAGGCCAGCGGTTAGAAATAGGCGCTGTTGTTCTGCGGGTGGTGGGTGCCTCCCCCCTCCCCCCTCCGGTCATTATGTATTTGTAAACAAATGTGTAAATCGAGCAAAAGAAATTGCCCTTGAGGGAAGCAGAGGACGGGGAAAAGCACTGGGAGAAGGGAAACGCAACTGGGAGCCCAGGATGGAGCCGCCTCTGCTCTGCCGCACTCCCGGGTAAAGATGCCCTCGGCCGAAAGCCGTGGCTGTGCCCCAGCGCCGTTGTCACTTGGTGCTGATCGGGCATTTAAGAAGCATCTTTTTTTTTGGAAACAGAACATCAGCGAGGTTGCTTACACCTTTGCTCAGTGGCAGTTTATACATCTCCTCCAGAATTTTGCCCCACCAACTTGCCTCTTAGCTGGGGTTAGCTATGTCGTGGTGCATCTCAGGGGGAGCAAGAAAGCCTTCCTTTTTTATTTTTTCCCCTTTCCAGGCTGTTTAGGTAAAAGGCCCTTTGTGGGTTTGCACAAGTGAGGGGTTCCTGAGCACTAAGGGGCTGATCGGTCCCTCCTTGTGGGCACATCACCGCAGAGGTGGTGGCACAACACACGGGCTCCCCGCGGCCTCTATTGAGCTGTAAAAGCCTCTTGGAGCAGATCGACGTTTCTGCCCATCCTGTAAAGATTTATCCTCTCCCCGCTGTGACAACAGGGAGAAATCCTCATCGGGAGAGGGATACGTGCTCGCGGGTCCCCCCGCCAGCCTTTGCCCAGGGCAGCATCCCTTGCGAGCATCCTGTGCCCGGATCCCAGCCCCGCGACGGCTGGGCTCGTGCCGGCTCAGCTGGCACCACGCCGGCACGGGGATGGCACCATCTCCACCCTCGTTCTTTATTTTTTGGGCTGCAAAACCCCTTCGTTCACCTTTAAGGGGCTCTAGCCCTGCTCCACGGGGCTTTCTGGGGAGAGTCTTACAGACAGCATCGCTGCAGTAAGAAACTGGAAGGGAAAAACAGATTTAGGCAGGTTTGGGTGCAATGCTGCTGCTCACCTCTTCCTAAAACTCCCTTTTTTTTTTTACCCCCCTCTCTCTCAGCATCCCTCTTTCCCTCCTTCCAAGCGCAGGACACCCCCGAGGTCTGTGTTGCTCAAGGCAGTTTACGTTCGATCCAAAAAAAACCTTGTTAGAGACCCAAGGAGGGGGGAAGGAAGGTGGAGGAGAGAGGCATCAAACTGTTGATCAAATTAGACAAATTCTCCAAGCCTGGTTTACACGTCCAGAATGAGATGCTAATTAATGAACAGGAAAAAAGCAGGCGGGCTCCAATTTGCATAAATATGCATTGTCAAACTGTTAGGTAAACAAAAGGCGAGTAATGGCAGCACAAGCCGGATTCATTACGCAGCGATCCCAGCGAGGCTGTTCAGTGGGGATTACAGCCTCTGCAATTTTATTTATTTTTTTTTTCCCTTGCTTAATTTCTCTTTCTGTCTCCAGTTAGAATTCAATTCGATGTCTATAATCAGCTGCAGACAGAAAACCCTGATGTAAAGCCTTGACACAAATAATGACAAAAAGAAGCCTTTTCCTTTTGTGTTCCTTCCTCGTGCACGCAAGCGTGTACATAGGGACCGTAAATAAAAATTTGGGGATTTTAATCAGTGCATGTGTCCTGGTTTGAGGTAAAAATGCATGCAGTAGATTCATTATAATCCTTCTTAATTACAGCTAATTGGGATTGTCGATTGTTCTGAACGCTGAGAGCTGGAGCAGGGAGGTCAGTCCCTTTGGTTGTTCAGAGGGTAATTACCCGCACTGGAGTTAATGGGTCACTTGGGAGATTCCTTCTATTTGGTCCCCGTCGACATGTGGGGATGGTCCCGGTGGAGTGAGCCAGATCCCTCCTTGGGGGATGGGGGCTGTCCCCCCTGCTGCAGCAGCAGGCACCCACAC
>RSEF01000022.1:3401056-3438328 GCA_003993805.1 Himantopus leucocephalus
CAGGTCCATGTCTTTCCTGTGTTGGGGGCTTCAGACCTTCCCTGTCCTTGGGTTGGAGTGGTGTCACAAGATTTTTTGGGAACAGAAGGAGCACTGTAATGCCCATAAAATAATCATAAATATCCTTTTAATAGCTAATTTAGATTCCTCCTGTCTAACAGATAGTTAGATGGATGGACAGATAGAATTGAGGAATTACGATGGTTTATTATTCACTCTTGGTACGTTTTCTTTGATGCTCTCTGGGCCATTTAGTCTACCCCATTAGCTGATTTTTATTTTGATATTGTAATTCTCATTTTGGTAAAAGCACCCACAGGAACTGAATGGGAACTCATCAGCATAAACTGAAAGGAAGAAATAACTTACATTAAACGTAATAATATTTTTCTTAAATAAGAGAAGAAACCGAAATGATGTAAAGATATGGACACACTACTGAACGCAATCGAGTTGCTGCAGCTTGCAGGCTTGACCCAGGAAAACTCATCATTTCTGTGCTATTAACTCGAACTGGTTGCAAAGTGAAATGCTTTTCTCTGTGATGACTGTCCCCTCTGCGTGTGCGGGCCGTCGCCGAGGCTCGGCGGATGGATGCCAGCTTGCAAGATGGCAGTAAGGTGATGAGCACGGGTGACGTTGCCTTACGGTCATGTGTAGCAAAAGTAAAGGCATTTCTCCTGTTCCCCTTTGCCCCGCTACAGAGGGAGCCGAACCCCGAATTAAGAGCGCTGCTAAGGGCAGGTGTCCATCCCTGCTCACATTGCCGCATGAGACAACGCATCAACCGTGCTTCTCAGCTTAAACGTGTCCCCCAAACCTGATTTCAATATATCTGAGCCGAAACACTCATGTGTGCAGCTTTCTGTTGGGGAAATTACGCCCATTCTCTGCTTGAGAATCAGCGTGAGCAGGGAGGGCAGCAGGAGAACAATATATTAGCGCGAGTGCTGCAGCGGATGCTTTATGGGATCAATTACTGCGGCCAGGCTCGAGCGGCTGCGATACCTCCACTCATGGGCAGAGTTGGGCAGGTCAAGACTATAAGCGTTTGCCTTTTGGGGGGCTGCGGGAAGCTCTAAAGCGGACCAGAATTCTTTGTGT
The DNA here is from genome assembly GCA_003993805.1 of Himantopus leucocephalus. Classification (NCBI taxonomy): domain Eukaryota; kingdom Metazoa; phylum Chordata; class Aves; order Charadriiformes; family Recurvirostridae; genus Himantopus; species Himantopus leucocephalus. Next base: position 3,402,161 of record RSEF01000022.1, read on the forward strand.
CAAACCTCTCTTCCCATCTGCTGACCTTTTTCTGGCTTTGCCGAAGGTTTTAAGCACAAGGTGTAAAATTAAAAGAACTGAAAGCGTTTTGCTGAATTGGAGGGGAAAATGGGCAACGATTCCCCGGAAGGTTTCCTGAAGCCAAGGAAATGGCGTGGCAGATTGCATTCGCATCCTTAGGTGTGCCGCTTTCCTGCGGGGTTGGCAGTGGGCTGACACTAAAGAGGAGCTTTCAGCAGATGAGTCCGGTTGGCTCCAGCTGACCACTCAAAGGCTTAAGGGCTGTGCTGACTTAGGGCTTTCCAGCAGTTCTTTTCAAGTTGCATGGTTATTATTTAGATTTTTCCGGTGCTGCTTATTCTGTACAGATCTCCAGGCTTTTTTTTTTTTTTTTTTTTNNNTTTTTTTTTTTTTTTTCCCCAGAAGGAGCTTGCTGTTGATGTATTATTTTTTTTTTCTATTGCAAGGATTAAAGATAAATAATTCTCCTTTGGTGCATCGTCCCCTCCCGGACACTGATCTCTCCGGGCATGATGCTGAGCGCTGAGCTTTGCCCGCGTTGGGGCCATCCTGAGATGGCGTTAGCTGGTGCTCCTTTCCGGGGCAGGTTCCCTCCTTCCGTCAGCGCCGACCATGCTGCCCCTTCTTCTCTGCCCCAGGAGGGGGCTGGGGGTGGGAAGTCAGGACATGGTTTGCCCCAGGGCCATCTCGCTGTCCATCCATCCCCTTGCGGACGTGGTACCTGCACTCGGTGCAGTTTGGCAGCGGCGCAGCGCTGAGCTGGGAGCCCCCGGGGGCTTTGTCAACGGGACTGTGGTGAAGAGGTTTAATTTCTTCGCCCTCCCAGGGGCTCTGTGCCAATTCAGGGTTAAATGGACCCGAACAAGAGCAAGCTGGGGGAAAGCTGCGGAGAGACCAAGGGGATTTTGCTTCTGTGGGAGGAGGCTGGGAAGGAGCTAGTAGTGTCATCCCCAGGGAAATCTGCTGGTGGGAGTGACGTCGTGCAAGGAAATACTGTTACAAAAGGGATGGAGGGCATCTCCGTTGGGTTCCGGTCCCAAAGAGTTAATAAGACGAGCTTAAAGGGGAGAAGAGCAATTCAAAAACATGAATCACATCTTCCTAGCATTCCTTGAAGGACTTCCAAAAGAATATGAGAAAGGAGGGAAGGGATGGGCAGGTTCCTCGCATGCTCTACTCCTCCCTCCTTCCCTCGGCAAAGATTTGTGAAAGAGGCAGATGAGAGATCTCCTGTTTGGCAAAGAGCGAGGAACGGGAGATTAAATCAACCTGCTCATCTCCACACTTCTAACACAGTTTGAAAGATGCTTAAATATTTATTTAAAAAGAAGGAGGGGGGGGGAAGGCGGGGAAAGAGAGAGGGGGTATACATCAAATTAAAATGTTCATTATCTCACAATTCATATTTAATAAGAGTCGTTGTTACAGCTGGATAATGGATTTCCTGCCATAAATGTCTTTCCCATTTCTGTGGTCCCAGCCTCGGCTGGGAAGGGCTGCGGACAACTGGTGGGGGGGAAAGGCACAGGTGATGCTGAGATGTGGGAGGCAGAAGGACATACCCCCCCCAAATCCCCCCAAATTGTTCCTTTTCTAAGACTCTTTCACCCTGTCCTGCAGGAGGGGAAGATGGAGGTGCTGGGTGATTGCTGTGCTGCTGCTCCGCGTTTCGGGGGGGGCTCAGGGTGTTTGGTTAAAGCGGAGGGAACGCCAGGGGGGTCGGCAGGCGGGTCAGCGAGCGCACAGCTGCCGGCTGGGTCCGTATTCCCGTTTTCCCCCGGATCTACCTCCCGGGGACTCGTCAGCTTTGCTTTGAAACAAAAACTCTTGTTGAGCAAAATCCCAGATCCGCTGGCTCCAAGAAGGTGCAGCGCAAGGGCTATTAAATATTAACATGCCAACATCATTAGGAAAATCCAATGGAACTTAAGTGACTTTGAATGCGAAGCACTGATTAACTGCTGGAGGGGATTATCGAAGAGGTAAATGGAAAGTAACGCAGGGAATTGCCTGATATGGATTGATCGGAGGCTCCCTTTGGGCCAGGAAGGGCTTATTAGACACACTACCTGATGCTGCTCTTCAGAAGCGTGGTTAGTCGAGCTACTTTGGCTCTTTCTTTCTATCAGCTTATTAGAAACCCCTGGGCAGTGAAATATCTCCAAATAGGATGAAGCTGTATTTACTAATTTGTGAGGATTAGCAGGAATAGAATTATTAAGATCCTTATCAGAGGCTGTTGTGAGGTATTTGGCTGCTTTTGTTGGATCTCCATCCTGGCAAAGCGGCAGCAACAGCCGCAGATGCCCCGAGCGGGTCCAGCCAGGGCAGAGGGATGCTGAGTCGCTGTCGGATGTCCCCCTGCCTTCCTGAGATTTTGGTCAAAGCCTCAGGAAGCAAGAAAAACCTCCCTGAGAACAAGTGAAAGGTGATGCACTCTCTGCCTTTGCTCCAAGGCTTTGTGTTTGTTACGGCCGCGTCTCTGGGAGCAACCTGTGCCTCCTGTCCGTCTCCGGTGGGATCCCCATCCTGCGAGGGGATGGGAGAAGGTTTGGGGTGAGACCCTCCAGGTGCCTCCCGGGCACTTTCTCCTGCCCAAGCTGAATCCAGGGCAGGGATGGAAAGGAAAGAATTGCACCAGCTTTATAATAAATGTCTCTGGCAGGGCCGGGTGGCTTTATTAACTCCATTTGTCTTCCACGGCCACACAAATAGTGGCAATAAATCACCCAATTGCCGACATTAACGGACAGAGCTCACGGGGACAGCCCGGCCCCGCTCCCTGCCCGCACTCCCCGCCGGGACGGGGCAGCGCAGAGCCCGTCTTGGCTTTGCAAATCAGGGAAAATAGGTTTGTCGCCTGGAGAGAAGTGGCAAAAAGTTGGTGCCTTGCTGGGAAAACACAGCAGTCCAAGATTCATGTGAGTGGAAGCAAACCCTGCTATAGCCACTGCCACGCAGCTCCGCGGGGAAACTGAGGCACGGGGGGGATGCTCTGGCTGGTGACACTATGGCAGGAGATGAGTGGCAGCAAAAGTCCCCACTCCTGTCTGCACGAGCGGGCTTGTGTGGATGCAAGCTGATGACCACGGCAGCATGTCCTGGCTGTCAAACACCCATCCCTTTCCCACGGGAGCCAATGCACACGCGGAGATGCTGTGCCGGCCCGTCAGTGCCGAAAATAGAGGTTAAAATCTGGCATGGGCCAGGGGCACTGTGGGGTGTCCAGGTGGAACGGCACAGGCAAGCTGTGGGCCAAAGGGGCGGTGAATTTGGGTTGAGGTCCCTGGCAGGGCACGCCGGCGCGGTTTAGCCCTGTGCCGCAGCACCGCGGGCTCGGGACGCAGAGCGAGAGCCTCGGAAGAGGCAGGCACACGGCACAGCTCGCTGTGCCACCGCGCCGCTGCTCCCCTGCTTTCCCCCGCCATAAAAACTCCCCCCACCCGCCAAAAATGTAGGGTTTTATGTTCGCTTTAATAGAAGAGTCTTGTCTTATTGATTTCAACCTGCGTGCCGGCGCGGCCGTGCGTAGCATCGGAAGGCAGAGCGAGCGATCGATGGGGATCCCAGGGCGCAGCGGTGCTGCCACCTGCGCTCGGGCATTACTTTACTCCTCACCCCGGGGGGGGAAAAGCTCGTCCCCCCGGCTCCGAGCATGAACAACCCTGTCTTGCACTCCCAAGGGCCCTGCGGGGACATCCAACACGTAAATCCAGCTGCTGTCCTCCTCCAGAGGTGGAGGAGCTGGTTTCCCAGCTCACATCCAAGCGAAGAGGCAATCCATCCCGGCCAGCGAGATTCAAAGGCTCAAAGCCTGAGGCCAGCAGTAATAGAAAACCAAAAATGTTTTGTTTCAACGGCATTGCTACAATTCGTTCTCTTTCAACGCCTATCTTATAGAGAAATATAGATTTGATAATGAATTGACTGTGTGTATTCAATACTTCTGTGTCATCGGAAGGGAATCTCTGTTTTGCTTTGTGAAAGAAGCCCAGAAGCCAAACGGGGTTTCCAAACGCCGCCTTGGAAAATCCGAGTTTGTTGTGAATAGGGATGGAGGTGCAAATGCCAGCATTTCCCAGGGAATGTGCACTTTGTTTTTCCATCACCCCACCTTCCAGAGCATCCATTTTCTGGAAAATACCACTGCTTTCCCTTGTTTCAGTGTGGAGTATAACTTGGAATATCAGTTTTTCCTCTGGAATGGGGACCTGTCCTTCCCCAGCCTGCTAGGGCTCCTTACGCACGAAGCCGCCCCGCAGATCCGCCCCTCGGATTGTCCCTTATCCCGGTCCTCAACCTGTCAGCCAAAGCACGGGGCTCATGAGGATAAGGGCTGCCGGAGGAGCTCAGCCTTCTTGGCAGCCGGAGCTGCAGAAATTCTGCTTCTCGTGGACCCACGCCTGTTATTTAGTGCCGCTTTTGGGCTGATGGATAACAGGGCACACGGTCCCTAACTGCGGTGATCAGCCTTTGCGGGAGCCAGGGAGAGGCGCGATGGGAGGGAGACGGAGCAGGCACCTTCTCTGCCTATTTTTCTATCTGTTTCTCTGGCCGAGGAAACCCTGATTTAGGTGGCAAGGTTCCACCTTTTTAGGTCTGGATGAATGAGACTTCAAGGGAGGATTTTATTTCATCTGTATTTCTTTTATTACTTCACCATATCATACCCCTGTCCTTCTACAGCATTAATCATCCTCGTTCCTCCTCCGAGATCACTAGTCTTTCTAATTCCCTGATGTCTTTTTTTCGGCTGCAGAGCCGTGAGCGCAGTGGGTATAATGCAGATCCAGGGATTCGGAGTGGGTTTTCTCTGCTCAGCTCTGCCTACTTCTGCCTTCGGTTGCAAACACCCTTTGCCTGCGGTGCCCAGTTCCCGGTGCTGAGCAGCCGCAAAGCAGAGGAGCCACGGGTGGATTTTCAGCAGCTGCCCCTTTTTTTCCAGTAAATGCCTCTGTGATGCGCCCTGGGGACACCGGAGCGTCCTGGTGGACGTTGCTGCCCCTGGGAAGCGCAATCTGGATATGGCCCCCATCCCTGAGGAGCTTTGATTCCTCGCTTCAGGCAGTTTTCCTTCCCGAGCTCAAGCTCCTCTTCGGCAGGTCAGGGGGACGGCGAGGATGCAGCCCAGATGGGACAGCACAGGACAGCGCAGCCCCTACGCCAGCGCGCGGCGTGAGGCATTAAACATCCCAGATAACTCCCCTTGGTTCGCCTCGACCAGCAAATCCTCCCTGCTCACAGCCAGCGCGGGTGTTTCTGCTGGGCTTTGGGTACCACTCAACGTCTCTTCTTTACATTTCTCCTGTAAAGTGTGCGAAAAGAATTATTTTATGTAAAAACAAAGACCCCCCCAGCAGGTTTGGATGCTCTGGGGAGGGGCCGCCGTGGGCCCTGCGGGGATGGCGGCTGTGAAAGCATCGCGCGGATGAATTGCAGTGGGAACCGTGCGCGCTGACAATGGGGTTTGTTTTACACTTGGTTTTATTAGCACCCATTCAGCTCCGGAGCTGAAGATCCCCTGGACGAAAGTGCATCTCCGAAAGCTTCAGCTCTTTCCCCCCTAATTACAGTTCAAGGCAGCGATCCGTACGGCTGAGCCTTCCAAGGGCTCCTGCAGGAAAAGCAGCCCCGACATCCCTGCTATTTCTAAGTTTCGAAATAAAACCTCTCGTCACCAAGAACTGCAACTTTTCCCTTAAACACAAACGAGCGCGAGGAGACAAAGCTCTCTCAGACCTCATTGTGTTTCACAGAGCTTCTTAAACGTATCAGGGTCTTTACGCGAGATTTCCCACCGGGGCAGGCACACAGGTTTCTCCGCACCCATCCCCGGGGGGGGACCTGCTTCTCCCCTTCCTCCGGTCCCCCACCCTCCGCTCATCCTCGGGATGCTTTGCTCTCCCTGTCCCATCAGTTCCCAGCACGGAGTTGCGTGGTTTTCCCTTCCAGCCAAGCCTTTCCCGCTTGGAATTTGTACTTATGGGAGGATTTTCTCTTTCCTTACTGCCCTGGGAAGGGGAGAGACCCCCGGGGACGCAGCCGCCCCTGCCCCGTGCTCGCAGGACGCCTCTGGCTCCCCGCGGCTCCGCTCAGGCACTCAGCTGCCTGTGCACTTCTCTCCCCTGTAATTTTTCTTTGAGCAATCATGCTTGAAAAACGTCTTACATATAGATCTCTGTAGAATGGGAAAAAAAAATAAATGTTGAGTGGGTGGATTCAGGGGGAAATAAAGGGGTTTATTCTCGGTGCCAGTTAATGAAATTAGAAAATGGAGAAGAGCTTGCCTAATATCGTACAGGGGAAGATAAAATACATTTAAAAAGATCACAATGCTGCAGCTCTCGCTAAATGTCAAAATATTACATTTTTTTGGATGATAAAGATGGAAGAAATAGCTGGGTTTCAATTTCAGGTGCCACATCATATCTCTTCCCCTCTATAATTTTTATTAAAATGTGAATGTTCCAGGAAGTCATTATGTTGTCTTTATCATGTTTGCATAGGAAATAAAAAGTTTATTTGAGAAAAGTGCGTAGACACGAGGTCTGCGTGTGTCAGCCCTCGGCGAGAGTGGGGCGGGTGACGGCTGCTCTGCTCTTCACCGGCAGGACACTGGCCACCGGGGCAGAGGGTTCGGCATCACCAGGGCCATGCACGCTCTTGGGTGTATAGCCGGTGTATATGGGTGTATAGCCAGTGTATATCCATATAGCCAGTGTATATCCGTGTATCCAGTGTATTTCCATGCCCCTGACACAGATGCTCTGCGGGGAATGGTTCCAGGTGAGATGTGCAAAAGGCTCAGCCATATAAACCCATCACTGCCCGTCGCAACAAGGTTGTGCTTGAAATCCAGTCCAGCATGGAGAGCCCTTTCTCTGCGCAGGGGTGTCTCAGCCGGTATAAAGCAGAGCGCCTCCACTGGTTTTGGCCCCGCAATCTGCTTCGTGCCAGCAAAGAGCCGGGGCAGCATCGCCCTGGCAGTCCCCTTCTGCTGGCAGGCTGTCCCTGCCTTCAGCCCCGGTCCCTTCCTCCCCTTGACTGCACTCTGAATTCCCGAAGGGGAAATTTCCTAAGGATTGCTCTAAGGGGGAACACCACAGGGAAGGAAAGGTGCTGTGGTTTTACTTTTATGTTTGTTTTCTGTATTTCTCTTTCACTGTGGCTGCGCTCATTTTACGTGTTCGGGTGAATCTGTGGATATCATTTTTTTGCTGGTGTGTTTTTTTTTTTTTTTNNNTTTTTTTTTTTTTTTCATTAGTAGAAAAAAAGCCTACTGGCTGAGAATGCTTGACTTTTTCTACCTTGCTCAAGGCGAGGCGATGGGCAGCACGTTGCATTGGTGATGCGGATGCTCTCCCGCCCAGGCAGGTCCCTCTGAGCTCGCAGGATGCCTGCAGACGGCTCTGCGTCGCCGGAGCTTTCTTTTCCTTCTCCCTTCCCCTGACGGACGTGTCCTGACAAAGGGCACCGGCAACGAGATATAGAGCTTTTAGCAGCAATGGCTGGGAGACACAGCCTGCCACATTCACATGAGAAGTTGGGTCCGTTGGAGGTGTTTATTGCAGGGAGGGTGATGAATTGGCTCAAACCCCCCGGGAAAGCAGGAGGTTTTCTCCACATCGAGCTCCCCAGAAAGGTCGCTTTTGCCAAACGCACCCTATTAAGCTCAATTCTGGGGCAGCAGATGAGATTTAAGGGTCTGTGATCTGGAGGAGGTCAGCCCGTGGGTGCCGATGTTCCCTTCTGGCTTGAAAGGCGATGAGTCGATGAATGTCACGGGCGCTAATTTAGCGCAGATTCATAACGCCTGAGAGTCGGTGTGAGAGGAGATAGATGGGTTTCCAACCCCACGGTCTCCAGTAACGCTCGTTTCAACCCTCTCTCACCCACCGTACAGAAAGGGCAAGTAGCGGCCAGCCTTGCGTCGCCCACGACGGCCACTTGCAGCCACTCGGATGCAATTAAAAGAGGCGCTGAACCCCGGAGAGACTCTAATGATTGCAGCCACTTCTGTGCATCTGCCAGCTTGGGCAGGAGAGGGGGGGAGATCCCTGCCGCCGGGGAAAGGGATGCTCAGACACAGCCCGCGACTGCCCTTTTGCAGTGCCACAACTTGCTGTGTGCCCTACCGCGGATCTCAAAGCCGAGGCTGAAAAGAAAAGCCTGGCTGCGCAACTGAGCGCATCGGTGGGGTTTTTGGAGAGGAAGCAAGGGGCACAGAGCTCGGGTGAGGGTCTGATAAATTCCTATATATTGCGTCGCGTACGTGACTACTGCCCGTGTGGCCGCCCTGCCCGGGGCAGGGGCTACGGGGCTCCTGCCGAGCCAAGCGCTGGCACGCTCCCGGGCAAAAACACGGCGTGAAAAAGAGGATTTTACTTGCCAGCGCATGGCGTGGTGCTGCAGTCGTGGAGCCTTTCCCCCTCCTCCCCATCGAGGGGGCAGATCCGCGTTAGGTTGGCAGAGTGGGCGGGGGGATTAGTGCCTGGCAGAGTCCTGTTTCTGAGGGATCGGAGCCGGTTTTACAGAGCTCGGCTTGCAACCACCAGGCTGGGAGAGGGTGGGCTGGTCCCTGGCAGGGCACTGGGGGCTCAGCCCGTCCAAAAAGGGATGGGAAAACACCCTCCAAGCAAACAGAAAGGGGTGTGGAGCGAGGCCGCCGGGGATGGGCATCCCAGGGCCAGCGCAGACCCCTGATTGCTTCTTCTGTTAAAGTTAAAATCCTTCTGTGGAAGTATTTGTGGGTATCGGCCGCGGTAATGCAAAGGGACAGCTCAGTGCTCCCAAACCACTGTGTAAATTGTCGAGTCTGCTTGCTGTAATATTAGCTTTTAAATTTAATAGCATTTAGAAATAAGTTGTATGTTTCTATGAGATTTACTTGCACAATTAGAAGCCTGGAGGGATTTTTTTTTTTTTTTAATTCAAAGCATTGTCATAAAAGCTCTTGGAAGAAGAGGGAGAAATAGCAACATTTTAACTCTTCCTTTTAGTTCCTAAATAAAAGTCTTTAAACTGGATCATTTTGGAGTAAACTTTCCAATATACATTAAAGGAACATAGCCACAGCTGGAGAAGTGACAGTATAAATATAATGTTATGCATTCATGTAAATCTCCCTTTAATAATTTCTGGATTTATCGGCTGCAAAGAGAATAATTTTCTCTCTGCCCCCGACACAGACACAACCTGCGCTCTGGCCCCGCGGTGCTGTGTGCGATCGGCTCTGGAGCTGGAGCTGTTCCCAGCCCCCGCGTTGGAAAATTAGCTGTAATTAGCTTTTCTATGGCACGGCACCCACAGGGAGCAGAAATAACGTTGTGAAGGGAGGGAGCCCTGGCCCTGTTTTACAGAAGGGTAAGCTGAGGCAGCGTGCAAGGATGAGAAAGCCTCAAATTGATGGCGAGCAGCTATAAAACAGGAAAGTCCTGGGGGCTCGCGGCAAATACGGGCATGTTTCTATTGATGGGCTGAGCGCCACGAGCCTTCATCCCTCCGCATCCCACCCTCATCCCCGGCTCCCCCCCGAGCGGGGAGCTGCTCCCCTCGCTGCTGATAAGCTGAGCTGCCGTTAAAGTGAGGAATCACCAGCAGTGCTGGTTATTTTAAATCTTTAATAGACATATTACCTTACATTAAGGCTTCATCATCTGCCTCCCTGTGTAAGCACAAAGAGAGCATCCATCACAATTAGTGTAACATCCCAAAAGGCATAAAGAAGATGGACGGGAGCGCTGGCGGGAGGCACGAAGCGCTGTGCATCGCTTTGCTGTGGGGCTGGGGTACGGCTCCAGGGCGAACCCCGCGCGGGGCTGCTGGGGGGCTGGCAGGGGGGCAGCGCTGCCCGAGCGGGTACCAGACGCCGTGGGATGCTGCACACGTGTGCGGGCTGCTGTGTTAGCTGCCTTCCCGGCCTCTCCGGTGTTTTCCGTAAAGCCCTGGTGCCTGGAGTTATGCTATTGTGTGAGAATCTCAGCTTCATTAAATAATAATCATCATCATCATAAAAAATAACAGTAAGTTTCCAGCCCTCATGATTCCCATTAAAAGCTAGAAATATGACCTGTGTCTCCTCAACCAGGAGGAAAAGAAAATGCAAATCACAGTTTATAATTGTTATAAAAAGTCTCGCATCTTTAAGACCAAATTCATTGTGTTTGAGGGGGGGAAGAGAGGCCGGGGAGGAGGCTGATTCCTGCTCCTGCAGCCTCCTCTCCTCCTTCTGCATCCCGCACGGCTCAGGGTTGGGTTTGTGCCTGTGTCCTGGATGCAGCCAGGAGCCATCCGACACCCCGAGCATCCACAATCCGGGTCCCGAAGCCGATCCCTGTGGTACGGGGAGGTGAGAGCAGGAGAAACGGGGGTTCTGATGATTTTTGCAAGGCCCGACTTTTCGAGGGCTTCCTAAGCAGGAGGAGCTAAAAAAATCTCCCACAGATATCAGATTTCTGCGGTTTTATCCCAGTTTTACTCTAATGATGCATCTCTCCTGATCCCGGGGTCTGCAGGAGGGTAGCGAGAGCAGCTTTTCAGAAGCAGTGCTAAGCCCTGGATCCCAGGCAGGACTATGAAACATTAAGGAGCAGCTAACGAGAGGAGAATTGAAAAGAAGCTTTTCCCAGCAGATACGTGCAGACATGCAAAAAAAAAAAAAAACCAAACCCNCAAACCCCAAAAAGCCCAGAGATGCTTAGGAAAGAAAGAGCAGCCGGGAGATGCGGGCAGCGGGGGCTCCGCTCCCTCCTCGGCCTCGCCGGCTCCTTCCTCTGCCTCAGTGGCTCCGGCAGCTGCCGGGCAAAGCCCCGGGGATGGTGGCGGAGGGGACGGTTTTGTGAAGGCATTGCGGAGGGGAGGGCTGCCGGGGGCTCGGTGGTGGGGGCTCTGCTGTGTCCCCAGGGACCTCCGCGGTGGAGCCCTTCATCTTCCTCGGCAGACGGGCTTCGGCACCTCCGCCTTCCCCAGGAGAGAGGTGCGCTGCTCGGCTTTTTAAATAGGAGCTGAAGAAATAAATAACCTTTGTCTTGTTAATTCCGTATTTTGGTAAGGCAGGAACAAGCTTCATCCGATCAGGGCTGCGGTATTATAACGGAGCATGTCATCACGTCCTCAAAGCTTAAATGAATAAAAAGCAATTAAAGTTCCCCAACCTGCTGATCCGTACATGGCCTCCTCCCCTCCCACCGTTTTTTGTGTAGGCCTGATCCATTAAAGAAACGAATTACTTTCTTTTTACGGTTGTAGAATAGCCGAGGTGGGTCCTGAATGGGTGAGCCCCGACTCGCTGACCCCTTTGACTTCATACCAGTGCAGACCCAAATTAGTTTTCCTGATGAGGCTTCCCCTTCTCGCCAACCTGGTGAGGAGAAGAAGAGCCAGGCCCTGGTCACGCCACCAAGAATTCAAAATACGTCTCCCATCCCTGCGAAACAAACCCGGGCAAGGAACCGCAGGAGCTGGGCTGGGAGCAGCCGCCTCGCGCGGGCGGGTGGGAGCATCCCTGCGTGCGCGGGGATGTGGCAGCCCGAGGAAGACGGAGGGGAGCTCTCACGCCGGTAAATTTTTAATCAAAGGTGGCATTACCGACGTCCCTGGGTTTGCAGCGCTCTTTTATCTCTGCTGAATCGCTTCGAGCTGGAAGGATCCCCTCTGCCTGACCTGTATGATTTATACATCTGTAGGCAGGGAGCGGCCGAGGCGCGAAGCGCCGGCGGGGCAGGGATGGTTTCCCTCTGCTTTTGAACGTCCCTCCCTCGCCCTTTGCGCCCCGCAACCGATTTCCTCGCTTTTCCTCTTATTTTGAATTGATGGCTCTGGTACGGTTTGCTTGGCCGGGAAGCCCAGCCAGCGTAAGGGGATGGAGCGGGAGAAATCAGGGCTTCAGAACCCATAAAAACATTTGCATTAGCATTTCAGGCTTGAAACATTTTCAAGTTGCAACATTTGAAAGTTTTCCGTGGTTCCCCTCGCCCCCCCCGCCCATATTTCCGTCTTAAAGCAAATGCAGATTTTTCTTGCAGGAAGCAATCCCTCTTTGAAGGGAAAAATCATGGATACTTAAAGGTGTCCTTAGGTCCTCGGTGGCCTCCGGAGCATCCCAGCCCTGGCATCGCCCCCCTCCCGCTGCCCGGCAAGCTGCGTCTGGTGAAAGCATCTCCCCAGCTTGCCGNTTTCAAGTTGCAACATTTGAAAGTTTTCCGTGGTTCCCCTCGCCCCCCCCGCCCATATTTCCGTCTTAAAGCAAATGCAGATTTTTCTTGCAGGAAGCAATCCCTCTTTGAAGGGAAAAATCATGGATACTTAAAGGTGTCCTTAGGTCCTCGGTGGCCTCCGGAGCATCCCAGCCCTGGCATCGCCCCCCTCCCGCTGCCCGGCAAGCTGCGTCTGGTGAAAGCATCTCCCCAGCTTGCCGCCGGTCTCGGTGCGTTCATGGGAGTTTGTTCCAATGGTTAATTGCCACCGCTATAAAAAAAAATAATGTATGCTTCATTTGCTATTTGAATTTGTTTAGCTTTCGCTGTTTGCTCTTGCTATGCCTTTTGCCGCGAGGTTAAATAGCCCGTTAGCACCCAGTATTTTTTCCCCTTGGAAAAGTTTTATATGCTCTAATCAAGTCACACCTCGTTCCTCTTCGGGACAAGCTGGGCACAGTGAGCTCTCTAATTCCTCCACCGCAAGGCATTTTCCTCGCTTTCAGACGACTCGATGCCATCCTCTCCTGCTCCCTCAGCATTTCCCGCTTTAACTTTTGGTGGGAACCCCTGGAAATCCTGCGGTGCCTTGGGGATGGAGAAGTGCCCGGTGCAGTGGGACGTACACCCGCTCCTCCTCTCCCCGTACCCTCCTGCACACCCACCTGCCCTGCTTGTTTGCTCTCCGAATATATCTCCTTTCCCCCCAAATAAGAGCCCAAACCCCTCTCGGAGCCGAAACAGTTTATTTAGCTCTAAGATGGAGGCAAACCCAACGCCGTTGTTTGCTCTCTTCTTGCAACACCTTCAGTCGAAGGAAGACTAAGCAGCAGCTTTTATTGAATCTGTTTTTCCCCTTTAAAACCAGGGATATTTTTTCCCGAGGAGGCGGACGCACATGCAGGCCGGGAGTGTATAAATAGCCGGGGCTGAGAGCAGAGCACAATAGCTGTCACTCGACCGCAGCAGAATGGGGACATGAGTGGTAGCAGATGAATTTCCTAAGCAACAAAGATCCTGTTTTCATGCAAATATCTCTTAGTAATAAAATCCGGGAGAAAAGAAAGACAGATAATGTGTTATATAAGCAGAATTATCTTGGCACAGAAGGCTTCTTTCAAGGTTTTTTTTTTTTATTATTATTTTTTTTGGAGACATCAGCAGCCTTTCAGCAACTTGATTTGGGCTGCGAAGGAGAGCGGCGGTGAATGAAGTGCGGCAGAGAGAGTGCTTTAGTCGCCTACAAAGCGCTGTATGAATTTAACACGAGCAGCGACTAATGCGAATAAAACTCGGAAAAAGATTCCTTGCCACGATAACGCGGCCTCCCTTCCCCTTAGGATTTCTGAGCACTTTGCAAACATCCATTAATTAAGCCTCAAAGGAGAGCCCGTCCCCAGTTTTACAGCCGTGGCGAGATGAAGTGTTCTGCTGTGCTGCGGCGGCGGGGAAGGCACACGGCGTGGGGACGCGTCGGAGCCGGGAGCTGAACCCCGCCGCTCCCCCCTCCCCTTAACCCCTCCATCTGCTGCGAGGCAGCCAGAAGCAGGAGGAAATTTTAACTTTGCAGCTCTTGACCTTGGTCTGAGCCTGACGCCCCGGGTCCCCCTTGGGGCGTTTCCATCTCTGGTGCCACCAAAAAGCTCCGGCACAGAACGCAGCATTGCCCGTTCGTTCTTGTGTGGAGACAGATCCACTCCCAGGCAGCTCGCTGCTATTTCTCCTTCTGTTTTCTTTGTTTTTAAGCTTTTTTTTTTTTTTNNNNGGGGGGGGGGGCGGTCTGCCAGAAACCAGCCTCATTTGTAAACGTGCAGTTGGTACCCCGAGTTTGTACCTGCACGGGTGCGCAGCCACCTCTGCGGATGGATTTACCCCGGGGGAAGTAGAGGCTGAAAACCTCCTGAAAACCAGGAATGCCAGTCAGGAGGCTGATGACGAGGCCGGCTATGGAGAGCGAGAGGGAAGGCAAGAGACGGGTGCCCTCGCTTGCAGACCTAATTAAATATATGGCCGGTGCGTTGGCACATCCATACCCTGTGCCATCTGTCTGTCTTTGTCACAAAGTACTCGCTTTTTCCTCGCTCGCTGCCCTCATCCTGACACAGTCAGGGTAAATCGCCTTGGCCCGTTAGGATAATTCAATGTAACAAGAGAACGAGATGGTGGCTTTCAAACAGAGCGCAGCACGAGTCCAAAATTCAGGCCCCAAAAAACCCCCCAAATTTCAAACCCGGGGGAGGCTGGAAACGCAAACCTGATCCCAGGTCCAAAGCCCAGGCCCATCTGTCTTTGAAATCTGACGTTTGGAAACCGGACCCCAATTTTTGAGCGTTGAGCATCCAAATGAAATTCAGCGGAAAGCACAGGGCTTGCTTGAATTCCAGCCTCCCCCGAGCCCCTCGGAGCCGGGCAGCTAAAAGCACTCAGTCATTCCTCCTGCTGTTTTTGCTTTGAAAAGAGGGATGTCACCCTCCCTTCCTCCTTTCTGCTGTAATGAAGGTCTAGAAATTCAGGCTATGTGGATATTTCGCTGCTCCCCGGCTCTCCCTCGCACCCCAAGCTCTTGCACCTTTCCAACCGGTAACTCAGCCGCTCGTGCTCTCTCTGAAGGAGTCACCGGGGAGCTTTCAGCTCTCCTGGTTTTGTTGGTCCCCTGGTTGTTAGCGCACTTGGCTCCAGTGATGTGTTTCTTGAAGCCTGCAGGAACTTACACGTAGCTAAAAGGTCTCTTGTGTTATCCCTAAAAGCGTGCGTCTCCATCCTGCCGCCTCCCTGGGCACGGGAGCCTCGGAGCAGCTGCCGATTGGGAGGATGAAGTCGGTCTGTTCGCTGGAAGAAGAGTTAATTCTTCCTGATGAATGCAAGTTTGGGGCAGAATCAATGTTTTTTCTTCCCCATTGCTTACCCTGACAGGCTCAGTTGCAGCGTCTCTGCCCATCGAGGCTCCTCCCTGGGCCACTCTGTGCTGGAAATTATCCAGTTGCTTGAAAAAGTTATATACGCACAGATATTCTGCTGCA
The DNA here is from genome assembly GCA_003993805.1 of Himantopus leucocephalus. Lineage (NCBI taxonomy): Eukaryota > Metazoa > Chordata > Aves > Charadriiformes > Recurvirostridae > Himantopus > Himantopus leucocephalus. Next base: position 3,417,396 of record RSEF01000022.1, read on the forward strand.
GCGAGCCTCATTGTGTTACGGACTAGTGCTAACGGTCCCGATGTGATTGTGAGGTATTCCAAAGCTGTGATGATGGGGGGAAAAGAAGGGGAAGATGCTGAGATGGGAAAGATGTATCTGCATAGGTACCGCCTCGGTGGGGACAAGAGGCGTGGGGAGGCACTGGGATGTCGGAGGAACTGGGGACAGACCAACTTACTTTACAACTGACTTTATTGCCATTTGGAGACCAGAGTGGTCCCCGTTTACCCGTGTGCCCCATCCTGGTTCCAACCCTGATATATTTCATCTTTGTTTCGTTGTGACTAAACCTCTGAGCTCCTTTGAGACCTTCACTGGGCGAAGGAACAATGAAATTTATGCCAGAGGAGAACAAGAGTCTCCGATGGCAGCGGAATTTTGCTATCCGTATTGCCATTGTCGCGGAGGAGGTTGTCATGGTGACTCGAGGTGTCAAGAGACTGCTCCGGAGCCGGGAGCAGGGGAGCGAGACGCCGGCGGAGGGAGGCAGGGAAGGAGGGGAACAGGATGAAATGGGGAGAAAGTTGAAAAAAGTGCAGAAATAAGTAAGGAGAAAAAAACACAATGAGAAGCGATTGAAAAGACAGCGTTGCAGGGAGACTTGTGCTTTATTCCCTTCCCGTTATGCCCCCGCTGGACCGGGATGAGCGGGGAGCGGTGGCGGCAGTGACTGGGGGTCCGGGCTGCGCATTCCCACTCGGCGCCGCGTTTGGGGCGCAGCAGTTTTGCAGCCTCTGCCCCAAACGCCCATCACCTACCCATGGCCCCGCACCCTGGTCTAGCGTGGAGAGGTACGAAACGGGGATTTTGGGGGCATTTTTGGGGGCAGACAGGGCAGGTCCATGAAGGAGCCTGCAGGCAGGGCTTTGCAGGGATGGGCCAACTCCCGCCCCCTCCTTTTGCCCTCTCCCCCCGCCGGCAGCCTCCGCCGAGCCCCCTTTCCCAAGCACTACATCTGCAAAGTAAACCCCAGCGAGAGCACTTTCCAAGGGCTGCCNTCGCCCCCTCCTTTTGCCCTCTCCCCCCGCCGGCAGCCTCCGCTGAGCCCCCTTTCCCAAGCACTAAATCTGCAAAGTAAACCCCAGCGAGAGCACTTTCCAAGGGCTGCCGGCTATGACAGATGTTATTTTATGGAACACGGCACCAGAGATGTGAAATACATAGTTCATAAATGTCAGGAGGAAGGAAGCAATATCCTGGATTGAGGTCGTTTGACTTTTTTTTTTATTTTCCCCCTCTCTTGTGAAAGCATCTTTCCAAGTAAACAGCGATCCAGGTCTCGCTGCCGTTTGGAGTGAGGAGCAGCCTGCCTCGGAGAAGGCGCCGGTGCTTGGGGGAAGCGGTGGCTGAATGTGCAGCTCATCTGAATGCAAAAAGGATATTTTTATTTTCTTTTTTTCCCCCCCACCTCATTGCAACATCTGTCTGAGAAACTCAGTGGCAGGAGATAAGGTTGAGGCCCTTCTTAATTGAGGTCTCCATGGAAGGCACTGCACGTGCAGGAAGAGAATACCTATGTGTGTGTCTATATATGTACCTATGTGCAAATGGAACTGTGATTAATTAGGCCCTCTGTTAGTAACAAACTAGCAGGATTTCCACCATTTCCAAAATGCTGGGTGCTTAATGCTGGTTTTTACTCCTCTGGATGCTCTCGTGGTCTGTGTTAATGCTCAGATGCTTCATTTCCCCCCCCCGCCCCCGCCGAACGCCGGCAGCATCCCGCGGCAGTGATCTATCCTGGCAAACCGCGCCGCTCCTCCTGCCCTCAGCCCCGGCCGTGCGGGTGCGTTCCAGAGCCAGAGCTGACAAATCACCACCTCTAAAGTCGGTAGTTTTTAGTACAAGTGTGTCAGAAAGGGTTATTGAAACGCTGCGGCGGCTCGGCCGGGCGCTGGGGAGGGCAGGGGGACAGCCTCATGTCACTCACATCTGCCTGCCTGTCTCTGCCCAGCATCGTGCGCCCGGTGAAATGCGTTTCCACCCAGGCACGGCTCGGAAGCCAACAGATGTGGCATTTAATGCTAATCCCCGGTGACCGGCCTCCCCCGGCTGCCTGCGGCTCCCCGCGCTGTCGCATCTGCTCAAGCGGGGCTGGCCGGGGCCGGCATGGCAGGGGCGATGGTGTCGGCCACGCCGGCCGGCAGCGTCTGGGGACAACAGCCTGGGAAAGGGATACGGGATCATCTCCGGGCTTTTTTTCTTCATTGCTACCCAGGAAAACATCCTGTTGGTCTCAGAAGATGCTGCATCCCTGAGATTTTTGGAGTGGGGGGTGTCGCGGTGCAAACTGTCAAATCTTTATTTCAAAGAATGGACAGAAAAATCTTAAATTTCCTTGTGTTCTCACAGCAAAGCTACTTTTGGCTGGAAAATAGGCCAATTTCCACCTTATCTAATGCTTCCAGCTGTGATGTGAAAAGCTCAGAGGAAAAACCGCATCTCTCACGTTATCTCTTAACTGCAAAGTTTAATTATCCTCAGCCGCTCTGCTGAAATGTGGCCGTGCCCCGGCTGCACCGAGCTGGGGACAGTGGCATCAGCAGGGGCTGGGGACAGCACTGGGAGCTTGGATATGTCAATGCCAGGGCAATAATACCTGAATTTTGCTGCCCGAATGGGGCAGGCAGGAATATTCTCCTTTCTCTTCCCATAAGCTCTGAGTTTCTGTGATGAGGAGCACAAATTTCCTCTCTTCTCGTTCCCCAGGCTCTGCGCGTTTTGTGCCCACATGCACAGAAACCTGTGTGGGATCCCTACGTAGCTGAGATGTCCATCAATTATTTATAGAAGGAATATATTCATTTCGCTCTTAATTTATTCACCATTAGCTTCATGGTAAATAGAAGAAGAGGAAAAAGGGGAGATGCACAGATGTGGATGGAGATACTGAATAACTCTACAGAAATAAATCCACTAAAGAGGGGGCAAATGTTAGAGAACGTGGTAGGGAGGAGAGGAGAGTTAGAAGAAATAAAAAGCTTTAATCTAAGCAGGGCTTAAATACATTTGCAAATATCAGCTCCTTAATAGCTTGTCCTAAGTCTCAGCATGTTAGAAAATATAAATGATGGAGAGATCCTTCTCTCCTTCCCATTAGCTAATGTCATTAGTTTTATACATCTACATCTGTTCTCCTTGATTGCAGTTGGCCTCTTAGGTGCTTGGTTTGGATTGTATTTAATTCATTAATTTCTGTTTGGGTGAGGCTTTCTTCTTCCTCCCCCTTCTTCTTTCCCCAAACTCCTCTTATTTCCCTTTAGGATTCTGTAAGAAATTGAATTCTCACAGCAGACGCATTCAGAAGATCTGGGGAGCAATATGGTGTGATGTCTTGTTTTTTTTTTAACAATCCGCTCTGCTTTGGTGACATGTGATATGGCATTAGCGAAACATTTAATGCAAACAGTAACGTAGGAAACCAGAGGAATTTTGTTGCTGGATTTCAATTTAGCCACCCCCTCTGCCTGGAGGTCTCTTCCCAGCCTGAAGAATGAGGGCAGTGCTCTTGGAGCCTGTGAGACCTGCTTGTACCTGGCGAGGGTGGGGATGGAAGGAGCGTATGTGCCCTGGTGCAGGCGGGGAGGAGCCCTGCCGCGTCCCTTGGTGGCCGCCCTGCCGCTTCCCAGAAGCTGGTGCGTGATGGGGGATATGAGATATCCACTCAATGCCATGTTCTTTGGCCCAATTACTTATAAGACTGTTTTTAAAATGAGTCCCGTTGTCCGCCTCAACTCTGTCTGGAGTGCCATGTCACCACAAGACTGGCTTTCCACGGCCCACGATGGTATTCGGGGCAGCGGCATGGGGCACGGCATAGGTTTCCAACCATGCGGTGCTTGCTCCCACCGTTGTAAGCTTAGGATGGCGATGGCACTAAAAGGTCTGGGGACAGACTTTTTAGAGGCTCCTGTTATGTTAGGACAGGGGGTAATGGCTTTAAACTGAAAGAGGGGAGATTGAGACTAGGTATCAGGAAGAAATTTTTTACGCTGAGGGTGGTGAGCCCCTGGCCCGTGTTGCCCGGAGAGCTGGTGGCTGCCCCATCCCTGGAAAACATCCCAGGCCAGGTTGGACGGGGCTCTGAGCAACCTGGTCTGGTTGGAGATGTCCCCGCTCGTGGAAGGGGGTTGGACTAGATGGCCTTTAATGGTCCCTTCCAACCCAAACCATTCCATGACTCTACAGCTATGGCCTCACACATGCCAGGCGAAGGGCTCAGCAGGTGCCCAGTGCTTTCTCCACTGAGCACGGATTGGGGTTGCTCCCCCTTGGGAGCCATCTCAAGGGACGCGGTTTCTGCTTGCCCACGTTCGGCACCCGTATGGCCCCGTGCCCGGCGGCGGGGGTGCAGCCCGGCTGTACGGAGACGCCAGGTCTCTGCAGGGCTCTCAGGTCCGCAGGAAGGGCAAATGGGGGAGGAGACCCCTCTCTGCCACCCCGCCGAGCTGTCGATGAGATCTCTTTTCCCTTCTTTTCTCCGCGCCAGCTGGGGTTTCGCTGAGCAGCCGTAGCAGTGTTAGGTTGGCTTTTTTTTTTCTTCCTTTTTTCTTTGCAGACTAGTATTTTCTTCCCGGCTCTGTGGCATTTTTTGTGTATTTGTCAAGGACAGCACTCTTTAGGAAAAAAGCACACCCGCCAAACCCAAAATACACAACACTTGAAAGACTGAAAGATCAAGATCTCTGTCATCTAAAGGAGTAAACTAACAGTGTGATTGCAAAAAGCCCCCGTGAGGATCCTATCTGTCATATCGCTGTCAGCTTTGCACTAAACATCCATTAAAGAGCATTTACATGAAAACCACGCGATCTCCTCTCCAATCAGAAGGTAGCCTCATCCCGCCAGCAAATTGAAGGTGAGACCCGGGGCCAGTCTGGCCTTTTCAAACGCAATGGGATCTTTTCTTCCCAGACCTTCCCAGGGGTGAGAGCTGCAGGAACAAAGGCTGTGTCCCGTCCTCCTTCCCTGCTCAGCCCCAGCCAGGGTCTGGCATCCTCTGGGACGAGCTAATTCTTCTCCTCTTGCTGGTCACACCAGTATACAAGCTGGGAATGAGGGTCCGACCGCCTGTTTACACCAGTCTTGCTCCTAATCCCCAAAATGGTTTCTTCTCCTTCGGGAAAGTGCTTTGAATCCCTGGATGAGGAGTCATGTACACGGACGAGAAATAGTGACAGCCTTCAAACTGGGAGCCTGCATATTGTGCAACTATAAAGCCAGTACCCCAGGGCTGTGATTGACGGAAATTCTGTCATTAACAACCAAGACATTGGATTTTCCAATGCAACAATCGTCTTCTCCCCAGCCTTACGCATCCCTGACAAGGACGCTCTGCGGCTCCAGACTACACTGAATTTTAATCTCCCTGAAATCGGTTGTTCCAACCACTGGTGGTGACTCTCTCCGAGGCCCCTTGGCTCCGGCTGGGCAGGGTTGCACCTCTGGTTGCAGCTTGCAAGCCCAGGAGTAATGCTCTGAGAGTCTTGTAAAATTAAATTGCGTATCTACATTAATGGGGGCGGGTAAAAGCTCAGCATAATGCCTTGGAGGAAAAAACCCACGAAAATCCCCGCTAGGTGAGGGTCTCTGTTTGGTGCACGTGGACCAGCTATGGTGGATTTTAAAGCCTAGCAAGGGGAGCGGTGTCCAGTCTTGGCGTCTGGAAGCTGAAGTCAACCAAGCTTTAATTGAAATAAAACCCACGCTTTTATCTGTGCTGGTAATTAATCATGGGATCCATTACCAAAGGTCAGGTGCCGTTTTTTTTTTAAAAAACACAGCCTAACTCCATCCCCGAGCAGTTGTACTTGAGATGGGAATTACTGGGTGAATTTATATGGCCCTCGTTATGCCAGATGTCACATTAAGTCTGGGAAACAGCACCTTTTGGCCTTAAAAATGACAAAGCTGCGAAATCCAAAACAATTCTGCTGAAGTTCAGTCCGATCTCTTTCATCTTCAGGCACTGCAGGTTGCTGTCGCTCCCTGTCTCAGGTGGGAAAGGGATGGAAAAAAGCGAGAAAATGAGAAATCGCTGGACCTGGGTGTCAGACCCCGTTGTACTGTCACTCTCAGGAGCGTGTGGCAGCGAGCGGTGACAGCAAAGCCATAAGCAGGAGGCAGAGCAGCCGCCGGGCGCCAGAGGACTCAGTGCTGAACGTCAGGGAGTTACAAAGACGCTTCGAGAGAGATAAATGTAGGATAATAACGGCACGCGCGTCTTTGCGGCACCCGGCTCGCCTTGTGCGAGGGATCAGGGAAGAGGCTCAGGAGCGAAGAAACAAATCTTTGTCTGTTATTAATGAACAAAGGGAGCAGAAAACGCTGGCAACGGAGCTTTCTGCATAGAAAAGTCGATGCCTCTGATGAGCTCTTAACACTTAAAGGAGCTGAAATTTCTCCCCAAAGCCTTGGGAGTTTCAAATGAGTTCATAGCTCTGTGATGACACGGAAATAGGGTTTTGGGTGGATTTATTATCAGTCTTATATCAGCTGTGTCTCTGTGTGAGGCTACACGCAAACACCCTGCAAAACACACCCGCCGTCCCAACGTGCCGGTGATGCGCCGGAGGGAAGGGGTGGGGTGAGCAGCGGCATCGGGAAAGCCAGATGGCACAAACCAGGACCCTCCGCTCCTCCGCGGCAAGGCTGGGATTAAAATCCAGCTTTCCAGGGTCTGGGTTTGGCAACGTCTTGTTGCTCAAGGCCGCTTGCGCGGAGTGCTCACAGGTGGTTTCCGTATGCAGAGAAAAGCGAACAGAAATAAAGCGTCGGCTTCTGCCTCTTGTTCCCAGTTCGGGCTCGAAACAGCTGCTCGCACCCGCGTGTGCGGCTCACCACCGAACCGTCCGACCCCAAAAACCTCCGGACGTGCAGCGCTCGAAGAAAGAGCGAGCTGGAAAGCTGGGAATCGTTTAGCAGAATAAATCAGCCGCTAACTAAAATAGTTCCAGCAGCGAAGGAGGTTAATGCGCGCGCTGCAGCCAGGCGCGGGCCCAGGGTGAGGTATTTGCAATATAATATTGAAAGATCAGAGTCCACCTCTCCCTTCCCAATAGTCCAGGGAGAAGTTTCCATCTTGCTAACAAATACCGTGTCTTTATATAGCAGACAAATTATTCCAAATGGCTTTTGTGGAGTCATGATGACATATGTTGAAACATATTTCCAAGACGATGGGAGACTGCAGGGGAAATGTGCGGGAAGCTCTTCCCCAGAGGAGATGCTCTTAAAACTTGCTGTGAAAAATCTGCCGCAAACGTGTCTGGGTCAGAGTGTTTGACTGTGTAAATCAGCGTAACTCCAGGGCCAAAGGCAGCTCCAGCAGAACACGGGGAGCGTCGCCCACCTCCCTCGCCTGTGGAGCCACTCAAGTTTGTGCCAACCTTGGAAAAGACCCACCATTTGCAAGATAATATTTCTAGGTTTAGAGGGAAGGGTGGCTTTTGCCTGTTAACTAGGAAATTAGGCTAGAAAAACAAATGCCCTCTGCTTTTATCATTGTAGCACCAGAGATTCATTAACTCCTTTGGTGAGCGGGGGTTGTAAAATAGTTTCTCCACCAGAGTACGGGGCTTACGTGCTTTTTTTTTCTTTCCTTCTTGTTTTAAAACACTCCCCCCCCCCCAAACAGCACATATTGAAGCCAGCAATCCCGTCTCCTTCCTGTTCTTTAAAATATCTAAATATGGTCTCCTGTTGTCCGGGAACTGAGCCATGGGGTTTCCTGCTGGGAACTCCGGGCTGAGCTGGGCTTAGGGATGTCTTGCTCGTTTTATCTTGTTTCCCTGCACTTGCTCGTTTTTCACCTGATGGACAGATTTTGCAATGATTTATGTCTTGGCCAGAGTGAGGAGGGGACCAGGAGCTGGTCAGGGCAGCGAGGCTGCTGGCATTTTACGACGGATCAAGGCATTTTGTTTCCCTGCCATGTGGTAACACAGTTGTTTCTTTCCGCATCTTTCCGAGAGAGGCGGCCCTGGCCAGAGATTAGCCTAAATTTCCTTAGTCCCAGGTTGAGCAAAAGTATTTAAGCAGATGCCTAAATCCGCTGGGTGCCCCCGTTCAGCAGCCACGCGGCTCCCGGCAGGGGAAGGGGGGACATCACGGTGTGGCAATAGCAGTTCCCTGTTTGCATCACTTCTTTTTGGCACGCCGGGATGTTCATGTTCAACATTTGGCGTCGGATTTTCTTCCCTGCACATGCTCGGGAGGAAAAACATCATTTCTGTGCGCGTATAATCAAAGAAACTCTTTTCTGATTAACGTACAGTATCCTTGGGGAAGGGGGAAAAAAAAGGAAAAGAAAACAAACAGAAATTGGACCCAAGATCTTTCCACATAGTGCTCAAGGCAAACAAATAAAGGATGATAGATAACCAAATAGGGGAGAGGAAATTGTGCTCTTCTCTCCTCTAACAGTACCACAAAAGGCCCATCTCCCTGGTTTCCTGGTAATTACCAACCTCTGTCAGTGGGTTACCTTATATTAATTAACATTATTTATTGCTGTTGGCAGAGTGACTGCTACAGTAAATCAAGCAATTAGCAGCCTCGCATATTGCACTCGGAAGAGAAGTAACCAGGTGCCAGAAAGGATTTACTTTCTGCTTCATGTTTTATTCACGGGCTCTCCGTTTAACGTTGCATCTCTCCATCGCAGCCACCACTGCGCTGCAAGAGGGGCTGGAGGAGCGCGCGGTGCGGCCGCGCCGGTGCCTGGGCCGGGGAGGACCGGGCTCCCCAGCATCTCCTTCAGCCTCGCTGTCCCCACCTTGGCCGAGGAAAAGGACACCGTAGCACCGGGGTGCGGGTTTTCTCTCCTCTAAGGAGGAGAAAAAGTTTGTAATTTTTCCTGCTGGTGGTTATTAAATCTAAGTTTAACTGCAATCGCTTGCAATAAATAAGAAGCCAAACGCGGCCGGCAAATGGGAAAAGTAACTCTGTGCAGTGCTGCACATGGCTAAAAGCTGCTTCTGCTTGTAGGAGTTGGTCACACGTTGTTCTTGCCAAAATCGAGCCTATGGGTGATGGGGGGGACCTCGGGCGCCCCCCGGCCTGGCCGAGCACTCGCCTGGCGGGGGTTTGGTCCCTCAAAGAGTTTTGCTGGCTGCCAGTTCTGATTTAATTATTTGGTGAGAAAATAAATATGAAGAAAAGACGGGGGGAAAACCCACACGGGCATCCAGAGGAGACACTTGGCTTGTTAAAGCAAGGCGAGCACTGTTTGCTGCTAATTACAGGGAAAAAATACAGCAGTCCCTGGAGGAGATGGCAAGAGAGAGACTCATAAAACCCACAATATGAGTATGAAACATTTTCTGGTTTTCATAATTGTTCTTTTATTTTTTCTTTTCTTTTTTTTTTTTTTTTTTNCCTCCTCTCCTTTGAAAATCTTCCCTGGACTGTGTCTTCTGTCTGTTTTTGCGTCTGGCCGTGCAGAAGCAGAGCACAGCAACAGCCTGCACCGCTCTTAGCAGGGGACCCCGTCGCTTTGGCACAGAGCTTTGCACCGGCGTCGTGTGCGGTTGCCGCGCACCGGGAGCACCGTGGCACTTGGCCTGTAGCTCGGTTGTGTGCGGGTGTAGTTCAGAGGTGTTTGATGAGATGCTCAGCTCGGGGGGGGGGCAGGAGGTATGTCCCTAAATATCGAATAGTGAACAAGTTTTATCAGCCGCTGAAACCAAAATATCTTGGGATAGTTCTATATTTTACTTCTATTTCTTTTCAATGTGCAGAATTGTAAAAGAAATGTAAATTTCCCATGCGAGAGTTAACTTGGGGAGGGAGAATCTGGTGGAAAATGACCTTTGATAAACCGGGTGAGAGCCTGGGCGCTCTCGTCCCCACCACCCAGCTCTCTGCGGTGCAGCAGGGACCAGGCAGCGCTGCGGGAGCTTCGTGGCGGGTTCGGCCAGGCGTCCTTCTTCCACTTGCTCTAACTCTGTCACAGCTCCCACCAAACCCTCACTGCCTTGTCCTTCTTCTCTGCTGCGCCGTGTGGTTTCGCTGCCTGTTTGTGCCTCCCCAGCCGCCCTGTCCATCTCCATCAGCGTCGAGCGTCGCCGCTCAGCCGGTGGACGTTGACACTGGACCTTGAGGGTCTTGAGGTTGTGATGGAAAAAGCCCAGAGCTTAAAACCTTTCCGTTTCCATCTCCTGCTGCCTGCGTGACACTCCGCAGGTGAGAAACATGCTGTCCTCAGCCAAACGCCCGCTCTCATGCAGTATTTGAACAGTTTCCTAAACACTTCTCCAAGAAGTCCTGTAATGAAAGGAGTGGTTTCCTTTGGCTCCCTTCCCAGACCTACCCAAACAGAAGGATGCTGACCTAAGGCTGTTAAACACTTTGATGTATGGCTGTGTCTCCTTAAGTAGAAGATCCATATTCTTAAACTAAGCTGCCATGACACGGGGACATTATGAACTCCCTGAACCAACTGAATCCTACAAATGAGCCATTAGTTGGCTGTACGGCACATTGGTTCCCTGTGCCGGAGGGGGCTCCCGTTAAATAAGATAATCATAGCTGCCCACATGCCCGACAGGCTGCTGTGTGCTCATTTTAATGCAATTTGTCTTGCCCCCCTACCCCCCTTCCCCTGAACGCGGTGGTCAGAAAAGCCCCGCGCCGCTGCGCTGGGGGAGCTGTGGGTTCATTGCGCTCGGTGAGCGCGGGTGCAGCAAATTCCTTGCCACGGGAGGAACCAGCCGCCTTCCTCCTCCAATTTTCCTTGAGGAAAATCCCACTCTTGCACCATCATCCATCAAACCCCAACTTTTATTACCCCTGATGGCGAATACTCTGCCTTGCTCCTAAGGCAGCCCCCAGTAACCATGCCTGATACCTCTAATCGAGGATCAAAACTCTGTCGAGGAGGGGCACTGGGATCCTTTCGGGCATCCTATGAGCACCCCAAATAAACGGCAGCGCCCTGCTTAGCCCCGGTGCTGGCGAAACCCCTTCTCCGGCTGTACACTGATATGCCACATTGCAGGTTTGAAGAGCTGCATTTCAGAGATGTTCTCTGGGTAAAACGAGCACTGGAGACTCTTCACCTAAAAAACCAGAAAAAAATAAAATAAAAGAGAAAAAACCTGAACGGCGTAAACCCAAAAGATTTATTGTAAGTAGGTAAAGTCATAGAATGGTTTGGGCTGGAAGGGACCTTGAAGATCATCCAGTTCCACCCCCCTGCCCTGGGCAGGGACACCTCCCCCCAGCCCAGGTTGCTCCAAGCCCCGTCCAACCTGGCCTTGAACACCTCCAGGGATGTGCCCAGTGCACAGCGTGTGCCCCAGAGGGTATTTACACATTTCAGAGGGTATTTACACATTTCAGAGGGGTTTCTTGTCTCTCTGACGTGCGCTGCCTCTCTTCACTCCTAAAGTTTTTGCTCCCTTGATGGATCTAATCTGCCTCGCAGCATTGTCTGTGTGCAGACGTGTGAGCCAGGGGTCATCGTTGCAGGGAAGGGAATGGTACGAGTAATTTATTTCATGGTAAGAAGGGGAAGATGGAGTCCAACTCCTGAGAGTCGTGTGTGTAATTACCATTTTACCCCATGACCTTCTCTGGAGCCTCCTTCGAAGAAACTCTGGTCATTTGAAAATGGAAGGAAAATATTTGCTCTAGGTGATTATTCTTTAAGGGACTGCCAGCGCAGTGTTAGTGACGGGAGCGGTAGGAGAAGGAGGTCCTCTGTCTGTCCAGATCAAGGCACAGGGGATACATATTCACAAGGCATCAGTCAACTGCTCGTTAGACGGTTTGCTTTCCACCCGAGAGGGAAACTTTTTGCCAACATTTTCATTTGGTTTACAGGCTTTCAGCAATACCTAGTCCTCTGCTGCAGCCCACTGGGATTGATAGCGGAGCTGCCCGTGTCCAGGGAGATCTGCTCGGAAAGGGCTTTTTCAAATCAGCTGGCAAGATATCTTCTGTTTCTCTGATATTCAGAGGAACACACAGTTTTTTCTTCATTAAAAACTGAAGAAAAATAAATAATTGGATATCTCGCAGTGATAATTACCCAAATTTATTTGTGTACCTTGTGAATAGTGGATGGGGCCGTTGTTCTCTCCATGGGTAACTCCCAGCCGTCAGGGACTGGGAGAAAACTGGGAAAAACTGGCCCAGTGTAGGGCAACAGAAAAAAAAATAGCTCCCTGTCTCTCTCCCATTCTGGTGAAGGATTAAGGATTTGGAAGACTGGTTTGGAAACAGCAGGTGATGTCTTACCCTCCTCTTTTCATATCTCATCACCCACGGTGTTGGGAGCACCGGGATGGGGCAGAGAGCAGCCGTGGATCCCGTCCTCGGCCCCGTCCTGGCTGCGGAGGCTCTGGGATGCTCTGGCTCCCTGGCGCCGGTCCAGCCGGCCCCGAAAGCAAGTGAGGGCTTCGGTCGGGGAGAAGAAACAGCCCTGGGCATTGTAGGGCAGAGTCAACCTTGGGCAACCTGCTGAAGCCCAAACTGGCTTATTTTAGCTGAAAAGCAAGGAAGACCCGTGACAGGCAGAGAATTTGCTATTATTTTATTCTGATTTATTTGTTGCTGGGATTCCTAACAAATATAAGCTTGCACAGCAATTAAATTACATTTAATTTGATTAGATTAGAGCTGAGGGAAGCACTCTTCTCCCTCTACAATGTAAGGAAAAGAGAAATGAAACCTTTCAAGAAAAAAACATGACTTGGGCTTGGAAATGCAAAAAACGCCAAATTTATCTAGATGAAGAAAGGGAGATGTAATGAACTTCAATCGAGCAGGAAGCCTTGAGAGAGAATCAAAAGTTTGGGGGATTCATCGGAGGACATAATTGCAACATGTATATTGATTTTACAGAGATAAGAAAACAAATGTTTGAGGAGATTGGACTTAGTTTATTACATTTATTTCCCCACAGAGTTGATGTTTCTCCATTAGAAAAAAGGCCCTGATGTTCTTAAATGCATTGTTTTTTCAGAGATGCTTATTAGGTTATTGCCTGATCCCACTGGCTCTATCTTTTTGCAAATTGGTTTGTCTGGAAGAAGGTTACACTTTTCAGGCAGCTTATGAAGCGTTCTCTTTTTCTTTTTTTTCGCCCCCTTAATTGCTTGCGGTGAAGGACTGGGGTTTTGCTGTGGCCATCGCTCCCTGGGAGCTCAGGGAATAAACCCCTTTGCCCAAACACTTGCCAAAACCCAGGGGAGGGGTCAGCCCTGCCCGTGTGGTGGGGATGCCCGAGCCCCTCACACCCACAGCTGCCCACGGACTTCTCATGTGCCCCTAAAGTACTCCATCCCACTCCTAAAATACTCCATCCCGCCCCCTTTCCATGGGATGAAGAGGGAAACTGAGGCAGCAGCAGGGCAGTGGCCCAGGGGTGGTACCCCATCCTCACCATCCCAGCCCCCAGGCTCGCCACGAAGCGATGCCGGGAAAACCTAATCCGAGAGGTGAAGGTTTCTTTTTCTCCACCGCCGTGATGACTTCGGCCATGTACGTTATTCAGCGTTAATCCTCCACGCTCCTAAGTCTCCTGGTAGCTTCTCAGGGCTCGCTAATACTGCGGCTTAATCACTGCTCAGGCACCGCCGTCTGCGTCGGAGAAACAACACTTCCAGGTCTGATTGATTGGGATTTAAGTTCTGATTTCTCTTAGAGCATAATCAGGCCTGAATGGGGAGATTTTTACAGTGACAATTAAAATAATGAAAGTGAACTTTAAATGACATTCAAACACTGTCACCTGCCACCAGCTCGGCTCTCCCCTCTGCATTCTGGGAACTGCAATTTTAAGCATCATTCACTGCAGGGTGATTACAGCTGCATCTATTCAGCGCGTCGAGCTAAAATACTGCGGCAGCCTGAAAGGAAGCATTCTCAGGTGTCAGGACCTGCCACTGTGCCTGATTTCCAGGAAAGCTCAATATTTTGAGCGCGTGACGGGGGCCGGATGCTCACAAAAACCTGGAACAGATTCTGGATTAGTTTTCTCTGCGTGGCGTTCACAAATTGTAATGAATTCATATTATGTTTGTGGCATATAATAGTAAGAGGCGTATTGATTTACAGATCATTATTTTACTATACATTCAGATAACAGCAACCTGTGGAATTACTCATGTGGCCAGGGGCGGGGGCTGATCCAAAGCCTCCTGTTATCTATTCTGTCCAGCTCTGGATCTGGATAAATCAAAACCCAGCATGAGCGAGCTGGGATTGAGGGTAAATGAGAAGCAGGAGGCCTCGGGGCACGCTCCCGTTCAGGGGTACCCACGTGTAGGGACCCAGCCAAGCCGCTGATGGGGTGTCGATGCCGAAGGAGCCGGCAGCGACCGCCCCGTTTGCCCAGGGCTGTGCTCCAGGGCTGGGGCAGAACTCTCCGGAGGGGCTGGAGCAGCAGTGGAAAGGGTAGGCAGCACGGTCTCAGCGAGGACCCAACAAATTGGCCTCCTTAAGCAAATATTTTGAGGCTTGCACCTCGTCCAGGTGACTCGGTTACGAATTGCCATCCCTCTCTCTTGTTTGTGGCAGGGGAACGGGACCGGTCAGACGCAGAGAGGCTCCCTCCCGGGCTTGTCGGCTCCTCTGATAAATTAAAAGGGTTCAAGGGAAGCGGTGAAGCGGTGCTTGTACTTCAGCGCAGGCAAATAAGTACTCTGTGAGTTCTGGAGAGAGATGATGCTGAAAGCGCCGCCTCCTAAAGGCAGGCACGGAGCAGCCTCCATGGGAGCAGAGGGGCTGAGCTGCCGGGCTGAGGGCGAGAGAAACCCCCTGGGGTGGCTTTCGCCCCCATCCTGCCCCCCCACAAGCCAGGCAGGGACGTGCCTTTCCAAAGCAGCAGCAGCGGTCCTGGCAGCGGGTTACTGCTCGGGCTTGGCCGCCTTCTCCACAAAATCAACTTCCAGACTCTGACGCTCTCAGTCCCATGTTTCACTCGGGGGAAGGAACCCAAATCCAAGCATCGCACCCCGTCACTCCAAACTTTGCAGTGATACAGAGATACAGACTGAGTATTTTTCTGCTGCCTCCTTCAGCTCTTCCCCCGAGACGTCAGCACGTGCGCCTCATTGATAAGGAGGGGTTTGGAGCAGCTTTCCCGAGCCACGGAGAGCTCTGCCCTGCTCTGCCGCGGCTCAGCACCGAGCCTGGAGGGATTGCGGGGCGCTGGCTGCGGGGCGCTGGCTGCAGGGCAAACTCAAGCCCTGACCCCCTTCTTAGTGCACACAGGGATGCTGGCAGCGCGGTACGAGCCTGTCCCGCCGAATGCAACAGGGCTCCTGACAGCGACGGTAAAATTTGGTTGATGGACAGGGACCCCATGGCCACCTTGTTGCTGGCAGTGCCTCCCAGCCCCGGCTCCTCATCCTGGCCCCCTTGTAGAGCTCAGCTGTCAAACCTGTAGCTGACGGGCTGGGTTGGTTCTGTGGTGTGAGAGCAGATACGGTGTGGTATGGAGAGGTGACGTTGCTGGTTACATCCCTGCGATCTGTGGCCGCCAGTGGGGTCGGTGCTCTGCCGTGCCGGGAGCTGTACATCCAGAGCAGAGGGCTCCGCTCCAGCACAGACGCGTATTGCAAAATATTCCTGTGGTGGGAGAGCAGAGGGGCCTCGCACGGCGGAGGTACGTATGGGAAGAGAGCCAGGGGCTGCCTCGGAGACACGGCGTTCCCAGGGCTGGCAGCCAGGGCAGAGGGACGCAGGAGCCAGGTACGGGTTGCCAATAGGTGAGGAAGATGCTGGTACCTCCAGGCGGGAGTCGAGGGCAGAGGGTGTTGCAGCACGTTAACCTGCACCTCACGGGCAGCTTGCAGCAGGAGACCAAAGCAAGACCCTGTAATGCTGCAAGAGGGATTTAGCGGCACCACCAGTGTTTTTCTGAGATGCTTATGCGGGGGATGTCTTGTCGCTGAACTCGTGCCATGTTTTCTCACTGGGCGTCTCTGCCCTCTTCCCCAGCCAGAGGAGCTGCTGCGGGCTTTATCTTCTGCTCAGCAGGAGCAGCGTTAGCTCCAAAAGGCTGCCGGCTGCGAGGCAGGAGCCTGTCTGCGGTCCCTGGGAATCTCCCATCAATCTGCTGTTCGGAGGTGATAAAGCTTTTGCTCGGATGTTTCCAGCATGTTTGCGTTTTGGTCTGGGAGCGGCGAGGATGCGAAAGCCCTGGTTTGCAAACCTCGCGCGTGGTGCTGAGCGGGGGCAGAGAGCCAAAGGGCTCTGCAGGGCTCTGTGTCAGCACAGATCTGCCGGGGCGGCGGTTTTGTCCCCGCGCAGGCTGCAGCTGATGGGGACACACGCTCTCCATCGCCCTCCTCACCTCCCCCTGCATTACAATTCATCGCCGAGCCCTGCTTGCGCCTTTGATTTTGGTGGTTGCGCCTTGCTGGGGGACGACACGCTGTTCTGTTCATTTGTTTTCCGATAATCTCCGCTGGTCTCCAAGGCTTCCTTCCCCCAGCTTCATCTGCCGCCTGCTAATTTCCATCCAAATCAAGTGGGGCTCTTGGCCGCTCAGCGCGCAGGCACAGCTCTTAACCAGTTAGCCCAGTTTGCCTTCCAAAGAGCAGGGACATGATGGGCGAGCGAGGATGCTTGAGAAGCTACGGGGGCTGCTGCTTGCCGGGAGGCAGGGACAGAACCATCCTGTGCCGCCACGGGCCAAGGACTGTCCCAACTGGCAGAGTCACTCCTGAGACGTTACCGTAAGAGGCGGAGGAATCCACTGCGATTCTTCACCAAGACTCACCTGCACGAGTCCTGGCCCGGGAGTCCCCAAACGCGGGCTGCAGGGCCCCCGGCACGGCCCGCGTGCGGGGGGTTGGTGCCGCAGGGCTGGGGATGCAGGGCAAACACGGGGGATGCTGCGTGTCCTGGGGAAGGAAAGCAAAGATGAGGGATGAAAAAACAATCTGTTAGCATCAAAACTCAAGACAGCACAATTGCTATGGTCTCCTATCTGCAACCGAGGCAGCTTTGCAGCTCTTCACTTCTAATTACCCACAGATAATAAGCGAATACAATAGTGAAGGATATTAGAATAATTTACTGTTCATCAAAGAAAAAAGATTGGAATCATTTGCCTTCAGTATATCCATTTCTGTAACGAGGATCCTACCCAAGAGACCTTCCAATCAGCCCCTCCTGACAACTCTTGCCAAAAATCCGTTACAGCTATTAGCAACAAAGTTATTAGCTGGTAATTAACTCTGTAATTAACTTGAAGTGACTTCAGCAATCAACACTGAGATCTAATGTGAACATGTCGTTAAATCAAGTGCCATTAATGTGTGGAAAGATCTCTCCGCGGTGGCTGCGGTGACAACAACCCAAGGTTACCACGCAGCGGGTTCGCTGGCGTTGGACGGTCTTGCAGGGAGCAGACGGCGACGAGCGGGATGCGAGGGCTTCGCAGAGGAACTGCCGCCTTCTCCCTCCCTCAACAGGGCAGCTGAATCCCGGCACAGGCCCGGCCGTCGCTTTCTGCACAGGCTTCCCTGAGCATCCCGTGTTTTCCAACTTCTCATCCCCTCTGGACGCTGACTGCATGCAACCCCATGACTCTTGATGAGGTTTTGAACCAAAAAACATTGCGTTTTAATTCCTTGCATGAAGCACTGAATGCATTTCTTCTCCTTTCTTAACAAAGGTATGGTGACCTTCTGATCTTCAGGCTAATTTTCTCTCCGGTCTGCCTTGCGGCACAGCCAGACCCTCCAGCTCAAGCGGGTTTTGTCCCCCCCCAGCCTCTCTCCTCCCCTCCCTGTCCCCTTCCCTCTCCACCCACTCGCTTCCCAACACGCTTAAAAAAGACGCAATTGAGTCGCGTTAATACACTCAGCTCTCCTGCGTGAGAGTTATTCTGTCTCATCACGGATACAGAGGGATAGGGAACAGATTTGGCATTTAATAGAGCTATCCTCAAGGACACTAAGGCAGCTATTCAGGAACGATCAAATGACAGGTTTGAATATCAAACAGCAGCCCTGACAGCCAGGGAATCGGAGATCTCTTGCCGTACACCTGATATCCTAATCTGAAATGAGAATCTCGGGGGAGGCGCATCCTTTTCAAAGGGTGTTTTTTTTTTAAAAAAAAAAAAAAGAAAAGAAAAAAGGTAACTTTTCCTTTTGCCTTCAGAAGTTTAACAAAAGTGCATCCATTCAGAGAAATCATTTATCTCCAGTGACAATCAGCTTAAATACGTCCCATTATCAAGCTGCCTGCTACTGTACATCAGCAGGCGCTGTTAGGACACGCGGCTGAGTGTGGATAACATGCTAGTAATTACTTGTCTTTGCAAAATAACCTCAGCTGACGAAGAGGAGGGGCAGGATGGAAACGCGGCTAAAGCCAAGAGAGATGGAGCGAGCGTGCAGAGGGCAGGGAGCGGCTGGGAAAGGCTTTACCTGGGGCTCCCCTGGCTCCCAGGGCTGGGTCCTGGTGGGGCTTGCCCGGCGTGCCAACATGGGACAGCATCACCCCCAGACACCCCTTGCCTCCTCAGCCTTAGACTCTCCAAATTACTGAACTACCTCCGACCCACGTCCAAGCAGCCCCGGGGCTGCAGCACCCACACGGGCTGGTGAGATGTCCACGTGCTACTGATGGACATACATCTCCATGGACACACGTCCACCACCGCATCTCCAACCGCGGTCCTCTCCTATTTCTGCAGATCCCCTCTGCCAGGGAGCTTTGCAGGAGCGAAGAGGCTGAGCGGCCAAACCAGGGCAGCAGATACCTGGCTGTGAACAGAGACAGACTCACAGGCGATGGCAACCTTCCTCATTGCAAAAAACATGCAAGCAGGACTGTATCTCTATACTCTATATGTATATTCCTTGATATATAACTTAATAAAACTTTATGGACCTAGGATAAGGAATCCATGCTGAATAGATGAACTGGGATTGAAATATGGTCCAATTAAGTCTGTAACAGGGCTGGCTTTACTTTGAACATCCTCCAACTTGAAATGAAATCTTCACCGAAGGAGATAAATCAGCCAACATAAACCGCAACCCCACTTCTGCGCCGCTCCCAAACGAGCAGGGATCAGCTCGGCCCATGATTTTTTTTTTTTTTTTGGGGGGCAAGACAGATTCCTGTCGGGATGCAGCAACTCACGAGGTCTTTGCAGCCTTCTCCCCGCGGCTGGGCTCGGGCAGCTCGTCCCCAGCCTCTCCTGCGCTGCCTCTGCCAGACCCCTCGCGCTCAGAGAGAAAACAAAACAGCAAATTGTTTTGCCGTCATGTTCCCACAGCTGCAATTAGCACATTCGTGCATTAGTTTTATTTCCCCTTATTCGGCGTCCTCTTTTTTTCTCTTCTGCTGCTGCTTCAAGAAAAGGAGATTATTTTTAATTACAGTTTTACACTCGATTAATGAACGTCAACAATGTGCTAATGAACGGGACTGCGGCACGAGGACACGATGTGCTTCCACGGCTTTCAAGGGGTTTCTGCAGGCATTATTTATCTGCGGGCTGCCCCTGTGGAGACTTGGAGATGGGGAAGGACAAAGGCGGCAAACAGCAGCGTTATATTCTCCTGGATTCGGGCACATAAATTGCTCAGGATGCAGCAGCCTGAAATGCCCCAAACATTGACCCGGTGTGGTCCCGGGACGGGTCTGAGCATCCCGGCGGCACCGAGGAGGGGGCTCTGCTCTTGGTAATGGCAATTCCTGATGTCCCATCATACACGTGCAAATAGCTCAGTGTTAATGAAAGTTTTATCCTGATGTCACTCTGCATAGTTAAAAAAAAACACCACTACTCTAATTTTCTGGTTCATGGTGATATCACCCCTGGAGTTTGAGGCTTTGTTTTTCATCAAAAGCAGCTTTACTCTCTCCCCCGAAATGCAAGAAAAGGTGTGGGTTTTCTGCATGTGGAAAAGGTCATTCCATCATAAAAACCTGCCGCCTGACATGCTGCTTTTATTGAGGTGAAAGGCAGAAGTATTGAAATTCTGCCAAGCCAAATGAAAAAAGAAAGCAAGCTCTCCAAAACAAATAGCAACCCTCCAAAACCCAAACAAAAGCCCCCTACGCACACAGTTCTGCAGGGATGAGAGAGTGGCTGTCGGAGACAGCTCGGATCGGGCCGGCTCACCCTCTCCCCAAACCTTCTCCGTCGTGTCATCTTTGCCGGATTTCCACCCCTCTGAGAGGGAAATTGTATTTAAATCCTAATGGAAAGCAGCCTGTGGGCATCCTCCTACTGCAGGGACTTCATCCGTCCTTCCTCCTGGCCTTTCCTCCCGAAATTCTCCTTAGAGACCTCCCGCTCCTCCTCGGCTTGCGGCTCTGGAGCTCTGGGTGCCGCGGAGCGGGACGGATGCTGCGTAACTGCCAAAGGGGCAGGGAGGGGGCTGCGGCAGCACCGCCAGGGGTCGGGGAGCGCGGCACCCCGCCGGCACCCTGCGCCCCGCCGGCACCCACCGTGCCCTCCCCTCTGTGTGCCGAAACAGCGCGTTAAATCCCTTGTGCTTCCCGCGTACAGCCGGCGTCACACGGTCCTCACTTTGCCAGAGAAAATCAGCTTTGGCCGAGCGCAGTGGTGCTCTCAGTGTAATTAGGCAGTGTCTTACGCTTATTGTTACTGCTGTATTGAGGGGGTGTTGGTGTATTTATTACATGAGAGGTGTGACAGTGACAAACCCCACTTGGGCTAAAGAGAGCCCAGAGGTGGGGGTCTCCTCCTGGCCGCCGTTCCCCCGGCAGGGGCCGGGGCTTGCTGGGCTCGCGTCTGCACACCTTTCAGCACAGGGTCTGTCAACTTCTTGTTTAAACGGGAGGCGGGATCCTCATAACGCTGCGGAGATGTCTTGGAGAGCTTTAAAAAGCCAGGAGCTGTCACAGGACTGCTGATGAAATTGTAAAAGTATCTTACCTCCTCTTTACCCATCTCCCCTTGAGCT
>RSEF01000022.1:3481405-3496227 GCA_003993805.1 Himantopus leucocephalus
TCTTTAAGATCCCTTCCAACCCGAACCATTCTAGTATTACATAAGTGTTAGATAATCTTCTTTGTAGTCTTTTTCCATGCAGTTATCAGTCCCCTTGTACACATTATTAATCTACACTCACATCATTCCTAAATAATAGCAAAATGATACTAAATTATTTGCAAATGGAAAACGTGTGCATCAAGTGACTGTTACCTGGGAGTTCCTCTCGTCATCTTTACTCCTACTCAGATTTTAACACTGCAAGTACAAATGGAAAAATGGGGCCAGGCAGACATACAGGTCCCTTGTCATATAACCTTTTAAACTTAGTGCAATTGTCCAAATAGGTGGTGCTTACAGTGCAGTACTTAACTATTTGTTCTGCTGTTGAGCCTCTCTATGCACACACACTATCAGATTACTAAAAAGTCATTTTAGCAACAACAGGAATCCAACTTCCTTTGTAATTAAATCCCAGGCAGCTCCCATCTCCCTACCTAGTTAAAGGATATTTGGCTGAACTCCTGAGGCAAAAGCAGAGGAGATGTATCAGCAATTTGGCAGACACATTCTGAAGAGATGAGTTTGTAAGAAAAAAAATTATGCTAGGAATATCATTCGCATCTGGTTAGGGGAAAATAGGTGTAAAACACTGTTTTCCCTTTATGCTTCACAGCTACCTTGTGCTGTTATGAGTAGTTACATATAGCAAAGCACCATATGGGGTAAGATGGTCCAGAACAGGTCTAATCCTCAGCTGGGGTAAACTGACTCCTTGGAGCAGCACCATTTTCTACCAGTGTATCTGTTCAGCATATCAGCAGCTTCACTTGATAAAAACCATTCAAAATATCAGATTGCTCTTTCAGAGAAACAGGTTCAGTAACTTCGTATATAAAGTTGCTGGCTTTTTCTTTTCAAGACGCACACAGAAATACTTTTCACAAATGCTATATCCTCAGTCTAACTGGTATGTAATGAACTGTTGATAGATGACAGCAATCATGACTGACTGCTATTATATCTTATTCTGTGAGTGGCAGAATGAATAGCATGAATTCATTTCAGAGTGAATGAATACCTTCAAAGCACCTTTCATAAAACAGAAGCCTTCAAAGCAGGGTTACCATTTCCAAAGATTCAATATTGCTCCAATTTATTTTTCAGATGGAGGGCCAAGCTCATCCTCATCGCAAGCCTTTTGAAGTCAGACACCAGAGTTGACTTTGGTTCACAAATTTTAAATATACAGGGTATGTCTTTGAAAACAATTGTTACTGTACCTACTAATCATATTGCATGGTATGGCACAGAGTACAGTTCTATTGCTGTCAGCTGGTGGTCAGCCTACAGACTTAACCCATTACTTCACTGTGCTACTCTTCAGATAGGATGGATTTGCTGCATGCCTCTTGAAGGCAACAGCACCTTTAGCATTCACTGAAGACTAGATGAGATTTCCCAGTAGAACAACTGATAGCATGTGTTCATAAGAAGGCAACAACCTTGGCTGAATCACAGGACTCACATTGAAATATTTTCTATACTCTGCCAAAGTTATCACCTGGCACCCATTCTGCCCCACTTCGACCTGGCGTGCTCAGGTAATAGTACAGAGTTATATTATAGCAAACTAAAGGATAGATGTCAGTAGCAGCAGCACACTGTGACCACTTCCTCAAGACAAATACTTTAATTTACATGTTCTCAAAACTGTGGCTTCATGTAATAATGGGATTTTTGATTATGCCCTGTGCATTAGGAACCTCTGAAAAGTGATCTGAAATAATCTGTCTCTACTGAGCAGACTGCACTACCAGAATGCAAAGAAACCACATTTGCAAGTTCTTTTAATACAGCCGGACACTGGAAATGCTTTGTGGGAAAGTACCTTTCCAAACCAACAAAACATGCAGAGACTTTACCCACAGATTTCAGAGTCCTAAATTGCATTGTTTTCTACCTCCTCTCAGGACACATACAATGTCTTTGAATTTCTCTACAAAATATTAGGGTTTTCAGTTAAGAGAACGCCACCTGTCTAAATAAACTCAGTGTACCAATACATCACCTTTGATGAAGCATTAACACACAAAACTTTCTCAGACCCAGGTATAATTTCTGGTTTATGCAGAGAATTTACTTCAGAGCAGGGAGGCAGAAGGGGAAAGACCACTGAAAAGGCCATCAGTGAGGTAGAATCGAACCCTGATGCTCATACAAAAACCAAACATTACTTTTCCATCCACCTTAACTCTTACATATCAACCTTCTCGTTCCTCTCCTAATCCTCTTTTAATCAACAACAAAAGCCCAGCAGAGGAAGCTATGATACATAATTTGGGAGTCACCATTCAGAGTCCAAGTCACGCTCTTTTAGTCACCTGACAAGAATTTCTTTTTTAAAAAAAATGTTAGACTTATTACAACTGTAATACATGCAGTTTTATGTTTTCTAGACAACTCTAGATTTTAATCTAGACAAGGCTACTATATCACTAAATACAATTAAATGCATCATGACCTACAGCACATATCTTCCTCCATATTTGACCATCACTGAGCAACGAATTATGGAAAGCTACCTGAGGCTAAAGACACCCCAATTTCATCTTCACATAAGTAAAAGCCAAGTATGTAGTGGCTGTACACAGCATGGAGAGAAATAATTACTTTCATACATCTGATACAGAGTACAGGCATGAAAAACAGGTTCCAGCTACAAGGCTGCACAAACGCATGCAGTCCCAGGAGGCTACCATTTCATTTGGGAAGCTATACCCACAGACCTTGCATCCCAAAGGAACACAACATCACTGCAGTGATCAGGCTGCTCAGTCCTTTTGCCCCTTCCCTGCACTCACCGAGCTCCTACACACCTTGACTGTAGCACACAGGATGACGTCAGGTACCTTTTCACAAAACCCAGAGGAAACATCAGGCCTAGTGAGATGCACAAAATTTGTGCCATTGGCGTTATCCCACCGTAGTAGGAGGAACACAACACAGAGGAATTGAGGTCCTACTCTACAAGGGCGTGTGGCAAAGCTAAACGCCGTGTCCCCAGCTATCTGCGTTTCTATTACAAACTTTGGACCCCACAGATGCATCTCCAGGGAATTATGGGCTTTATCCAGCAACACACATCTCCCTATTAAGATGGTACCGAGAAATGAACGTCATCAGGTATGACCATTTTCAACATCACTGAGTACCCGAGTCACTTCTGTCACTGACGCTAACGCAGGCTCTCAGTAACCCTGACCACCAGGCCTAAGCTTAAACGCGCCCCGCAGAGCGCTCCCTTGGCCTGCCGCCTTTGGAGACCCGAGCTGTGCGTGATCAGCTACGTGTTTTACTGAGTGAGCTGCATTTTCAAATTTGGTAACTTCCCACTCCTCTCCTGCAGACACTTTTGAAGTCATCTTCCGACCACTACAGTGAACCAGATAAAACTCATTGGGAATTAGGAAATTTGCCTCCCACTGTGTGTATTGAATCTTAGATGATGAAAATAAATAAATAAATAAGCCCTCGAGTTTCCCTCTGAACTGCAGTGTAAATACTTCTTAAGAGTGGAGCAAGTGGTTTGAAGAGCTTGTTTCACTTGTTCCATGCAAATATCAAGATTAACAGAGAGATTAATTATGTCCCATTTTTCTTCTTACAAAGGATACAGGCAGATTTAGAATAACAAAAATAAACCCTCTGGATTAATATTCATAACACAATGCTGAGCAGTACAAAAGCAACTCATTTTTTATGTAGAAAGGGGGAGAAAACAAACTGTCAAGAGTGCTCCAGAAGCATAAATACATATTAAATAAGGAAGTCTCACAGGATGTACTTTCTTAGTCTGTTAAAAGAGGGTTGGGGGCTCAAAAAGGGTGTGCACATGTCATGGTCTCAGGCAATGAAACCAAGTTAAAGAATTCCAAATCAAAATTTGATTTGGGTCACGTCAAAACTTGTATCTGTTCCCATTCAAGTTTTCTGTTCATCCTTATGAGAGCTGTAACCTTATGTTCAGGTCTCTTAACACCTTCAAAGCACAGGAGGATTTTGTTTTGAGGTCCTGAGGCAAGTTATGTCTACGTTATTAGCTAGTCAAGTGCATTACACAAGGAACACTGGACAAGCAAAAGTGTCACCATCACTGCCCCCACACACTTTGGTGGTAAATTCAAGGCCAATTTTGAAATATGCAGCACCGAAGATTGAAATGAGAAGAATGAAATCCTGCCTGAGAAACAAGCTAATCTTGCAGTTTACAGCAGGTTCTGAGGTAGGAGAACTTTGTGACTATTTTAAGTTCCCACTTCACCTAAATATGCACTTATCTGAGGACTGCATGTTAGATACGCAACTAAAACATATTATTACGCTGATAGGTGCTCTTCTAAAAAGAAACAGCAGTACTTGCTCTTGAAATTCTTTGACAAGCTTTGAATTATTTAGTTCAGTAAAAAAAACCAACAGGCTTTTAATTCTAGAGTCACAGCATTAGCAGGACTCTCAGATTTTATTTTTAAGTTTCCAAGCTTTGCAAAACTTGAAAAGCTTGGCAACATCAAAATGTCTTATTTAAAATTATCATTATACTTAATATCCTGATCATTAGAGGCACTGAATCATGGTTTCTGCATGCTGATCGTTTGCAATGCTGTCTTGCGTAGGTGGTTAAGTTATTCAGTTCAGGTTATACCAAATACTGGGTTATCCAAGATCATTAGATGACTCTTCAAGACTGGTTCAGGAGGTTATGGGCTGAGAGTACACGATGCAGGAACATGTAGATTTGCAAAGATTTATTTATTTATTTATGAAAGAAACAAAGCTTGACAGCTTGAAGTATACTGCCAACTGCTGAAAAAACATTTAGTTCTTCTTGTGGCAGGCCTGGGTTTTGATTTTGAATAACAAAATCAAAGAGAAATTCCAGCATTCCTCCTGGCATCCCTTGAACTCTCTTTTTGACTTTTCATCCAGTTTCAGGCAATTCTGGAACTTACACATGCAAGGATTCTTATACATAAAAACATCGATGATACATGTGATTTGCTGCGTGAAGTATATTTCACTTGCATCACTACCAGGCATGCAAACTGTCGAATGATGGTTCTTTATCACATATGCTAAATAAACAACACAACACTTATTTATGAAGCAAACCGTATTGATGTATGAGTTTAAAGAAAAAAAAAACAAAACAAATCACAAACCACACCCACAACCTCAAACCACAATGGAGCTCATTTTCAGTGAAGCCCCAAAAGATCAAGGCACAACTCCTGTGTAGAGATTACGCTGGATTAAATTGGCACCTGCATCATCTGTATGATAGATATTAAAACCACTGTGTAGTTCAGTGGGTAAGAGATTTACGTCTTCAGCTGCTAATTCAGTTAGATCAGGAATAATTACCTCCCACATTTCACATGTGATAGGGGTCAAATATCCAAAAATGTCATCTGTCTTTCCGCAGGTTAATCCTATTCTGACTTGCTCAGTTTGTAATGCCATATCCTCTACTTCCCTACTAATTATTCCATATTATAAAACTGGTTATGTGCTTCCTCCTTTCTTCTTGTCTTCATTAAATGTCATCTTACTGATTCTGGGACATCTTCCCAATGAATCAAAATTATTTCAAGTTATATCCTGTCTTCCAAAGTGCTGACAACACCCACCTCTCCCTCCAGGTTTGTGTAAACTCAAAATGCTCTAAGTAACCGAGAAACCTCTAAAAGTTTAATTTAGCATGCAGCACATTTACAACCACTTAGGATTTCATAATTGACATTATTCTGTATGCTGTGACCTCCCAAAAGAAATTTCACACGGTATCACCAACACTGTACTCAGATCATCCCATTTGGAAAAAACTGCTCCCTAGCAGCTAGATTAGCACATTTATTATGAAACTTTGTGTGCTACAGGATCTCTGATACTCAAGGGAAGATCTGTACTACCAGAAAGTTCAAGACAGTAGGATTTATAAATGCAGACATGAACACATAAATATATACATGTACACTCAGATTTGTTATTTTCAGCTCACCATCTATTTATGAATTTTATCAAGTATATTTTTAAAAGATATTTATTTAGACAAGCTTTTTGTTTCACCTTTCACTGGTAATGAGGAAAATCAAGGAGATTAAGTCAGCCCTTTAATGACATTTTGACTTCTTTTTTGCAGCAGTTTAAGGTAACAGCCCATTTTATATATTGGATGCAACAGAGACAGAACTTAATACATATAATTATGCAGTTTGCAAATGTGACAGCTCTGATGTTGCTGCAGTACAAGTCTATGCAGTTAAATTAGAATTATAATGACAGTAATTACACTAATTAGCCTTTTTTCCTAGTTTGTTACCAGCAAAGTTTTGCATATTTACGTGAGTAACAGCTACTTCTGCTTTCTCCTAAAAATCCACCATAACCAATTCACTAAAAAGCTAATTTATCACAGCCATGTAATACACAAATAACATTCAGAGATGAAAATGCAGATGCCAAAAGGGTAAGACCTAAAATCCATGCAATGTTTTTCATAAATTATTTACACGCATGGTCTACAACTGTAATGCTTAGAAGCTTAGACAGGCATAGGGTGAAATATTTAATGTAATCCACAGGCAGCACTACAATTTACATGTAAGAGTACACACACAAGAGACTGCTCTGCAGATGACATGGAAACAGCAAGGCTTCCAGTTCTCTGGCAAGGCAACAAGGCTTTGTGCAAGACCTGCTCATCAAAATGCTTTCAAATTGCACTGCTAAGATGTGGAAAATGTAACACGCTATAGATGGAAGGATGTCAGAGCCCGACTCTGAATACAGTTAAATCCTAGATACATGCTCTAGTTTGTATACTTGTGGGAATGCCTTTGATATCAACTGGATACTAAGCACACAAAGAGGTCTTTACAACATCAAACCTACCTCCTCCTTAGAACTGTCACCATGTTCGTCCAAGGAATATAATTATTACTATTATTCAAGCACTATCTAAATGTCCCCAATAGGAAATGTGCATATGTACAGTACAGAGACGGGGTCTTCAGTCACATCAGATTGACTGGTGTTTGGTATTGACTACATCACATCTGTTGCTATCCCTCTGTACTTATTACAAAGTTATTAGTATTAATGAATAATTTGGTTTCTGTTCTGGGTCTGAAGATGTCAGAAAGTAAGCCATCACGTTTTTCCCCATCTAATACAGCCTTGAGCCTGACTCAAAAGATGCTAATATCAAAATGTGTTTCCAATTGTTCGGAATCCGACTGAGATACAGATGCAAGTCTTCCTTTGAATCTATGCTACAGCTTTGATTAATCACATCACCCAATGAAAAACAATTTAACTGAAAAATTATGCAAACAGTTCTGCTCTTGGATTGTGTTTTTCCACTGGCTTGTTCTCTGACAATAATATACCTTACCTGGACCTGGTGCAACTTCCTAGACCACAAACAGTTGACAACTATGGACAGCAGCTCTGTGACCTCACTGATCTTTGCCAAGAGGTCTGGGATTCTCATACTGGTGAGGTCCATAACCCAGGCCTGCTTCCTTCCAAATATACTGAATACATCAGCTGAAATTGTAGAACCTTGAGATCATACTTTCCTTTTCTTTAGGCTAGCTAGCAATGCATGTGCCCGAACTTAGAAAAAAGTTATGCTCTGGAGCACTTGTCTGTTGTCTGACAGAGCTGCACATTATGCCTATGCTTTTCAGTAAGAGACACTGTGTGGTCTGTACCCCATGCATACACTGTATTCAGGGACACCCCACAAAAAGGCAATAGACAGCCTGCAGTATCCTTCTGAGCAGCATGCTCAAGCTCCTCTCTCCTCTAGGATACAAACCTTGGTCGAGTGCAGTCTTGAGGGCAGACCAAGGCAACTATTAACACAGTACAGACACAGCCTTAAGATAGAAACACAGAGTCCCTTTGCAGCTCAGCAGTCCTTCCCGCTCAGGATGTATTAGGACATGACAAACTACCCAAGAGGAAAACCCCTTCCCTGCCCAAAACAATGCCAGATCAGAAAAAGTACTACTGGCCTTAGAAATAAATTGTCAAGCACACTTATCTAAAGCGGTCACAGCTCCTGTTTAACTTCAGAGCATGAGCTTTTTGAGCAGCCTGCCCTTTGCACAGGAGCATTATACCGGTCGTGTGCTGTGGTTAAAGGATAGAACAGGGCCACAGAACGCGTCATTAAATTTAACACTTACTCTAAATAGTAAAGGTTTGACTCTGATTCTTTTGGTAAAGCCCTTTAACCTATACCTTTAAAAAGCATTCAGCTAGAACCAGTATGATACTAATAGCCCGTCAGCTGGCCTAATTAAGAATCCACAACCTTTATTTACTGAAGTCAGTGAATAGATACCCACACGCTCCTCCAGGTGTTGTAACATGCCTTATCCTGTAAATCGAATTCCCACAAGGGATCAGCAATTGCAGGGAGCACTGTATGTGAAGAACAGTTCACGTCTCACTCTGGTACCTAACAGAAGTGGCTGCGTTTTCAAAAAAAAAGTTAAGAGACAAATAAATTGTATCGACAATCTGACTGTAAGTGCTACAAAGCTCATGGGTGCAGAGGTCACTTAGAACTGGATCCCCTCCAGATTTTGTTATTCCGCAATAGGGACACAGGACAGTGCTTTGCTGTTTTCATCAGCTGGCCACTTGCACTGCATGTGTTCTAGTGACAATTGCTACGAGCTTTAGCTGAGCCTGTGTCAGAAATTTCCAAGCTACTGTCATATTTTCAAAAGTTTATTACTGAGTTATAAAAAATGGCTTCGAAACTCAACAGAGAATGAATTTGGGCATGTTATTTTCTTTTCTTCTCCCTGTTTTAAAGTGACAAAATGGGAAGAAGTTGAAATTTATCTGATTTCAGGTTTTTCCTCTATGGGCAAGTCTCTCCTAAAGATGTATACAGGGCTAAGCTGACCATGAGTAATCTTGATTTAAAGTCACATAATGAAAGAGATGCCTCAGAATAATTTGTCATACTTTTATGGCCCTTTCCATGGTGTCTGAATAGATATGGCTTACTTTCTCTTAGGAAACATGTACTAATCTAAAATTCTTCTGAACTGTGTCTTGCTAGCCACATTTGACTTCTTGAATGCAGGCAGAAGAGCTCTTTTGCATGCTGCTAACATTCAAAACTAGAAATCACAGAGCAGAAAGATGATCATTGTTAAAGAAAGTAATTGTATACATTTAGCATAGTTCATTGCTGCTTGTTTTATACAGTTTGAGAGCCTTCATTTTTGGGTGTCCACCTTGAGACTGATTTAGACTAATTTCCTAATATTCTGAATTCCCACAATTCCAGCTGTTATCAGCAAGCGCTACAGGCACCCATGCCTCTAAAACTCAGGGAGTTCCAGCCGTGTGAAGTGTAGGTGCAGCATAACAGACATACATTTACCTCTTTGATAACCAAACTTCATTTAAACAGTAGACATGTCCCTCTGTATGGAGCTGACATCACAACAACCAGAAATGCTTTAACATACTTGTTACTGAAAACCACAACGTCAAGGAGGCTAGTAAGAGTCATTATCCACAAAATTCTGCTGACCAGTAAACAGAAAACTAGCGTTGAAGTGATTTAATTCATCTGATACCTCAAGAAGCTTTTTAAAAAAAAAATAATCAATCAATCAATCATCCAGCTCCTTATTGGAAGCCTACAACATAAGACAGAAAGCTTTAAGAAGAAACCAGCTGCAAGACTTGTATCTTTCCCAAGTTGCTCAGAGCAAGCCAAGTGAAAGAGCTCTAGCGTACTTCGCTTCTTCCCCTGAGGCAGAAAGGGTAGGGAGGATATCCTGCCCCTTACTCAGCCTAGAAGGTCCAGTCTCCCGTCCAGCCCACAGGGAGCACCTCAGAAACAAACCAGCAGGATCCCAGTTCTTTGGAGCGTTTTATAAATAAGTATCCAAATACAAAGGGCATTTTTTTAAAAATGAAACAATGTTACTTTTTTGCACATAACAAACCTCAGATGTTTATGAAATCTCTTTCACAAAAAACCTTCCTGCCTTCCCACTTGTTCTTCCCCCTCTCGAAAACTTACACAGTGTGAAGCTTTTTTGTTTGGTCCATGTCCCCATCCACTCGCCACCCCCACTTTTTTTTTTTTTTTAAATTTGGAGGGTGACAGACCTATTGCTGAGGAGACTCAAAGAAATACTTAGTGCATATGCGCAGGTATGCAAGTATGAAAGACTGAGCGATGGTAAGGAGTGCTGTACTGTTACAAGAATGATGCATCATTATTTTCAAAGCTTCGAAGAGAAGGAGTCAACCTTGTCAGCTTTGATGTGTGTCTGTTCATACAGCAGTTCAATAAGATCAGGTGAGCCCGAGTGAAATACTTTGTCATACGTTTCTCAGACAGCAACAAAAAGCCATTTGCTACCTCCATCCTTTGAACCAAGTTATGCCAGGTAGGAATGTTGGCTGCATCCAAACTGCCTGCAGCTTCCTGAGACAGCCCTTAGGCCACAGTGGCATCCCAGCTGTTCTGCCTGTCTTTTTTGGCATGTCATTGAGACTGGTCCTGGAACAACTCTGCTGGTATCCTGCAGCAGCGAGAGCAGCGAGGAGAGCAGACGGACATACAAATTGCATAAGCCTAAATGCTGATTTAAGTATAATAAATTGGATGTTAAAAATCTAATTTGGAAGAAAAAAAAATACAATAGAAGAGGTTCAACACATACAAGATTAACAACTAAGATTCAAGAAGCTCCCTTGCTTGTAACAAGGGGCCTGGCCATGAAGAACCTACTCATTCTGCATTATGAAATTTTGTGACTCCATTTTATTTTATTTGGAGTAATGTATGCTATATGACTGGAATGGTGTAAGATCTTATTACTGCCTGATCACCTAAAATTGCTGCTCTATCAAGCTAACTACCTTCCTGCATGGTAAATGTTAACTTGGTCATAGTGACCTTGTCAACCACCCCGATCAACAGAACCTCTTGTTCTGTCCTTGCACATGGCTCAGAATCACTGCTGTTAAATTACACGGCTATTGATATCTGGAGATGAAATTATAGCACCCAGTCCCAAATTTGCAGGACACATTCAGCGCTGCAAGACAACCAGAGACATTGCTGTAATTGCTGTGGGATATTCTAAACAGAAGTTATATCTATTCAGGTACTATTTTAGGTTAAAGGAACAAGAAGGAATCCTTTCCCCTACAGTTACATATTCTGTAACTGTCTTCTTATGGGTTTTTTGCAGACCATCTAAGTGCTCAGACATAGCAACTGTTGGAGACAACAGTAGTTTGATCAACATCAGTTTCTTTGTTCTTAAGTGTAAAATAAAGGTTAAGGCACAATTATGCCAGAGTTCTTGCAGGTATGCATTGAAAAAGGCTAATTCTTAGCTCAAAGAGCTCACCAGATAATTTATAGGAAGTACTGAAAGTGGATCAGACAGAGAAAGCATGGAAAGGAAGATCACAACAGCCTGGAAGTAGGATTAAAGGCAGACAGCTAATGCACAGTAACCATGAGCCTCAGCTTCTTGTCAGGTTATCCTTCACTAAACAACAAGGGTTTAAGAGCTCCTTAGAGCTGCTTCTATGCCAGTTTTATTCTTTCGTTCTGTAAAAAAGCTTCCCTGTGAGATGCTCCTCAAATAATATGGTTTGTAACACAAGTTTAAACATTTGCTATAGTTGTAAGCCATTGAGTGGACAAAGTCCATTTGTGGATTGGCACCTGTAATTTTAGGGTGTATCTGTTTCAGATGCTGAGCTGCTAACAACCCCAGAACACGCTAGGGAGAAAAGGTGCAGAAGCACCTGACTTGAACACATGTGCAATGATGCAACTACAAGAGAGCAGAGCTAAGCTCTACCAAGCAAATCATCCGGAGCGTAGCTCACTGTGAAGCTCTGCACCACTCTCCAGCACCAGGGGAAGGCATTTGTCCTGACTCAACCTAAGAGCACATAAGCAAGCAAATTACAACTGTATGGACTGGCTATCAGTGCTGATAAATTAGGAGACATGTAACCACTAATGTTGTGGACTAGAATGTAGTAGTTGGATTTGCTTAGAACCTCCTCAAAACATCATTGAAAAGATCAATTTAGTCTCAGTGAACACTTTCACAGAAGTTTGACACTAATCTGGTTAGAAAGAAATAATTCTACTCTTTACTAGGTTCACTCTGACACTGCAGAAAAAAATATTATGAACTAGGGGAAAAACACACATTGAGACAAAGTAAATCTTTAGACAGTATGTCCTCACGTACCTTTCATAATTCAATCTACAAGCAAGCCCTCAATCTGAAATTTAAATTACATTTTAGCAGTGACATAGGATACAAAAACAATGGCAGAGAACTGATAACCAAGTATTCATGCTTTTTGCAAAGACCTCTCTGAATTAAAAAAAAAAAAAGTAATATGTATTTTCCTAAGGAAAAGATTTGAATCCCTTTAAAGTCAATCTCTTATCCTTTTCTGCAAAGATAGGAGACTCAATTAAGCAACAGTTTCAGCAGGGGTTCTCAAGTTCTTTCAAAAGGTAATAAAAAACACCACAGCATCAAAACTCCACGCTACATTATAATTTGACCTTTTTTTTCTGATGAAGCTTGTTCAAGGTTGTCGAGAATATTGCTGAAATGTCCTGTTGTATGAAAACAATTTGTAGCACAGTCTGTCATCTCTCTCCTATAGGCACAATCTGAAAATCTGTTAAAGCCTGTAACAACACGTTTCACTGACTTCACTGGGCTTTTCATTGGCAAAACTAAGCAAAAGCTTACTTTATAGGATCCTATTAAATCCATTTTTATAACCAGCACTGTCCATATGTATTTCCTGACCCCTGTAATGTCCATTTACAAGGGAGAGTGAAGCCCAGCGCATACTGTTGTACAGGGTGTTCTCCACTGGCCGACAGCAGACAAGCTCCACCCCTCATTCTGAAAATTCAGCAGGACGTGGATTATGAGAACATAATTTTCATTGACTGGGGTGGGGAATTGTTTAAATGGCTTTGTAGAAAACTTCAGGTCACATAATGCTCCATTTAAAACATGTAATATATGAAGTAAATCTGCTAACAGATACAGTCCGAACATTATTTGAAAGACAACTAACGTGCTGAACATTTAAGATTGACTAAATCTTAGCACAGACACAAGAATGTCCTCTGAAAGATTCTGGAAATGAAAGTAAACATAAGAATGTGCATGTTTTGGTTTTCAATTAAAATAGCAAAGAAACAATGCTACAAAGTTTTACATATCCTGTATGTTCTGAGAGGATCACAAATCAGAAAAAAAGCTTGGACCAAATAACGTGCTTATCCTCAAAAGTGGGGAAAAAGATTGGAAAAAGCCAAAAGTTTAGTTCTGTTGTGTATTGCTTAATACATTATACAATAGACCAAATTATACCAATGTACTCAAAATGCTACAACATTTCAATGAAGCCTATGAATATTGCGCATTTATGATGAACAGTTGCTCTATCTTTTTGATAACCTTATTACTTGAGTTCAGAGAAGGCTTACGGACTAGAAAGCCTCAGATATGGTCATGAATGTTTGATGCCTTCACACATACTGTTACTGGTGTAATGCCACTCCCCACTGGAATTATTACATTCTGACAGCCTGTGGTCATTACAGGCCAACGGGAGCAGTAGAGTACTAAAATTATGGACTTCCTCCACTACTGGGTTATGTTTTCCATTCAAATCGGTACTAACTCAATTCAGCACGTTTCTTAGAGAAAAAAAGTATGGGCTTTGAAACTGCAAAAGAAACTACTAGCTATCAGTATTTGTACAATGCCTAAAATCAAGGCTGTTAATATGAGGCACCTTCCTGTTTTTTTTACAATCTATTTAGAATGACTGAAGAAGGGGAAAAATTCCAAAAATACACAGGATTATTAGAATACAGCAAGATATCTGCCATTCATGCCTTTGTCATACTGAAGATAATATTGAATATTTTAAAATTCTAAACATCCCATCCCAATAAAGACAGATGCTCATTTTCTACTCTAGAACCACTGTCCTATGGGAAGCAGTTTACAAAGGTGACCAGCAAAGAGAATTTAATAAAGCTATAGTGGCCAAAGCAACTCAATTCCAAAGCCATGCAAAACCAAATTAAAATCCTTCTTGGAACCTTACGTGCAAGTTTGACCTGGCTTACTACAGAAAATCTCAATAAGGGAACTACTCAACCACCACCCAATTAGTGTTCCATATGGGGTTTGAGTTTTCATAAGGTCTCAATTGGTTTTCATTGTAACAAGCACTGACAGTGAGTTCTGACTCTAGATTGACTCTTGTCTGGAATCTCACCAACATAGGGATTTGATTTGGTCCAATCTCTGTTTACAGTCTTTGTACTTCCTGGATTGCAAAATCTAGCTGTACTGACATCTGCTATCAGCACAACGTCATAAAGATTAGCAGATGTGTGGGCCCAAAATACAGTGAAGATGCAGTATATGTCAAAAGAATGCCAACAATCAAGGATTCTTTTAGACACTGCTCTTTTCTTTTTAGTTTGTAGATCCCCAACATACCAATCCTGGATGCCTGCAGTTGTGCAAATACCCTTAGTTTCCCTTCATATCTATTATAACCTACCTTAAGATTTTGGTTCTAGCAGCTATTTGTGTGTTCACGGGATGGGGGGTGAGGTGGGGTGAAGAGTACTCTGCTGCAGCATTGCAGTTTTATAGCATCTACCTGAATTGCACTTCAGTAGAATGCGATCAGGCATGACT
>RSEF01000022.1:3496327-3548330 GCA_003993805.1 Himantopus leucocephalus
TGGAGCATGAATTTGAATCTAGCTGCTGGATTTCATGTATGGACAGATCTTTTAATTCTATTCAAAAAATCTTGAATTGCTAAGCAGAAATCACCTTGAAAATGTGACCTGTAAATCTATGAGTGTGAATTAAAACTAACTAATTTTCTGTTTTAAAATCAGGGATGTATAATACTTCACAGCTTGGTCAGTGCAATGGTTATACAAAGTGCTTCTTTCTAATCCCTGTAAGCCACATGCCATCCTTATCTCGTGCTTTTCAGGTCCTTCCATTTCTTCCTCCTTATGTGTTCTTTGTGCCCTCCCTTTTCATCTACTTGTCAACATACACTGTTCTTCTCCCAGCTGTTGAAATAATACCAATAAATCCCGAATGCTGCAGTGCTGTGTCTAATCCTGCTTGCTGTAGCAGAAGCTCCATGGAGGCAGAGGAGGAGATGCTTTCCCAGTTAATGTGAGCAGTTAATTGTTTGCCTCTGCTTTCCTTTCTTCTCTGGTTTTTATTTATGGTCTTAGTTCTTCTCCAGCCCATTACTGCTTAAGAAGACCCTATGGCTTCATCACATTATTATTTTTTTTTCTGTGTGGACTTTAAGTCTTCATGTTTTTGTTGCTTCCTCTTAGATAACAAAGTACAAGTCCCTAGTCATTCTAATTATTAGTGTATTCCTGGAGAAAATTGTAACAGTCTACGTTAAAGGGCTCCCTGCAGAAATTTACACAGTAGGTAACCAATTTCTCCTTAAATAAAAGGCACTTGGAACAGTCAGGGCTTAAAATAAGAGAAGGGAGAGGGAACAAACAGGATTTTGAGGAACAGCAGGATGATTTGCAGTGGTCAGGAACAGATAGTCATGTGGAATTATTTGGATAATTAGTCTTCATTAGCAAATTGGAGCAAATTATGATATGGTGCCAAGGTTGTATAAAATATTGGATGGAGAGTTTGAGTCCTCCTTTTCTTAATCTGGGTGTTACCTAGTTTAGAATAATACTAGTCTTGGGTTTGAATTTTCTGCCAGCAGGTTAAGGAAAGGTGGCTCATGTATGCTACTGCTGCTGTTTTGTATGGTTACATCAGTTAAACATCTCCTATTTTACTAGCATTCATTTCATGAGGTTTTCTAGAAACAGAGAAGCTTCAAAGGCTAATGATCATGACTGGTTTAATCTGATCTTTTTCTGACCCATGGTAAACAAAAAACCCGGTTAAGTAATAGATACGCTTCTGGATTTTGAGGGGGGAATATTTAATGGCCTGCTTGTATAATTAGCTGTCACTGTGCACATTTGTCCATCTATCCATCTGGATGCATTTGTAATGCCCTAGTTGTTAGGGTACCGTGGTCTCAACCCTTGTTTCATGAGGAAGTGCAGTCTACTGTGTGTTCTGAGCGTGGGGTTATTTATCTGATTTGCATCACAGTATTATCTGGCTGATACCCTGTCTAACAAAGACTAGAGCGAAGTGTGTTAGAAGATACAAAAACTACTTAAGCAATTTTAGAAGAGAAAACTTGGTAATAAGCTCTTCCTAACTCTTAGTTACTGATCATGAATGTGGGGTTTATAACAGTCTATGCAAAATTCTTGTGTTTAACTGTTTGTTATATCTGAATGCTTTTGTGGGACTGTCAGTGGCCAGTAGAGAACTGGAAGCTACCTGTTTTCATAGCTATGATAGGGAGTTCATTTTTAAGATGAAGGTAACCAGATGTGGATTAACATGAGGTGAACCAACTTGTTATTTTACATTCAGTAACATGCAATAACTCCTCTGTTTAACCAGCACTGTTTAAACCTGACTTCTAGCATCTCTTCTGGCTCACGTGCTAGAGCAGTGTCAGTGATCTCATACTAGTCAGTTACCAGAGGTGAGGTGGTGAGAAGCAGAGAAAATCTTGTTGCAGTCTGTAAAAATGCTGTTTGCAAAGGGAGTTAAACATGTTCTGCAATGGTGGTTACTTTACTGTAGTAGCTTTCCTGTTCATAGCCCTTATTTTTAAGAAGTTGCTAGGCAGCACAAAGCAGAAGCACTTGGCGTATTCCATTTAGCAAATCTGTGATCTTAAGATAAAACTTACAGAATTGGTTCTAATCACTGCTTTCTGTATGTGACTGGGTATGCTATAGTAAGAAATTGAGAATCATTGTGGCAAAGGATAAAAGTCAAGACAAAAGTGAACCTTTCTGCTAGGTATTGTTTTGTCATTCTGCTTTCTTTGCTGGCTCACGGCAGCAGTAGGAACATGTTAATCTCCAACCAAATGAAGCAGATAAGGAAAGCAGAAAGCAGCTCTGAAGAAAAATTTCTTTACAGGATACATTTAAACTTGATTGTGACAATTTCATTTTCATCAATGAAA
This sequence comes from Himantopus leucocephalus, assembly GCA_003993805.1. Taxonomy (NCBI): domain Eukaryota; kingdom Metazoa; phylum Chordata; class Aves; order Charadriiformes; family Recurvirostridae; genus Himantopus; species Himantopus leucocephalus. Next base: position 3,498,694 of record RSEF01000022.1, read on the forward strand.
TTATAATTCACTATTATGGTACCTGTAAGATTAGACTTTTTGCCAGTTAATGGATCTAATGAAACAGGTTGTCCTGTTGATACAGCAAATGAAGGCAATAACACAACCTTTTAGGGTTAATGTTCTACCTAAAGCAGGCCCAGATTCTGTAAGATAGCTTCAGGGCACTGGGGCAGCAAAAAGCAAGTGTGTGTAACACCAGTTACATCTATAGATTCAAGTCAAGAGTCTCCCAGCTGAGATCTATGTTTAAGTAAACATTCAAAGTGGCTTGTGAGTACCTTGTTACAAACATCAAATAGGCAACTCTAAAGTCTGGGTGCAGGTTTTCTTTGATTATGCAGAGAAATGAAATTATTTTTTTTACTCTTTAGTTAACTTACTTATTTAAGGGCATGGACAGGACCCAGTTTTGAGTACAGGTATATGGTCAGATAGAAGCAGTTGCAGACAAAATAGAGAAAGGATGAAAAATAGGCTGAGAGTACTGAGAATTTCAGAGTTGGGGATGTAATAAACTACACAGTGCCCAAGTCTGAGCTCTACGCTGTGTTCAGATGCTTGTCATCTGGTGAGAAAAGTGATATGCTGAAGCTGATTTCCAATATGAATAATGGTTAAATTCGGAACTCCTTTTTTCTAAATGTGCTTCCTGAAGTGCTTGGAACAGCCTGGAAAAATCTTTTATTGCAATGCTTTAGCTTTTATTCTCTTCCATCTATACAAACTGTTAAATCCAGTGTCTGTTCCCTTACCTCAGGAAGGAAATTAATGTGTCTTCTGCTTAAAACCACCTGTAACTATGTAAATGACTAACTCCTTAGATCATGATAAGCCCTTTGTCTAACACAACTTGCAAACAAGATGTCATGGTTTCAGCTGGGATAGAGTTTGCTTTCTCACTAGCAGCTGGTGTAGTGCATGTTTTGGATTTAGGATGAGGATAATCTTGATAGCGCACTGGTGTTCTTAGTTGTTGCTAAGCAGTCAAGGCCTTTTCGGCTCCTCATTGCCCCACCAGGGACTGTTGGGAGGAGACACAGCCAGGACAGCTGACCCCAACTGACCAAAGGAATATTCTGTGCTGTATGATGTCATGCTGAGTATATAAAGCTGGGGGAAGAAGGAGAAAGGGGGGGGATATTTGAAGTTACAGCATTTGTCTTTCAAGGTAACTGCTATGCATAATGGAGCCCTGCTTTCCTGGAGATGGCTGAACTCCTGCCTGCTGATGGGAAGCGGTGAATGAATTCCTTGTTTTGCTTTGCTTGTGTGTGTGGCTTTTGTTTTACTTGCTAAACTGTCTTTATCTCAACCCATGAGTTTTCTCACTTTTACTCTTCTGATTCTCTCCCCCACCTCGCTGAGGATGGAGTGAGCAAGCAGCTGTGTGGTCCTAGTTGCTATCTGGTGTTAAACTAGGACACAAGAGCAAGACTACAGGAAGAGAACAGTATATACTGTGGTAGCTAAAGGATCCTTGTAAACTGCACAGAGGACCTGTAATTAACTGTATCAAACTAGAAAAATCAAGAAGTTTAATTTTCCTGACTTCATTAGCAGGTGTAAATAAAGGAACAGAGGAAAAAACCCCAACAGCCAGCAGGTTAGAAGCTAATTAGGAGCAGTGCTAAGGGATTGCTGCTTGAATCCGAAGCTGATTGGGTAGCTTAAAGCTTTTTATTGCTGCTGTATAAGTTTGTGGGCTGGCAAGTCTTCTGACACAGGAAAACAAGTCCCTGTGAGCCAGGTTGCTGTCAGCTGTGGGGGTTCCTGACTGCAGGGATTCTAAATCTGCCCCTCAACACTTGTTAAATCCTGTATTTCATTGATTCTTTCAAGAGAAGATTTTTGGGGGAGGGATTGGTCAGGGTTGTGCTTCTCTAGGAAAAAGTGCTGTCAGCATATTCAAGCTCAAGCTGATGAGCTGCACTGTTTGGAACAGTAGAAGATAAGGAGCTCTTAGGATGTAAAAGCAACTTGTACAGGCAATGCAAATTGGGACGCTTTTGGACCTGCAACAGATAATAAAAAGAAATGGCCTAAAATTGTTTACCTGCCATAAAACAACTGGCACTAGTTCTGTTCCTTCACCTCTGACTTTCATATCTAGTCTGGTGATGCTACCCTTCAAATCATAAGAAATAAGCTTGGTCATTTTAGCCTATTTAGCCTGACTTTGTAATGACTAGATAATTTAAGCCCAGACTCTTAAAATTCCCTGTGCACCAGTGAATATTAATAATTAACAGATGATGGTTCTATTTTTCAGTAATACTGAATCTCTGCATTATTAGATTACTTGGCAGTGCAAATTTGATACAGGTAGGACAAGCTCGCAAACATGTTTTCTGCAAAATTAGCCAGAGTGCATAATGTGGTATTTGTCTTGGCTTACTAGCTTTATGTTGGCTGTGGTATTCCTGAACGAGCAACATCTAATCTGCAGGGGTAGTTACCCCTTCAAAATTTTTTCAGCTAACTTGTGCTAGCAGATGTTGTCTGTGCTAGTTCAGTACTCTGTCTCTTCATCTAGTACTAAGCATCCTAAACTTGATTTACAGTCCCATGGAGCTATAGCTTGAGTTCTTGTAAAACAAAGAGCATGAAACACCAATTCTATCTTACCTGAGGGTGTTAAAATTGCAGTACTATTTCTACAGCAGGAATTCTTAAGGACAAACATACCATAACCTTAATCTGCTTTTTTTCCTCATGGCCTGGGTAGTCATCAGTGACCTGTCATTGCAAAAGAGACTGACTTCTTGATTTGATTCTTTAATCGGGAAAGCAATGGATAACTCATTCTACTTGCAAATTGCAAAGAAGCACTAAAGGAACTGAAATTGATACTGGTATTCAAATGAGGATTCCTCCTGGAAAACAAGATACTCTGCTTGCAGGGGCTACAGTGTAAAGCTTATGGCTTAGGCAATAAGTTCTCCTGAATAATAAACAAGCAAATGAGATTTAAAGGGATGTTTAGAGGTCTGCAGTGTCATGCTGTGCAAAAGCCTGTCCCTCTCTTGTGGGTGCTGTGTGCTTCTGCCAGAGTGTTGGCTAAACTAGTATATTGCAAAAGGAGTGAATGCCAGCAAGTAAGAAACAGTGAATAAGTAAACTGAACTGTTGTGCCTTCATTCATGGAAAATTCAATTTTTTAGTATATAGAGAATGCAGCAGTTTCTTATGGGAAAACAGATATTTGTGCTGATGTGACTTGATATTAAATTGTAGTTTTATGGCCAGAAGAGACTATTATGAACTAACTGTTTGAAATCCACTGCACTGTAGATAAAACTTTGTTGTCCATCTTCTGCAGAGTTGTTTGTAGATGTACTGCAGTCCTGATGACTTTGACCTGTGTGCTATCCACACCTGCCACTACCATTCATTCATTCTCCATTTATACCTTAATGCTTAATCCGCAATAGATTTCTACAGATTTGTGCTTTCCAGAACTGAGTGCACAATTCAGTTTCCAGCTGGAGCGTTTGCACTTTCACAAAGGTTCTTTATAGTACTTACACTCTCACTCCTTTTCCTAAAATTCCTGTAGCCTCTTTGACCTATACATCTTGCATGAGAGGTATCGTAAGCACAGAGCTGTGAAAGGGTTAATGAGCCCAGGCAAAGTTAACAAGGGATGGGCAAAAAATGGCTCCAGCTGTGTATAATTAACTGTAATACTGTGAAGTAAATGACTTTTATTGGCAAGCATGTCATAACTTCATTAAAAGTCATATTTACAGCCCTCTCACATGGAATGAGTACTTGTGTAGTCTGCAATTTAATGAGCACTCATTTTCACCTTGTTCCAATTATCTTCCACCCACCCCTCCCTCTCAGTGTGGGGAGCATGAAGATGAAATACAATGGGAGTGTAATTAAGGCTGGCACAGATTCTTTCAGGATTTTTTCTATTCCAGAACAATAATTTCTATTGCTTACTACTAATAATACTTTAATGTTTAAAATACATAGTTTTCTTTGGTCCCTAAACTGTTATTTAAATAACAGTTATTAAAGAATGACTCCATGGGAAAGATTTCCCAAGCCCAGAACTCCTGATAGCTGGGCACCTGAGATGCTGTGTCTAATGAGGCATGGTGACCTGACCAAGGCAGTGTACACAAAAGGAAATTAGTATCACTTAAAAGAGGAAATTTGCAATTTAGCTTAATTACATCTGTGTGCTGTGAGGACTAGTGACAAGCCCCTGTACTAGCCAAAGAAAGGTCCTTTTCTCCTTCCAGAGGGAATTGCTCTGTATAGCCCTTTCATCCTACTGTTGGCTCATGGAGACATGCAGTGAAAATGAGTTGTGAGTTGGGAAGTTCTTTGAGCACTTGTATGTGTACCAGGGAGGCGCTTCTCATACAAAAGTAGCTACCGCAGCGGGAAGTCCAGATTAATTTTTTCTTCTGTTCAGGGATTATGCAAGACTAAAGATGTGTTTAAAGGAGAGGTAGTCAGACATAGACTCCACTATAAACATTAAAGTCTCTTCTAGCATTTAAAAGCGGGTTTGCAACAGGCTGTCTCAATTTGGGACATGACTTAAGTCCCTCCTTGACTTACAGTTAATTTTTGGACAAATGGCACTTTGTGCCTGGTTGGTAGCAAAATTGTGTTCCTCTGGGCCAGATCCTGATTATTTTTTTTGTCTAGACTCTTTCCATGGGGTGTACAGTAAGTTTAATGAGACTTTTTTCAGCACCAGCTATCTTGTCATAGTTCTTGACTGACACGAATCAAACTTAATAACCCAGGACAATGCCATATGTGCACCCGGTTCAGTGGAGTGAAAGCTTGCGGTCAGCTTTTCTGTATACTTTCCCAACTGCAGTCATCACCTTACAACTGTAGAGTCTCATTATGGGTTTTAAAGTGGAGATAAAATGCTGCCTGTTGTAGTAGCTGAGCAGCCTTTGGAAAGAAGGGGGATGCACTTGCCTGACAGATATGCTAACAATTAACATCCCTTGGGATCTGCTCAAAGGTTCAGAATGAAATAAGGGTTATGGAAGACTAATTACAGGGCACTGTGAAAGTGACATGGTTAGGACCACATGATAAATATAATTTATCTCATGGCACAGTATAACAGCAGTGTGGTCGTTGTCTGTTGCGCTTACTGAACACACATGTTATACTTACTACTAAGAAAATTAATCAGAAATTCAAGGTCAAGGACTAGATCCTTTGCAGATATAAATCAGCTGTGCAACTGCAATTTATAGTAGCTAAGAATTTGAACCAGATGTTTATGGATGTCCCTTTATAACCAAAAGGAAACATCATAGAGGCTTTGGCCTGATAGGTGTACTACCACAGTTCTGTTTTGACTAGTTCCCTGAGCAGTAAGGTGTTCAAGGTTAAATGTAAATGATGTACCAGTGAGACAGCAAAGTGGTACTGCTCACCTGTTTGGGGAGCACTGATAGAGTGCCCCTCAAAGAAAACCGCCTTGATGCCATCTAGTGATTTCTTCATTTCCTCCCACCTAAGGGGACAGTGGTGAGGCCAATTATTTTTATATGAAAAGCCTAATAATTAGGCAAACTGTAGGGTACTGACAATGTTTGTAATTGAACAACAAAGCCTAGTAAGGCATAGTAAAATAGAGTACCTGCTCTAGCAGGAAGGGTACCCTGGCTTGATTACTCATTTCTTGGACTTGAGCTTTTGCCTCACCTTAACACCCGTTCGGTTCACTCAGACTACAAGCTATTCGCTGCTGATGTGATCTTTAGGTTAACAAAAGGCTGCTATATTAATCAAAGCAAAAAGATCAGATGGGTCATGTTTAGATTTTAACAGCTTATCTGAAAAAGCTATAGCTCTTTGAACTCCTTAAGGGGTGGGACAGTTAGCCTAAAAGACTGTTGGTGTACGTTATCTGTATTGCAGTGGTGATTGAATGCTTCTAACAAGGTATTCCTGTGTAGAGGCAAGTGACATACCTCCCTGTACTGTGGATCTTGCCATCCAAATAGCCAAGGTAACTGCTTACCCTATCTTGGCAGTAGTCAGCTGCCATTATATTTATCTGGCATTGTGTAGTGGTTTTTGCAGTTTGTGGGGAGCTCCGTGCTGGTTGTGGCTCTCCTTGTGTTAGCTTTTGCGCTAGTGAAACTAGGTTGTGGCTGTCCTTACAACAGTGCCATCAAAGCAGCATGTGACTTGCCTTGAGGTTATACAGAAAGTCCGTGGAAGAGCAGGAAACCAGCTTCTTGGGCATTTTTGCCTGGTGTATTTTCTGCAGGAGACTTTGGGTTCTCCCAGTTATTTCTGTACGTGAATCAGTGTTCTGAGCACTTCCATGAGGCCTGCTGAACTAGTTGGAGCTCCTATCCAACTTTGAACAGAACAGAGGTACGCTTTAAAACAGCAAAAAATGATTCATACTGACAAATCAAACCCATACTTTTTGAAGAAGTTAAGGCTGAAGTCTGACTTTGGAAGGATTGGTAACATCTCTCAAACAATTATAGATTTTGGGCAGGTTATCTTCAAACTCAGCACAGGACAACCCTTACTCTGTAGAGTGCATTTTCAATGCTGAGACAAGAAATACTTGCAGCAACTTCCCAGGAAGTCTTGACATGACAGAATATACATATCACTATGCTCTACCATCAGGAATGTTTTCCTATTCATTTGCTTTCATAAGACTTGGTAGTTATTGTACAGTCTTATTTTGTAATTAAGATGCCTTCCTGCATACTTTACATCATGAATAACATTGATAATTGTGTGATACAGTAATTGAAGATAGCAATGATTAATTCTTGCGATAAAACTTGTCCTTGGAACAATTGATTTTACTGCCAGAAATGTACAAACTTCCCAATGGAAATACTTTCACATAATTATTGTTATTAGTTTAAGCTTGTTGGGGGATGAAGAAATGAAAAAATATCAATTACTCTGTATTTATCACTAATCTGTTATGATTACTTTAATACAGAGGAGTTATAACTCAAGGCCTGTTTTTTCTAATTCATGAGCTATTGGAAAAGTTTACAGAAACCGTAAGGGCTGAAGAAACTGGATATCATGAGAGGTGATTACAGCTATTGAGCTATAGGGAATTCTTCTTTCTAATGCCTCTAGGTTCTTTAATCAATGATGAATGAGGGTGGTGCCAGCAGCCTGGTCATTTGACTTCCTTGTTTGTCCATAACCAAGCTTCAGCAATTATTGTACTTCTATGCTGGCTCACACATTTGCTTGAGGCATCCTGAGGGAGCATGATTTTTGGAAAGCCCTTGGAGTCAGAGGCCTGATTTTTCTATTCAGATAGTGAACGTTAAATTGTTGAAATTATTGTATGCTGGCCAATGGTTTTGCAAAATGGGTTCCTGCTGCAGGAGTTAAACTTATTTGGAGAGTTCAAATTTATTCCATTTGAATAGGATGACTATAAGTGAAAATTAAAGGAAGTCACTCTTGCTCCTTGTATCCTTGGAGCATCTCATGTTCATGCGTTATTTTATCCTGGTAGGATATGGTTAGGGGCCAAGATAGCACAGAATATTCTTGCTTGCTCACAAGCTTGATGGGACAAGCTGATCAAAGCTTTCTTCCATGAATTTTCCTTGCAACTTAACTAACTTTAGCAATTTAGGAAACTTGTTTCTGTTTTCATTTGAACTGTTACTGTTGTTACAAAGGGTATGAGTTTTCTTATACATCTAATTACAGTATCTGCCAGGTCTCATGTTATACTTGAGCTAATCAAACAAAAATAAATGTAATAGCCCCTCCATTAGATTCTCCTGGTTAATATCACCAATGTATCTTGGTTTTTTTAGTTGAATGTTTTTGTAATTGATTTGCCCATATGAAAATCTATCTCATGCTAGTGCACTTCTGGTTGCTCTTGGGATGATGGCAATTTGGTAACATAAACTAAACTGCTTGTATGCGCTACTAAGAGTGAGACCTGGTACTGTTTCTTCATTCCCTCCCCTGCATGTCCATGTTAACAATTGTCTCTGAGTCTGCCTGCAGTGCAAGGGAAAGATTTAGTTGTCAAAAAACTGACATAAGGAAAGCAGAGCGAGTGGTTTTCACCTGGCAGTACTGGATTATCACAGGACATGTTCCAAGGGACTCGAGATAAGCACATGACCCAGAGTCAGGGCAGTGATTAGATGGAAGCAATTTCTCCAAGAATAATTAAAACTGAGTTGCAGACTGATTCTCAAACCAGGGATTTTTAAAATACCTCAGTCAAACAGAATGCCCTGGACTGGCCAGTTTGGGAGGGCCTGAAGATACTGAAGTGGCAATGTAGTTGGTAATGGATTCAGAGATGTGGGACAGAGTGCAGTAAATGTTAATGTTTGGGGGAAAATGTAGTGGTTTCATTACTCGGGAATTTCTTGTATGTTGCTTACTTGAACAATTTTGGGAAAGCAGACCTGCTTTTGTCATTGGACTTGGTACACTAGGATGTCTCAGGGTTTAGATATGCTATTCAGGCCATCTGTGTGCCTCCTTGCACCTCTTGGAAGTTAAAACAAGACCAGGTATGAATCAATAGCTTCTCTCCTTTTTCCTTTTGAGCATGAATTATTTTCATGATTCCAGAATTTTGGGGTAAATCTCCAAAATGGCTTTCTGCTGTTCTTTTCTTTTCTGTGTTAACTCATGGTTTAGAAGGTGACGAAAGGTTGGCTGAGGGAGATAAGAGTAAATCCCAAGGGCATAACAGACCAGTTTCATACAAAACATCAGTAGTAAATCTCACTATTCTTCCCAAATCGTTATTTTTCCCTCTCTTCCCGTACCTTGGGAATTGCAAGGAAATGCCTCTAACTTACATGCTGCTTGGATATTGACAGGTGTGGGAAATTAGCAGTTCACTTGATTTTGCTAAAGCTCTAAAATTTCTATAGTAACAAAACCATTAAATAGAAACTCTGTTCTCTGCATCCACCCTCCCCAATCAGTAAGAGTGGGAAAAGTGTCTGATAGGTCTGCAGCCTAATCAAGGAAATAAACTGTAGCAGCCAAAGCTCTAGCAGTGCATGAACCCCAGATTGTAGCAAGCAGCAGTTGCTTGCAGCTGGGGCAGGTATTAAGCTGATAAATCATCACTGAATATTCTGGAAGCAGGCTTTCTAAAGAAGTGTCAGGAGCAGGAAGCACGCTGGTGGACAAAGGAACTTTTCTCTAATGGCCGCTGAAGGAGGTGTGTATTAGGAGCTGGAATCAGTGCTGAGTAGACTGTAGCACAGGAGTGCCTTTGTGTTGTGGCATAGGATGGAGTGCAGCTGACAAAGACGTGAAAAATTATGTGTTTTTCCCTTGGGTAGTAAAGAACAAATTGTATCTCTGAGTTTTGTACTTATGAAGCAAAACCCAGTTTTCCGGAAACTGAAACCAGAGAAGAGCTTTCCCACTGCTGCATTCCCTGCAGAAAACTTTAATACATATGGGGCATTGAGCTGGGGCTCAGGGGGGTCAGAGCTCAAAATGGCTTTTTGAGCAAGTGAGTCTGATCCACTGACCACAGATTCTAGATGTGTGAACGCTTAACCATTGCTTCAGACCAGAGCACAATTGTTTTTGCTGCTAGTGAAGTTCCTCTGAAATTAACCCCAAAATACCAGAGAGCAGAAATTAGCTGTGACCTGTGAAATGACTGAATACTACAGTAGCAAGTGCCATGTGTATCTGGGCTATCTTACATCCAACTCTTACACAAAGAGATTTAAGAAGTACTGGCTGTGTCCATAGGGAGGAATTTCACATTATGCATCTGTTTTTATATGAGCTAAATGTGTTACTAGTAGTATTACATACTTTCAGACCTTTGTGCACACATACCTGAGGCTAGTGCTGGTTTTTTTCTTTCTTGAGTGAGTCTTGTTAGTAACTCTTCTAACTACAAGAACATTAAGCTGAAACCAATTATCTACTGAGTTGGTGAAGTGAGCCCCCAATCTACTCGGTAATAAAAGAGCCTACAAGGTGTTCAGGTTGTTATTGGCCCTGTCAGAACTTCTTTCTGGAATGTAAATCTATGGCTGGTTTTACAGTGCTGGCTATGGAGATTCTGTGGCTGATCAATATTTTGTGGGCAGTGAGCCAATGATAAGGCCAAACTGAGTAATGAGAAAAGCAAAGAATACATGGACTTGATGGTCTGAAGTTCCATTGTTGATGTAAAGACTTAGGGTGCTGCAATTGACCTTCAAATATTTCAGACACCTACAGCATTAATGTCAGGACAATCCTGCTGAAATGCACTGGTAAGGACATGGTGACTACAATAAGAGAAACATATTTGACCACTGAAATTAGATGCTGTGGCACCAGGTTACTTTAAAGTGACTGGGGATGTTGCAGACATAGAGTGTTGCAAAATGATGCTCTGTTAAGTTACTGGATATCGGGTCTTTATGGAGCTTATACTAGAGGTGACCCAGGCAAGATTTGGGATGTCACTTTATTTCTTAAGTACACTTAACAACAAGTCCTGTCTGGGACCATCAACCAAACCTCTAAGGATAACAAACTTAAGCTGAGATGATATTCTAGGGGAAACTGCAGGGGAATGGGGAATCAGTTAGGATGCTCAGGGTGATATCTGGATGCAGAGACATCCTGCATGTCCTCTCCTAGCTGGCCTGTCCTAAAGTCTGAAAACTTGATGACAAAAGTTGTATGAACTTGTATTGATAACAGGCTTCAAAATGCCAGAGTATGTCAGCCTGCTCTGTGAAGTATCTGCTGGGTAATTAGTCTCCAGATTAGAAAAAACAATTTGTGATGTTACACTTTATAACACATTAAATTATGGTTGCTGCTTTGTAGAATATTCATCATAACAGTGTAATTATTGCAGTTATTCTTTTCAGTAACAAAACAGTGCAGTAGCATACTGATGTGGTTTTTGTAGGCGTATACACCACCGTACACATGGTCACTCTAACAAGCCTGTTCGGTTGCATGCAACCCTCATATTTTGCTTGCTGAACCTGCAGTGACTGTATGAATATGCTGCCTGGAATGACAGATTTGTATTATGATAATGTGCAGAACTTGAAAATGTACTTGCTAGGGCTTAATGAATGCATCCCAGTTAAAAATAATTAATTCTGCTCTCAGGGATTGATTTGGACCGTGAGATCAGTAGCGTAGCTAAGGCTGCTAACCTTAGTCCTGAAAACAATTTTCCCAGCAATGAAGATTAATCCTTTTTTATTGTGTTGATGAAATAACAACATGATCATAAAGCATAAGAGAACAAGGAGAAGTTGACAAAGTATATCTTTGATTAATTGCCATAATAGATTGCAGGTTGCTGACTGAGGAAATTTTTTCAATGCTCATTTTTCAGTCTTTAAAACTTTAATGCACAAGGGGAAGACAAAGAAAAAACAGCTAGTTAAATGCTGTGCACAATTTTATGCATGTGAGCCACCTAGCAAAGCAGTGTAAGGACAGCTGTTAACTTGATGGGAGTTCTACGAGACAGAAGTACAGAAGAACAGTACAGGGGTTAACGTGGTAAACTGGGGCTTCAAACCTACCTGCAATTCCTAGCTTCCCCTCGGGTATCTGTGGCTACATCTAAATTATGAGACAGTAGCTTGCTTCGTCTGTAGTGCATATGTGATGTTTATCTTTACTCAGTTTGGGAAGAGATCCTGGTCCATCAAGGAACTCTCAATAGATTAAAGATGACCACATGCTGAAGGACTTCGGGACTGAATTTCTCAGCTTTTTGGTGTCATGACAGAACACGTAGTACCAAAGTAAGAGACATTACTACTGTGTGGTTTAAGTGGCATTGTTTTGTTAAACTTCTTGAAAAAACAATCTTACTCAGTCATCAGCCACTGAAATTCTCTTTGGTCTTTGAAAGTCTGAGGAACTAGTAAGTTATTGGCAATCTACAAGTTCTACAAGTCCAGCCTCACAGTTTTCCTTCAGGTATGACTCCCACAGGGGCTATGACACCTCAGAATCTAAGGTCACACCTCAGAATGCCACTTCTGGAAACATCAGCTGCAGTGACTTATTTAACTTGTTGGGTGACGCAGACTGGTCTAAACCCAAGGTATCCTGACTCTCCCAATTAGCTTAGTTACTTAGGGGAAACAGTGTTAGTCATTAAATAAGAGTGGCTTCTTGCTCAGCTAGGGTATGGTATGTATGTTCCCAAAGGAATGGGGAATGGATTCCCTGGGAGGGACAGTTATTTTAGTAAAGATTCCAGTGGCTGTTCCGAATGATGCCTCATGGACCTGTAAACTTAGAGTTTCAAAATAACAAAGTCTGCTAAGTGCTGTCATATTAGAACCAGCTCAACTATTTAAAGTCTTCCCTAGAGAGACTAGTAATTAAAGCACACTTTCCCCTTCAGTTGCCAATCATTCAATTCTAAAGTGGGTCATCACCTACCTTGTTAAACAAAAATCTTTATGTTCCATAAGCAATGCAGTTTATCTTGGGGGGAGAAGGGGAGGGCACATGTAGGAAATCAGAATCCAGGAACAGACTGAGGTGCTAAAAAAGTGCCTTTCTTAGCTTAGTGGACCTCCAGAGACATCTTCTTATCCTTAAAGAACCCCCAATCTCCTGAAGCAAGTGAATCATACATACTGTGAAGTTAAGCTTTTTTGCAAGTTATACTGCTTCCCTGAGCTCGATTCATCACTTGCCTCTGGCCTCTAGAAAATGCAAGGAGATGCAACTTACCTTAGCCAGTGAGAATTTGCTACTTTTGGGGTCTTGTTCTGTGTGGATAAAAAGCGTAAAGACAATATTGCATCCTAGGTGACTGAAGGTGACTTGGACAGCTGCTGAAACTTGCCCTACAGACAGGACCTAGGTTCCCTGGGAAAGTAGTTGGGAAAGGAAGGGCATGCAATAACTAAAATAGTCAAGAGGGGTGTAGGTGATGCCAGTGATTTATTCTGATACTGTGCACAGGGCTGGGTTCCGCACTGTCTGGCAAACAGCAGTTTGTCAGTTTTCCTTGAGCAAAATAGAACTAGTGAGGGAGAGCAGACGAGCTCCCCACCAAGAGAAAGTGTGTGACTGCCTTCACGTTGCACACCCAGAGATGCGCAGCAGTAGGGAGGTGGTACTGTGAGGCAGAGGTGGGAGTACAGACAATACTTTCTAGTATATGTTGCTTATCTAGCTTATTCACAGACAGGATGCCTTTGGCTACCTGAAAAGCTGACTTTTCTGCAGCTGGCTCCACGGTATAATGTGCTGCCTGTCTCCTGACATCAGGACCCTGGGAGAGAGGAGGTGAGAGCACAACCTCTGCCAGGGCTCACTCCCTGGCAGCTTGATACGTGGCAAACTGACAGCAGCCTAGCCTGGCCTCCGTAGCCTGCAGTATGGCAGCCTACAGTACCATCTGCTGGCTGCCACCACCTCTGCTCTCATGTTTCATCTTCCTTGATATTAGTAAGGGTATGTTCCATGCTAAATTACCTTCAAACCACAGGAGAGAGAGCTCTATAGCTATGGAAAAATAGCCGTTTTGACATGCTGCTTTTATTGGACTGTGGGATAGAATTCTATCTATTTACCAGACCTTAGATGGGTGCAAGTTAGCAGGCACTACATGCTTCTGAGAAGGCAAGTTAGTACTATGCAAACACAGCAACCTGATTCAATAATAACTTAATGGCCCATCATATTTAACTGACTCTTTACTATAATTGTTTAAAGAACTTAATGGATTTCTTGTCCTTAATTATTTAATTTTTAATTATGGATTAGTGAGATTATAAAACAAATGAGGGATAGAGTGCTCAGTCTGATCTGCCCTTATGCAATAAAGCAGTCCTGAAAGGGGCATATCTACTTTGAGAATTCAGCAGAGTATAAAGCGTATGTGCGTACTTAGATTTTCCCACTCCCTGTCACTTGTCCTGAGAAGTAGGTTGTATCTTTGGAGCTTTCCAATAAGTTTTTACTTTTGAAATGGTTTAGTCTGTCTTCAACTCGGGTTACTTTAGATAGGCTTACAAATTTTCTTTGCATCCAGGATAGTTGAAAACTGTGTTTAAACTTCCTAGTATGGCTCTATGTTATAGTGTTAGGCATGCTTAGCTTCCACTGGGAAGGAGGATGAGGGAAGGAGTGTAAGATCTCTTCAATTCTCACTGAAATTAATCAATGTGAAAGTTAAAGATCAGGCTTCGCTGTAAAAAGACAGCAGGATTTCAGTATAATGCCCTACCAAATGCAGAGGGTAACAAAACTCAGTGTACTATGCTCAACTGGCATATAGCTCTTTCATGATCTTCAGCTATGTAAAATAAATTACCATTATTAGTGCTGTTACAGTGCTGCACCCATCTAAAATGCTTAAGAAGGAGTCATACTAGTTTAGCTCAACAGAATGGAAGAGACTTCATTTCCTTTGGCTATGAGGAATCCTTACTTTCCATCTACTGTTTGTTCACGAAATAGCTATACTTATGTCAAGAGTGAAAGTGAAACAAGTGTGATTCTTAATGCAAAATGTCCATGTACACTAAGCCTCAAAACAGGGACTTTCTGCATCAGAGTACTTGCAGCTTTTACATAATTTAACTCCATGTTTAGCTACATGAAAGAATTTCTGGTTTGATTTTTACATGACAACACTTTACTGTTGTATTGAAATTGCCAGTACTATCTGTGAGAGTATTTCTGCAGCACACTTTTAGCCATTTTATTATTATTCTTCATTTAAAATGTCAGTGGTGTTCTGACAAATCTTGTGTGCTTGGTTTGAATAGCTTTACAAGTGTCAGGGTGGAGTTGTCAGCAATAGTGATGAAGACTGCATATTTTGTTTCCTAAGAGAGCAAGCATAAAAGATTTTTGTGTAGAATTGACTGGATTGAACTGGTACTGCAGATTTCAAGTTGTTCTTATACATCAGGATTTCTCCAAAGTAAAGTCTAGGGAAGGCTTTTTTACTGCAATCCAGACTTAGGGGATTCAACTGTGTCAGCAGGCTTTTAAGCAAATAGTGTTCTTGTCTCAAATGCATCTCACCTGATAATGCTTTCCTTTGACTTCCTACTTTATATCTGAGTGGGCTAGCAGATACGCGTACTTACAAGGGGCCATGGGGGGAGAGTAAATGTTGACTAGTCTATTCCAGTCAGGATCCTGTTCCAGGACTCGTCACTGTGTTCTCCAGGTACATGAGAAAGAAATAGGTAAGAACCAAATCATGGTAGGGAGAGAGTTCTGGCTAATGGGATCTAGCGCACAAACCTAGAAGTTTCTCCTGTTTCTAGTTCCTATGCTTCAGCAAACTGAGCACTTGGGGAGGGGTGGTGGGGTGAAGAAGGAATTCCCCTGCTGCAAATTAGTGCGCGATTGTTTTAGCTTGATGGAAGTCTACCTTCTCCTCAAGAATCCGGTAGTAGCCATGGCTAGAGACAGCATAATGTCTTGATGGGCTGTTGAGTTGATGTAGCTTGGCAAAATCCTACATTCTTAAATTTGTAGTCCGGTTCACCCCTAGGCAATAATGCCTGCACGTCAAAGTTGGTTACCAGAGCATATGGGAAGTTGGAGCTGAAAATCTATCACAAGACTAGGGGAAAACCAGTCAGTGAACGTAGCTTCTGGAATGAATGTGACATTAGCTGTTGTCTGCACAAGGAACTCCATCATTTCTATGCGAGGGTGAGGGTGTGCTTTCTCTTTGGTCACAAGAAACTTCTGGTCGTCTTTTTCACTGTAATCCCCTGGAAACCCTTAAGGGAGCATAAGAAGCAAATGAGGTCTTTCCAGTTAAGAGCTATGAATAGCATCAGTGAGGGATGCACACTCTGAAATCTGTCTGTTAATCAAACACTTTAGTGTGCAGATGCAAATAAACAAGCTTCCATGAAAAAGTTGTGGTAACTTTAAAAAATATCTCAAATGCAAAGTCTCTCTTCCCTTGTTTTCCCCACTGAATTGCATTTACAACAGAGAAGCTGATCTAGGCTGTAAGAGCTTCCTAAGAAAAACAAATCAAAATAAAAAGCCATTTAAAAATCAGTGCAATTTCCTCAATTTTTCTTGCATGTCCTGGTTGTTGGCCCTCAAGGGATAGCTGTGCTTTCTGATCAGTACTAATACAAAATTCATATTTGTCTGGGCTATTATGTGCAAAGTAATGCGTAATCACTCAGGTTAGAGTGAAAAGCCAAGTCAAATATACAGGAGACCTTTCCATTTTGAAAGGTTTCAGAAATAAGCACAATACAAACATATAAAGGGATCCAGTTATATGTAAACAAACAGTTATTGCAGTCTTCTCCTTAGAAAACGCAATTAGGTTGCCAAGAAGATTGCTTTTGGATTACTTGGATTAAGCATTGCATTCAGAGGCTTGTGAAGTACCTGGAATTTCATTTTTTCCCCTCCATCTTCAAGATGTAAAATTCATTTATACAGGACTTGCAGGCTGCCATCAGGTGCTGAGGCACTTCNTGCCTCTGCGTGGTCTCAAGCGCATATGTTCCTTGGAACAGAAGTTGCACTGGTAAAATGTGGTTCCTGGTGATAAGGAAATGGTTAATCCATCCCTAACAAAGACTATATAATACTCAGCTTACTGAGTAACCTAAAAGTTAATTAAAAGAACCCCATAGACATAAAGAAATAAAGAATTAAAGCTGTCCCGTTCTGATAAAGTACTGAAATCACTACCTCTGCCCTAGGGGGAGATACGCCTCCTTTCTTTGCATGTAGAGCACCTAGATCTAGAGAAGTCCCAGAGTAAGTGATTTAGCTGGAGTCTTTCTCTCTCCATCAGCATTGAGTAGAACCGAACAGTGAAAGTGAAAGTAAAATGTTCAAGAGAACAAAAAGGTGGCAATCTCATTGAGGGGGGCAGTGTAGATATACCGGGTCCTAACGTTGCTGTGGTTAGCTTAGATTTGCTGCAGTTATAATGGTAAGGGCCCAGTGAATTCTGTGGACTCTATCTGCTTCAGTTGCAAGGGATTCAATTAATTCACATGCTTCTACTGTCTCATTGATTGGTTTGCATCAGATCTAAACACAAATCTTTCCTGTGAGAACCACTGACAGAAACAGTTGGTTGTTGCTTTTTATCTCTATTGCTGTCAGTTGCATCACAAGCCTTAAAGTAGTAAATCTGATGAAGATATGGTCAGAATAACCTCTTGGTTTTTTTTAATGGCCAGTAGTTCTGCTAGTGAAATGCAGCTTGCTACTAATCCACTTTCCTACTCTGTTTCAAAATATGATGAATTCTCACTGATATGTCTATAAAATATGCCTGTATTTCAACATAAGGTTTAAGAACAGAAGATCTTTAGGATTACTCTGACCTTCTGCTCATTTTTCAGTAAACCAAGGACTATAACGTTGTCCTGGCTGCTGACAAGAAATTGCCTGTCCTCTTAAGTAGGAATGAAGTAGTATAAGATAATTATGAGCCATTTGGCCTGAACAAAAAACTGGTGTTGCATCACTTATCTTCTGTGATTAGAAAGAATGAAGAAAAATTGACCAGATGCTTGTTCCATTTCTGAAAGTCATATATGTATTAGTGCCAGCTGGACTATTGATTTTTTTTCTTTTCAGGAGGTAAGACTTGGTTCCATTGAAGTTACATGAAAATAAAAGATTAGAAAAGCCCTGCTCCATTTCTGATTTGATTAACAAAGTTTAGGCTGAGCTTGTTGCCAGTGAATAGAACAATAACAACAACCAAAAGGAGAGATGGGATTGTGCCAGCTGGAGAACCTTTTTTTCTATAATTTTTTTTCTCTCCTTATTTTGGCTTCCCCACAGAAGTCTCTTCTTGTGGAGCTGAACAGGGAACCTGAATGATGAGTTCAGATCCACAGATCAGTGGTGAATGATGCTGGGCAATTATCTAGAAGAATATGACATTTTCTCCCAGGGACAGTGAAAATGAGCATTAACTTTATTTTCTATATTTGTCCTCTTGGTATTGTCCTAAGGAATACTGTTTCCCGCACACAATGAAACTAAGAATAGAAGTGGGTGGTGTGGGCTGAGGAATAATGCAGTGAATCAGAATTTTAATGCTATTAAAGTCTGTTGTTGGTGCTGATTAATTATTATACTGCTGATGGGAAGGCCAGACTCTATAAGCTAGTTTAATTATTTTCCAGTTAGTGTTAATCTCAGTTAATGAAAAATCTCCAAGCCAGAAAAGAGATGACACAAGAAATCACTGTTATTCATGAGACTCTCTTAATCTATAAAACATCAAAGATGTCATTGCAAGTATCTTTGCTTTGCTTGTATTTTATTTTTTAAATGATCAAAACACTTTGTTCTCAAGTTCTTGATGAGTCAGTGTGTGACAGTTCAGAAAAGATCTAAATAGGAGATGATCACTTTCCTTAAAGAAATGAAACACAGTGACTCAGGTGCAAGCCTCTACACCAGCATGGGTGTCCAGGTAATTGTATGATGCTTTGTTATATGTATCTGCGCAATACATCTGTCAGAGGAAAACCAAGTAATTTGAACTGAGAACAAGTCCTGATCCTGAAATATATTCATGTGCCTAAACCCTAAATCAATGAAAGTTGAAGTGGCTAAATACCTTTCATTAACAGCCTAAATGACTATAGCCTTAAGTTGCCCAAAAAAACCCAGTCCAGCAGAGACTTACAAATTGCATCCAACGTTTTTAAGACTCCAAAGTGTGCCTTAGCTACTTGACCATTGATGCTAGTGAGAATATAATCTATAACATAGGGATTGGCTCCAGGTCTATTAAACAGGCCACTGAGGTAGAACTTTGTCTGATCATATTTTTATAAATACATGAAGGCCACAATAGGTAAATCAAAATACTTAAGTAAGCACATCTACTGACTATTCTGTATTGATCAGAGCACGGTAGCACAGTGAAAAGAGAAGTATAGCGAAAGCTAGTAATTGTAGCAATAGCTAGAGAAAACCACAGTGCTATAAAGCAATTATAAATCTATGCCATATAGAGCAGACGGCATACATCTATCTGGGGAAAAAATTGTCTCTTTGCAGAAAAATAGCATAAGACTGGAATTTTTATTCTATTTTGAGGAGTTAAATAAGACAAAGCTTGCTGACTGGTGTATAGAGACCTGACTCTGGACATACTATCAGGTGATGCATGGGCACAATAGTGAGATTCATTAATTTACATTAATTCATAGCTTTAATGAGTTTTTTAACAGACTTCAAACATATTCTATTCCTAGTAACATTCTTTTATATTCATATGATGCAAATGATGATCTTCACTTTGGAAATGCTGTTTGTAGGACAGGGACCATGGAGGGAGCACCACGGTTTCTCTGCCTTTCCCTGATCCTTACTTGTTTTGTGTGTTAAAGCTTATCTGATTAATGCTTTTCATTCCTTTCTTAATTGCTGTAGATATATAAACTAGGTAAAATGGAAAATGCTTAAGGACATGTCTGTGTGCTCATACAGAAAATTGTGGAAGCATATATAGTTGCATTAGTTCAACACTGAGCTAGTATGTCTTATCTCTGGGGTGTTTTTTGTTAATTTTTGCAGTGGCTTGTGTTTGCTGTTACCTGTGGTTTCTGAAATAGGTTGTGTTTGTGCTCACAACCTGAACAGCAAATATAGAAACATCCCAAATCATATGGATACAAAGACAAATTGAAAGCAACACACCTACTAAGATAATGCCTGGATTTATGATGTATGCTTTCTTGGTTTGGTATAAATGAGTTCTATTGCTAGGTGTTCCTAGCCTTGCTGTCGTGCAGAGAAGCTGTACTGTGGTTCATGTGACTGACAGAACACTTTGAGGGTTTGGCTCTTTGGCCAGAGTAGACCTGGAAATAAAGACTTTGGCAACAATACCTTCTTGTAAGTGTAGTGGCAGTAGTTCCTACAATGCAGAGTGGCTTGGAAGGAGTCACCAAGGGCTCGTATATATGAGCTGCAGGTTTATCTCAACCCCAAACTTGGTGCTTATTTATGTTTCCTTTCTGACCCTCATGAAGTTGCTAAGTATACTTGTTCTGCCCCAGACAAGGTTCCATGCATAAACGTTTGAAACAAAAATTCACCAAAACATTTTACAACTTCATCAAGATTTGGATTAAATAGATCCTGGCTGATTTCTGATCCAAAATCAGGTTACTCTTTAAGTCTTCAGATTTTGCATTCCTTCATATGTGGAACAGAGCACGGCTTAAATCAGAAATTAACTGAACCAGAGGCTTTTGAGCCTGAAGGCACAGGCTGGCTAACACTGAACAGGAGCTGGAAACAATGCAGTAATAATGCTTTATTTTCAGATAGCAATTTGATTAGAGGGAAGGAATCTGTTCCACGGATAACATTTCTCATTTTCATGTCAAACAAGAACTAAATAGCACAAGTTAATGAGCATGAAAAAGGAACACGAAATCAGTAAAGTATGTTGTCTGGCAAGGAGGAAAAGAAAGATGGAAATTGCAAGAGGGGATAATTTGCTGTATTTATGTGACAGTTTGGCTACCCCCTGTGATAAGTGTGCATTTCAGATCTATGGATCCTGATGTAATTGTTGTTAATGTGATCACTTGTTTAGTGCTTGAGAAGGCAAATGGCAGCTCCTGACTTAATACATGTACACGCACAAGTGGTTCTCGGTGCAGCTTTGAAAGTTTTTGCTGCCATACATCAGTAGAAAAAGTTATAGTGACTAGCAATTCGTTTACTCAATACTTTGGTTAAAAAAGTCTCCCTACCTCCCTCGAACCGTGGTGTTGACTTGCTGGGGCCCTGGAACTTCACCTGCTCTGTGGGGAACAAATTGTGCCTTGATTTAGGGCCATGGTAGTGTCCTCATCTCATTAACTGCAACCTGCATGTGTTTTGATACAGTTTTGCTTATGCATGTAGAAAGACACCTATGAAGTTAGAATGAATCAGTAAATCTTGTATAGCTGGATCATCTGTTATACCAAATTTGTCTTTGGCTATTTTTCTTCTGCATTTGTTCATTATGAGCGTACTTTAAAGGGGAGTTGGTGGCATTCTACTTTTGAGGCTGCACGCAATGCACTTGGTGTCTTTTTCACCTGCTCCTTGCTGTGTGTCCATCCATTTTTCTCTGTTACTCATTCTGCTGCCTTCAGGTGAAGGACTCATTTGTATGCCGCCAGAACAGGTAACCATTCTGACTTCAGCTTCTGACTCAACTGCTGCATTTCCTAGCAAGCTGAGTGGCCAAGCGTTTACATGTGTCCTGTGAAAGGAGATGAACACTTCTGTTACAAATTTGAATCTCAATTTCTACCATCCTCCTAAAGTTGGCATTTCTTAAATGTACTCAATAAAAACTAAGGCAGAAGAAAGATTATGTAAGGAAAACAAGTAATGATGCAGCAGTTTTGAGGTATAGATTATCTCTTTGTACAATAATATCCTGGACCAAATCAGACTATTAGCACAACTGCTAAATTTCCAGTTTGCAAAGGCAACAACAATCACTTAATTTTTCAGTAATAATGCTGTTGACAGCGCTGGATTGATCTTACATTACCTAAGAGATACGGGAAAACTTTCTTTTACCAAAGGCTTCTGAGAGATTCCCATCTGGTCAGCACCCAAAAAAAAAAATCAACTCTGCAGATAAGCTTAGCAACCACTTTGGTACCCTGGTCAGAGTTTTTTTCACATAAATGCTGAATTCACTTGCACGCTCTGGCTGTAAGACAGGCACCAGCCCTCTCTTACTCTTTTTTTCTCAGAACAGTCTTGGAATATTTCTGGAGAGGGGGGAAAAGCATCTTGAGGTGTGCTGTTTAATAGCTGGTATTGCTGCTGTTATTGTCACGTCATGAAAGCTTAGACTTGATGGCCCAGTTGGTCTGTTCCACTGTAATGTTTCTGCATTGCTTTGTAAATAATTTTGTGCTGTAAGCTAACTGAAGGTGACACAGTTCTCACTTTGAACATTTTCTTCCTTTTACATGAACCTTTACTAGATTCTTCCATACTTTTTTTCTAAAAAAAACGGAGGCTGATCTATTTGCCATCTCGGTGAGAACAGCTGGTTTAAAACTACTCTTTGGGAAAAAAAATAAAATTAATAGGCCTGTTTTTGAGCACTCCTGGCAGATCTGTCATCTGTTCCTCAGCCCAAATGACAAGTGAGTTATACAGTGGGGCTTTGCAAAGTTCAAACCATATTGTATAGCAGATGCTATGATACTATTATTCAGTAAGTCCACGCAGACTCCCTATTGTCATCTCCTTCCCGTGTGGCGATTTATGGCCAGCTCTTTGCGGTGTTACATTATGACTACATTAATCGTAAAGATGCATTAACCCCACTTCTGGCATTACAAATTTTCCTGAAGTTCAGCTCTCTACCCCTCTCACCATCTTCATGCAGTGGATTTGTTCTACGCTGTTTTCTTATTAGCTTCAAGGTGATCAGTTTGATATATTTCAGCATTTTCCCTTTAATTTGCTAGTTGTGGTCTTTCCAGATTTAGTTTGCCTATAAATCCCACAGCAGCGGTGGCATCCTTAGAAGGTAATGATAGTTCTCCTCTTTCTGTTGTATCCCGTTTCCTAGTCACTCTTGCCTTAAAATTGTTTGGCACTTCTCCATATATAAATAGCAGGTATTATCTGTGGTCATTATTTCAGATCTGTGAAGTTACTGATACTTGCTTGGTTGAATGTGCACCTAGGAGTCATTTTCTTTTTGCTCTACGAATCTGGTTATTTGCTTACCTTGGGTGAGTCTCAGTTTTCTGGTGCCTTTGTTATTCCATTGTAAATACTGGGGTCACAGTGACAAACTGCCTTGAATACACAGATCTAGGGCTAAGAAGAGTTAGTGTACGTGTGATACTTCACTTGGAGAAAACTCATTTTACAACTCATAATGTGAACTTTCCCTTTAGAAAGGTACCCTATTTCTCAACAGCAAACAATACATTAAAATAGCTCATTGAGTAATTTCTTGTATTTTATTTTGGTTTCAACAGCCCCGAGTCACACAGCCATGAGCCGAAACTCCATATTGTCCCTATAGCGATTTGCTCATCAGCCTTTTTCTCTCTCAGGAGAGTGAGACAAAGTCTCACTGTGTGTCTGATCAGTAAGTTGCTCAAGTTTTCCCACAGTTTTCCTTGGACAGTCTGATCAGCAAGTGCTGTTAATACACCATTTCCTGTCTCGTAGGTGTTTGCCTTAGCAGGTGTAGCATATTACTACACAGAACTGAAAGAGCTGCTCTTTCTGTTGCTGACTTCAGTGAACTGAGGCTGGGAGAATCACAGTGGAGGAACAGAGGAAATAGTCTTTTCTGGCAGTTCTCTAAAAGCTGCTCTCGGACTGGATAGAAGGGAAGATATTAGCTAGATGAATGTCAGTGCTCTGGTTTTACCTGGCTGAGAGAGAGCAAGGATGTTGAAAAACTTAACTTGCTTGGTTGTCTAAATGAGAACTGAATTGCTGAAAAGGTGGTAGCTGCTCACTTATTTCTCCACCTGATAACTCTTTTCCTATTAGATTATTAGTCTATTTAGATTGCAAGTTCTACGGTTCAGGTACTGCGTTTTACAATGCTCTTGTACCATGTACAGTACCATGGGATATTGTTTGAGTTCTTTGAATCTTGCTGTAATAAATACATTTGGAGGTTCATTTTGGGTACGTATCCAAATGGTACCAAGATGCAACATTGAACTGAGTCATCTTGACCAAAAGCAGGACTCAAAAATGAAAAATAAACTTAACTGAATGTTAAAGTTTTGATTAAGAATTGACCCAAGTTTCCCTAGACGTGGCACACAGTCTGTGACTATCTCTGAACTATGTCACCCATTCCTGATTGAATCCATCTGTACCTACACTTACAGCTGAAATTTAACACACTGACCTCCAGTTGATCTCAGGAATGATATTATCCTATCCATTTCCTAGCAAATTACAGTTCTTGCAGGAATGCATTAAACTATCAGATCTTTCTCATTATGGATTTCTCATAGGGCTTTTGGCTCCAAATGAGCTTTGGGGCCAACTAAATCTCTGATGGAGCTGTAGTCTCCCTCACTGCCTGAAATGAAAAGTGTATCTTCTATGCTATAGTGTGAGAACAAGTTTGATTTTATTATTTTTTTTAAGAGTTAGGCAGCAATAGGCATGGATTGCTATAGCTGAAATGGAAAGGCTCAGCATTGCTAAATTGCAAATGGGCTCGGGCTCTGTAGCAGTGCTGGTATGATAAAAAAATATTGACTACAGTATGTTTGATATTCACTTTCTCCTTTTCCTCCACAGAATCACCCGTAGGGGAATTCCCAAGGTATTTCTGGCAGTCTGAAACTCTCACTGAGTAATTATCAGGATGTGCACTAACATAAATACTGATATACCAAAGGAGACATGAATCTTCTCTGATCAGCCCTTGGCATCCTTATGAATCTGGGAATATTTAAAAGGTAAGAAGTCCCAAATTAACTATGCAGATTGATTTAGGATCCACTTTATATATCTTCTCTAGCTAGCAGCATTAGCTTTATTGCTTAAAACAAAAGCTATTTCTACATTTGCGTGAATGGATCCATTGCTATTTTGCAGAAGCAGCAAGGGAAAAAGTGATAGAGGGGACCTTAATCTGTCTGTGTTGGTTCAGGCAAATGCACCAGCCCAACACTGATACTCTTTGCTGGAAATTAAGAGCATGAAGGCTACTTATTTCTGAGTGCTTTGGAGTTAAAGGCAAGTAGAGTTGCACAGCTCCTCTGGGTCTGATCCCACATGGGGCTGAACTCCCAAGAAGCTGGGAAGGATTAGCACCTTTTCATGATCATCTCTCATCTCTTAGGGTACAGGCTTTATGCTGATGGTAACAATATTGAAAGCTCACAGCAGTTAAGCTTTAAGCATCTGAGTATCTGTGAATCCTGTAGATGGCAGAAGACTAACTCAGTATTTTTTGACATTGCTACAGTACTGTAGAAGCGTATAGGTTACGGTTCTTCCTTTGAGACACTATCATGAGATGCCCTGTGTGAGAAAGCAGAGATTTTCAAAGTTCCTACATGTGACATGAACATACCTATTCTGTGTTTCCCACTGCATGTCCAGCCAACTCTACCGTAGCTTGGCTGGTCCTCCCTGCCGTCTGTAGCTTGCAATGGCACCATGCTAAGACACTCCATTTTCCTCTTTGAGATAGTGAGGTCTGTTCAATACAAATTGGTAGATGTCACAAAAAAAGAAAGAACTAGGCTGTAGCCCAAAGAGTGCCATCATTCAAACTCAGCAAGACAACTTTTCAGAGGTATAAATGAGTGCCTTTGCAGTGGGGGCTGGGGTTCTAAATGGTCTCTGAACCTTTGAAAGCTACTCCCTTCTCATTCTGCCATCTTAACTTTCTCTGCTGGATAGAAATAATGTCTTCCTTGGGGGGGGGAACAAACAAAAAACCAAAGCCAATCAATTTCACCTCCATATGATGAGGTCAGGAGAAATGCTAACCATTGCTATTAATACAAAATGATGTATCTGATAGACAACAAAGTATAGGAAATGTGCATAACGTGATATATACGGTGTGTAGTAATACAGTCAGGTGTAATAGCCATCCTTCTTTTCATGGGTCCATTCAGCAGGCTACCTCTTGCCTTATTTTTAGAAAGATAGCAGTCTTGCATTATACTGGCTCTGGTTACAGATGGGCAGCATTGCCAGATTTAAATCATTCTCCATGAGATATTACCAAGCTTTGCAACTGGTTTAAATGAAAAACTCAAGAAAAGCAGTAACAATTTATAAACTTCTAAGTCAGAGCTATGAATCCCTCTTAGCTTGTTAAATTAACAGAAGCATTGTGCTGTGAAAAGAGACCAAATTTAAAAACTCAGCAAGACAGATCTTAGCAGGTTCAACTATTAAAAATCTCTCTTAAGGGGGCCAACATGGAGAGCAAAACATACTTGACTTCTGCTTGAGGCAGGAGGAGATGCATTCTTCATGTTTCCTTTTTGGCTACCACTTAACTTATTCCTTCTGGCTCTTTGCTACCATGTTAGAGTGGTTGTGTTCATGAGACTATTAGGAAAGCAATCATCTGGAATATTGCTGAAGAATAGGTGTTGGGTGTAGGAAGCTTCCCGCAGAGGTTGCACTTCTGTTTACCTTGAGTTACTGTCTGACTTCTCAGTATGGGTTTATATTGCTTTAAACAATCTATATCACACTAGCTTCCACTGCTTAGGCTAAAACTAATATAAAAATGTCCAGCTACAAAGGTGTAACACTTTAACTAAACCACTATAAAAGCATATGCTCCATTAAATGAGCTCATGTTTGTGCATAGGTAAGGTCTAAGCACCTTGGCCTTTGGCTGAAGCAAAAAAACACTTCTCCAGGCATTAACTGTAGCAAATTCCTGTCTTGTATTCAGCAGGCATGGAGACACTCTCTGTCTTGCAAAAGGATGGGGTGCAGCACTTAACAAATGGGAAAAGTAATCCTCTTGTCTACCTGTAAGTGCCCTTCTCCTACTGCCAGAATATCCTCCAAACCATTCAATGGTTTTGACTTTAGTCTGAAAAAGAAGGAAAGTCCAGGAGTGATTACAGCATGGAAAAGTGTCAAACCATTGGGAAACAAGGCTGCTGTGTGTACAGACCTGCATGTTATAAATTAACTATCTCTCCTTTAGATCGCTTTTCATAACACCAGCTGCTTAGTACAGACACCAGGATCCTTCATTCTGCTGGCCCTCTCATCAGACTGACAGCCCCACTCATCACCTGCGTGATGTTTATCACAGTCTTGCATCCCAGACAGGATTCAGCTGCTCCACACTACAGCTGGCTGTCCCCATATTAAAGTTCAGAGATTTATTCCACACCACCTTCCTATGGGCTTGGTGTGATACGAAGGCCATGGGAAGCTTGTCTTACTCCTTAACTCAGGAGAGCTCTGGAGCCTGATTAGCTGAGGTTCAGAACAGCAGAGTGGCTGTTTTGCAGTGAAGCAGCTCCCCAACATGAGCATGTCCCCTGTGCTCTGCTTATCTCCATCAGGGCAGAGATGGAGACAGGTTCTGCATGGAAGTGGGCAGTGCAGGCATTCCAGCAGGGCGGCTATTAGCACTATTGATGTAACTGAGTTTATATTTAAGGAAGGAATCAGAAGAAATAACAATGCCCAGTAGATCAGAAATACTATTTTTCCATTCTTTCTTCTTGAAACAGAAGGGAAAATAATCTACCTTTCTAGAGAGTCAAATAAAACTTCCCATTCAGTGCTGATACTTTACTTTAGTTTTAGGCTTTTCCAATTTAAAATAGTATTTCCCATGATATTAAACAAAACATAATTCACACAGGTATGTCCTGTTTCTGTGTTTTGTATAAAATGTAGGTACATCCACCCAGCACTGCTCCTGAAATTTAATCTTCATTGGCCTTTCACTTGTTTCTCTCCTGAATCTGATTCAAGACAAGTGTCTAGCTATATCATACTGTATGCTGGAGATGATTAAGTGGGAATAAAAATATGATAAAAAAGCATCCTTTTCAGACACTCAGGTGCTGATCTACTGCTGTGCTGAGGATCAGGCTCACAGCAACGAAAGATGTTAGAAATAGGAGTGTGAACTGGTTTTGGATCTGTTTTCAAGAGTGGCTAATGATTTTATTTTTTCCAACTTCTCATTTCAGGTGCTCATTTAAAAACACTTAATTGTTCCTTAGAACATGAAGTCAATGTGCATTGGTGACCTTTTTTGACAGTGTTGCCCAGCGCATTTGATGAATTGCCATAGTGCCTTCAGATAATCCTGGTATGCTGCTAGACTTGTTTGCAAAAGGGAACTCAAATCTTTTGAAGAAGTCAGCAGTATTGCAAATCTCATGCATTGTCAAGGCTAGGTCACAAATCCACAGTGGTCTGATCTGGGTAGCAGAATAAACTAAAGTAGTCAAATACATTTCTGGAAGACATGGAGGTAGGTGAAGGGACAGAAAGGTCATCTAGGTTGCTGGTGCCAAATTTGATACTCAGGCTGCTAAAATACATGTATATTTTTCCNTATTTCTGGAAGACATGGATGTAGGTGAAGGGACAGAAAGGTCATCTAGGTTGCTGGTACCAAATTTGATACTCAGGCTGCTAAAATACATGTATATTTTTCCTCCTAAATCACTGCTAAAGTTCAGTACTTTGTAAATACCTCTCATCAAACCATGAAAATAAAGGTGGAAAGGAAGATACAGTATCTAACTTTATGGTAACTAGCTATACAACTTAATTAAAAAATAGCTCTGTTTGAGGAATCAAGCACCTCTTGGCTCCCGAGCTTTCTCTAGAAAAACTGTCTCTCTTCCTCTCTGGGCTGTGATTGTCATATTTTAAAGACAGTTTTTCTTAAAATCTAAAAGCAGAAATCGAAGTAAGCAAAGTGGAGGGGTTTTCTGTCTGGGGCCAGCTGAAAAGATTGATGAAGTAACAGTCTAACAAAATAGCAAGTCTACCTGACAGGAACCACACATCCATTCAAAGGGTACAACAGCAAGACTGATGCGTCTTAAACATACTCCCAACTGGTTTGTCAGTAACAAATTAGACTTGTCACATTCTCCAAACAGTTTTAGTGAGAACATTAACAATGGTAATGATCTATGGTCTCAGCAGGAGAAAGAAGTTTGAGTCTACTTCCAGGAAAGCACAGAACGGTTTGCAATTGTTTGTTCTTGAGACTGCAGGGTTTAAAAAAAAAATTGTAATGTAAGCAATTGCTCAGTTCGGAAATTTAGAATAATAGGTAGTCATTATGCCCTGGATCATATAATTGTGTCAGCATATGTGTAACTTGACTCATTTGGTATCATATTTCAAAAATACACCAGCTCCTTTCCGAGCGGTCACATAAGGGCTGGAAAGCCTTGGCACCCAGTTCTGGGCTCTGAGCTGTTATGGAAATTCTGGGCTTTGCATATGTCCATGTGTAGTTTTTAATTTACAGAACTGAATCAGGCTGTTCTCTGTGTGTGTGCATGTGAAAACAAGGAAAAAGGCATGGTGAGTTGTTGCAAACTTTAGTGGAATTAGTGTTTAGTCTGTCTTGGTTCAGGTTTCTGCCAAGTTCTTTCTGAGGAGATACATTGTGGGTTTTTCCCCATAGCCAAGTGTTTATCAAGAAAAAAATATTGTTAAAATGGATTACTAGAGTTATGTGAGTACAGTCATGTTAATAGTGTAAAGGAGTGGAAATAAAAATGTATTTTCTTATGCTTTGAGCCTTCATGACACACTATGTTCCTCAGTTTCCTTGGCTCTTGAGGATTAGTAAAACAGAGCTGTCTCCTAAGTGGAGTAATGTAACTGAAAGGCTCTGAGGTACACACCTTAAGAACTCTGTTAGGATGCGCTTCTCATTCGGAGGAACGTTCTTGTAAGATTTGCTTACAAAAAGCAGAGTGACCTTCTTTCTTGCAGGTGTCTTACTGCAGGACAGAGCACATGAGGCTCTTTCAGGAGTGTTCATGTAATACCTACTACAATGGGATCCTCACTGAGACATTCCTGTAGTAACAGAATAATAGCAGTAAAAATCCTTGAAGTCATCTTTCAAAGTTTTTCCCTCTTCCTAATCCAAAATGCAGGGTAAAATTCCTATATAAACTTTCAAGCACTTAAGCCTGTGTAAAAAGAAAAAAAAAAAGTATTTTGTTTTTCTTTTAACAGTCTTAATGTATTACCTTTCTTGTTCGAGGTCTAATTCAAAGTAGAATATTTTATGAGAGAACGTTTGTTGTCAAGTATACAGGAGAACACAGAAATCAATCTACCTGTTTCTGTTAATCTCCAGTAATTATGCCAATGACCCAGACTCAATGCATAGCTAAAGGAGGGAAAGAAGCTTGGAATGATGAGTTGTTCAGGTTGAAGCCATCTGGTAATTAATTCTGCAAAACAAACATGGTAATTACTAAAAAGTAATAAAATTTTACATTACATTAAAGAGTATAATAGGTTTTCTAAAGGGATTCTGTTAAGTTTAGTGCATTAAAAATATGCTATTTATAAATGCGAGCCTTGCAAAATGTCAATAGCCTGGTATTTACCTGGGAAATCACGCAACTACATAAAAAAATTATATTTAAAAACACATTTAGAAATTTTCATTAGTGAAATTAATTGCATAATCTTAATGAGGCCTTTGGTGCATAATAGTTCTAATTTGCGAAGCTTGTAAAAATAAATATTTGTAAAAATGAAAATGATCAACAGAAAATGAGAACACAAACTAAGGAAAATATCTACTTTTACTTGTTGTCATTTTAAAACCAAAAGACTGAATTCAACCCCCTTTGAAGGAGAACTCGAACTCCTTTAGAGGTCTGGGTTAGGGATGTAGGTGCGGAAAACCACATCGGATTGACTGGGGGTGATCTCTTCTCGGGTTAAGTTCCCTCCCTGAGATGTGGTAACTGATGACTCTCTGTGGTAGCTTCAGCTCAACAGTTTTATTTTGAATAAAAAGGATTCTGTTGATAAGAAGCAGGACTGTTAATTGTTGTGATGCCAGTTTATGTAACAGCGGCAGGGCTAAAGAGAAACTGCTGAGACTACAATGCAGTCATCTAGTAAGGCATGCTTGTTTCTACTCCCTGTATGGCAACCACTGGCCTATTAAGAAAAAACAATTTAAGCCATTGTTGGTTTGGCAAACTGTATGTTCCCTGTAAAAGTAATGTTCTTTTGGTAAAGTACCAGCTCTCTTTGACCAGGTTGAAATAAATAGCAGTAGAAATGAAGCACAGTGCCTGTACAGTCAAAATATATTCCTATGTACCCCTCACCCTGCAGTTTATCTTGACTATTTAACCCAAGGTAAAAGCATGCTTCTTGCTGGGATTTTGCATTAAAGCAGCTATCTTGGGTCAGCTATTTCGACATGAAGTATTTCTTCTTTCTCCTGCCCCAAAGATACCAATTCATCCAGTCACAAATATGCCGTTGACAGCGTGCCTTTATTCTGACTTTTGTTTCTGGTAGGGCTTGTACTAAACTGTACTTTGAAAACTGTAATGGAGGGGAGAAGAAAATGAGGGGAATACAGTAGTAATACAAATAAATACACAGACACTCAGCTGGACTAATCCTGCCACCTACCCGCTCTGTATCCTGGTGTTGGGACAGCAGTGAGTCTCTTTCAGCTTATGCGAACAGGACTGTAACTTTTGTTCCTGCATCTCTAAAGTCCTCTGTAGTGCTAACATAGGAAGTTGAATTTCTGGGGACAGACTTGAGTGTTTCATAGTTTAGGGTGGGGTTTTGTCTTGTCTCTCTTGTGCTGCTTGGTGTTTTGTGTTTTTTTTTCCTAATAATTGTCAATTCTAACCACCCTACTGCATGTGAAAAGATGTCCAGGCTCAGCAGAGCATCTCGCGGGGCTGCTTGGCTACATGAGTTTCAGATGGAATTGGATTGCATCCCTGAAACATGACAAAGCTTAAAGCAAGCTCTCTGACTGCCATGTGCCGGGCTGTCTACTTAAGGCAGAGTCCAACTCGCACAATGCCATGAAGGAAAGCAATGAGGGGTCACCAGTGTGTGATACAATAAAGCGTCATATAATGTGAATTCTCCTCATGTGGCTGACAAGGAAGTAACTGAGGTTTACAGCTGATGTTGCCTTGTTCTTAGCTGTTGGTTATTTTTTCTGTTTGACCGCTAAATTGTATCTTAAGGTGATGAGGACCTGGAACAGACTTCAACGTGAGATGGATTCCTCCCTGGGCTGGTGAGAGATTTCATGTGCTGATACAACTAACTCCATTACAAGTTCTTTGGTTTGCTTGGACAGGGGGACTGATGATGTCCTCGAGACATTTATTCTGTGCAAACTCAGCATTCAGAATAGAGTTTACCTTCATAAATAAAGGAGAGACATGTAAAGCAATAAAGAAAGAGTTGCTTGAGTTTTAGTGGAATAGAAAGCAGCCAAAAAAAAAATAGCTAAAAAGCTCCCTCTGCCTAAGAAATGTTTTCTGGTGTGGTTTGTTTTGGAGTGAATGGGTTTCTTGTTAGCATGTTTCAACCTCTAACCTCAATGTCTGAGGCTTTTCACCAAGATATTTGGTGAAAATATGGAGGAAAAAAAATCAGAGATCTAAAAATACAGTTTTGTTCCTGTGATTCTTGCAGGACCACCCCCAGCCTATTTCAATAAGAAATGTATAATTTTACCTTTGCCTCCAAAAGCTGCCTTAAAAAGTCTTCAGGATATTACTGCAGATTTCACAAGAGATCCAACAAGATTGTTAGCACTTGTTCCAAATCTTTCTGAAGCCAGTGGAAAGATCTGTGCTGACTACACTGGATTTTGGGTGAGACCCCTTAATTGTAACAATGAAGACAGAAAAAAATAAGGGCAGAGAATTTGTGTGTGACTGGAGAGAAATGGAGGGCGAAGTACAAAAAGTAAACTATAAACCACCAGACTCCATTCTCACACGTGTATCATCCAAGTGGAATACCTTGCAGCTCCTGCTCAGAGACAATAAATGTTACAGCTTTACAGTGAGAAAAAAGACAAGTGCAGTTCCCAAAGGATACAAAATACATCTGTACCTATGACAAGCAGTTAGCAATATGGATAGCATCTGCCTGGGCCTTTATCTTGATTTAAATTTGTTTTCTGTTCACCGGGCTCAATTGCAGGAATGTAATATTGAAATGTGCATGAACCACTAGATACAAATTTTATTACCACCTCTGTGGTATATGTAAGATAGACAGAGAAGTTTATGAGTGAAAAAAGATCACGGGATACTTAGTCACTTCCAATATTTGCAGTCCAGACTGGAAGAAGTAATTGATTTTCTAGTAACAGAGAAAATTCTCGGCTGGAATCATAGTATTCTGTTTTAGCCCATGTTGAGGTGATGTAATTTCTACTGCAGGGAGTCACTGATCTGCCTTATAGTCATTGGTTTGCTGGATTACTTCTTAACAATCTTGCAGATGATATATCAATGCTGGGGCTTTCCAGTCATTAGGCTCTGTAAAAAATGCATTCCTGCTTCTCACAGCTACAAAGTTGTTGGCCCATTTGAATGGTGCTACAGTCCTGGAGGTGTAAAGTGCCAACTTTATGCAGGGTAAGTCCCATTGAATATCATTGAGCCCTGGTAATAATAAAACAGGCACTTCCTTCCTGGAGGCGAGGTGGGGCAGGGTCTCTGTTGCTCCTACTAGTTTAATGCAGAGGGGCCCTAAGGCTGCAGAGCACTCTACCAAAGCCACCGCTTTTTGTGGAAAGTGACCTCTGCCTCACAGCAATGCTCTTCAGCCCCTTGGACAAAGGAGCTGGTTTGTTTTAATAGTAGATCTCTCTGACCTGTCTCTATTGGAACAGAAACATGGGGAAAAAAATGCTCTGATAATGCATCTGAAGAGATGGGAAGTCAAGGGAATGGGAGATACAGTAAATTGTCCAGATATGGTGCCTGCCTGTCCAGACTGGGGAAGGAACATACCTATGCACAATGGGTAGCAAAGGATGTTATTCAGCGCATTGTGGGGTTTGTATCTACAAAGATACAAACAATTCATGTCCTTCAAAGTGATTATGTGTCTTGGTAAAAGCTGCCAGTTGGGAGAAAGAGCCTTCTGCCTTTTACTGGCTGGCTTCCGTGTCTGGGGCACAGTCTCAAAAGATGTGTTGCTGCTTTTATTCTGAATTATTGGTATTCATGCACAAAAAGTATATGTGCCATGTTACAGAGAAACCACAGCAGTGCAAGCCGATGATGTTCAAACAGATTCTGAAAGGGTTTCATGTGAATTTCAAAAGGCTTTGGATCTAGTCTTCTGTGAACTGTATCAAAAATGGAGTTTGGGTCAGTAATGTTTACACTTTTTCATAATGCTTATATTGAATTATTGCACATTCAGTGTCACTCTGCTGTCAGTTAAGAGATGGGAGCTGGAGCCTGGGAATGCCATGTACTTTTCACTTTGCTGTGCGGAGTTATCACACCAATTCTGAGTGATCAAAAGGGGAAAAATTCACATGGTAATAGTGTCCTAAAGTTATTTTGAACCTCTAATTACAGAATATAGTCTAGACAATTTGATTCAGTTTTCACTCATGAGAAGGTCATTTGGCTCCAAATGGAGCAATTCTAATCTTGCAAATAGCAAACTTTGGGGGCTATNGAACTTCTAGTTTCTAATCTTGCAAATAGCAACTTTGGGGGCTATACCTGTGTTTAGCAATCTGTAAGATGAGAGATCTCAGAACAACGTTCAGTGATAGTCAGGTATGTACAGGTCTCCAACCCCTACCTGTGTCTTATTCAAGTGGTGAGAGACTTCCCCTCGCTTTTTTTAACACTATAAATGAAATAAAAAGATTAACTAGTAATTAGGGTTTTTGAAAAGAAGGCAAATGGAGAACAGTAAATATTCCCAGTTGCTAATGTAAATGAATGCTATCAAATTAGGTTGGGGTGTGAGGGGCAGGTGTCAGCTGAGCCACAACAAATAAGGGCCTGTAAAAGAGATCAGCCCGTTACCCGCGGGCCCCTGCCACCCAACGCATCACCAGCAAGAACAAGCAAAGTGAAGCAATGGCAGGAAGGATGCTGGAATTACTTTGAGTCCTTGTGGGCTGCAGTAGTTTCAGATAGCTTTTTCTTTAGAAAGCTTTCTTTTCTTGCTGGGCTCCTGCTGTTGTATACATGTATGTGTACATACATGTACAATGAATATGGGTTTCTGTCTTATTTTCATTCCTTTTCAAAGGATAGAGCACAAGTGTGTAATCAGGATATCATTCAGATTGAATGTATGCCAAGCATTCAAGGAATGTTTGGTTGAAAACTTAAAGCTATAAAAATCCTATGAGAGTAAGTTTGTAGTTTACTATTGTGCTTTTTATGGCATATTTTCTTGTTGTGCACTGAGGATGTGAATCACAAAAGCAGCTGTCACATAGAACCACATTTGATGTTTTGGCTTTCTGTCCTGGCTGAAAACAGAATAGATGTGATTGCTGGTACTCTTTTAGTAAAAATAACCAGTGTCTTAATAGGACTGACAGACAGTGATCCTTTCAGAAGGTTTGGGATGAACTGTAATAAGCAATAGAACTTAGCAATGTTCTATTTTAATTAGTAACTCTGGCGAAAAGCCAAGCAGATGCACAAAGAACCATGACCCTCCTTTCTTTTTCTGCTAAGCTCTTCTCACGTTCCTGAGGTTTTGTATCAATATTAGATGTGATTCAGAGTTTTCCTTAACCACCATATTAAGAAGAATGTGTTAGTTAAGCTTCCTTTCCAGCTTTGCTGATTCTGAAAGGCCACGTTTCTGAAAAGAACTCTAAACTAGTGATCCTTGAACAGGCTTGAGTTTTCAATTTTAGGGGCATACCAGCAAAATAATCATGGAGGGAAGCAAGAGGTGCAACATCAGGCCATTATTTTATACAGTTCTAAATAATTATGTCCAGAATATAGATCTGGTAGGCAGCCATACTAAGGACTCATAATGTATTTTGGGAGAATTGCAGAGGAAAAGGAAATGTTATCCTTTGTAGATGCATTCAGAAGAGTTCTGGTCACTTAACTTCATGGAATCACACTGGTACCGAGCTCGGAGGTCTACATCTGTGTTTCCTTGTCCTAGCCACAAACCTCTGGCTGTGGGATCTCATCAGTATTCCTGCTGTAAGACTTGGTGCCAATATGGTCTTTGTTCCCTGAGCTTAAAAACCAGCCTGTTTTCACTACTGACAGCTTTATGGAAGCAGCTATAAAGTTTTGCCAGTGCTCCCTCTGCCTGCACCGATGAATCTACATTTCCCACTACAGAAAGATTGATAGCAGGCTATTTTTATATTCTGAGCCAGATTTATGCATTCTGCAGAATCATATGAAGCTAACCACATAATATATGCATGTATCAGTGAATGTGCAGAAAGTTATGCCAAGTCTTCCTGAATGTCTCCCTGCATATCACTAATTGCAACTTTTGGAAGGCAATGTGGCAATTTAATTCTTTTTTTTCTTATGGGTGTTGGTCTACATGGAGAGGAAAATTTGGATGTATGCAGAAAGGTGTGAGCAGAAACATTAAACTAAATCAGAAGGAATGAGTTCCAGTTGTCAGGCAGCCCCAAATCAGGGGCAATACTGCCCCTGAGGGCTCAGTCTCAAATGAAAATCCGGACAGATCCTATAGTTGAGTTGGAAATCTTCCAGCAGAACAAAATGGATGAAAAAATAGAGGGAGAATGACAAAACATTTTTTCTTTATTTTCTGAGCTACTTTCCCACAGTCTGATTTCCAAGAAGATCTGTTGACGTTAGTGCAGCAGCCAGAGATGAGAGGTTTTTAAAACAACCTTCAGTGATACACAGTTTATACTGGGAAAATAATTATTCTTCAAAGATTCCTGAAAAATAGAGTTTAAGGTGTTTAATGATTAAAAACCTGATGTCCTTGAATATAAAAGTTAGATGAAAGAACTGCCAGGGACCTTAATGCAGCTGAAATGATAAACATAAAGGGAGCAATAATGATCAAGCCTGAGGTGATTACATTCTCTAATTAGAACACATGTATCATTTAGGCATGTTAATCTTTGTCTGTCTAATGTACTTTGGTTAGACTAAGCTATATCCAGCGCAAACTACTTTGATTGTAACATCAGCGCATGTAGCAGGAAGAACCATTACATGTGTTTGCAGTCCTTCTAAGCAACCATTGAAACTCCCCGTAGCATTGTGGTTCACCTTTGCAAATATGCCTGAGTTACTGTGGGCATCTTGCTGTATTAGACCCCTCGGAATATTTGCAGCAGTATCTAGGGAGCAGAGAAGAGGTCTTTAAAAGAAGTGACCCAAGCAGTAAGCTTCATGTCAAACACCTGCTCTTTAGCACTCTAGATGGAAAAAAGCTATGAATGAAGTTATAGCTGTAATCTCAGCTGCTGGGTCAGTTTGTCTCCATGGTCGTGACTCTCAAAATTAACTGAGTTATACCTCTTCATGCTTGCTGAGGTTCTGGAACATGGATCTTGGTTCCTAGGCTGAAGTATTCAAGGGGCCTGAAAAAACCCCTCACCCTAGGCAGTGGTATCTTAGAGACCCTTAGAGGTGTCCTCTGCAGTAATCAGCAGGTGTGATTCTGCTCAAGCAAGTCTGTGTGAATGTGTATCGCAGCCATGGACTGTAAAAGCCACTGGACGTTTCCTGATTCCTCTGCACAAGCGATAGAAAGGTATGGCAGCCCAGGAAAAGCAGCTGGGCTGGCTACTAAATCTACAGCTATTGATGGATTTTGGAATCCCAAGGGTTGTAGAGTATTGTTACTTAATAAGCTGCTTTTTGGCCAGGTGAGG
The DNA here is from genome assembly GCA_003993805.1 of Himantopus leucocephalus. Lineage (NCBI taxonomy): Eukaryota > Metazoa > Chordata > Aves > Charadriiformes > Recurvirostridae > Himantopus > Himantopus leucocephalus. The sequence goes on from RSEF01000022.1 coordinate 3,536,087, forward strand.
TCAAAGAGGAACATGGGAGAAATAATAGAGGCTACAATATAATGTTCTGTGGCACTGCTTTTCAGATTGAGATCTGATTCTTAATGTGACTGCCCTTCTGCCCTCTCCCGCTCCACTCTATCTTGGTGATAATGATGCTCATTCTGTTAATTTTGATTGCTGAGAGGTTTCAATGGGAGTAATTTACTCTATAACTGGAGATACTTAGACACAGACCCATCTTAACCTGCTGGCAAGTTTTTTAAACACAAAGGAACTGGTGGCTATGCAGCCCTTGCTGTTGTTCTTCCCCTTGCAGCTACCCGCTCCCCCAGCTGCTTCCAGATGGGACACCTGGAGTGTATCTGAAGAAGGGTTTGCCTCGGTCCAGGTTGTGGGTTGAATTGCAGCTTTCTTTGCTAGAGCTCAAATGGAGGAAAAGTGTGTACTGCATGGTGCCTGCTTTTACGAGACATGAACCTCTCTGTGGGTCATAATCGGTGTGTGATACTGATGTGTTACATGAGGTCTCTTATGGCCAGGAGGTGTCCTGAGTTTCTGTGCTACAAAAGCATGTTTGCGTGCAGCAATAGGGCTGGCTGTGATGGGTCGTGTGACTTGTAACGAAGACAATTCAGTATGTTTTGACCCTTCCTGAATCTGCACGTGTAGGTGGACCTTTATATGCGATGAGTGAACATGTACTTGCTTGGTCATGGCACCTCTCTAGAACATTCTTTATTTTCAGGGCTCAGGATCAGGAGCAGCAGGTTTCTCATCCCCTGTGCTCGCACCACCTCGGGAAATGCAGTTCTTGAGAGTGAAGGTGTAAATGATGACACTGTGCACAAGGCGATGGGGGTCAGTAGTTCTGGCTTCCGTTCCTGGATGTGCTGGTAGTGAATAGGCGCGGAAGAATCTCCAGCTTCGTGCAGTTCAGCTTTTGTTCTACAAAAGAGAAATACTGTCAGAATTCTTCATCAATNCGTTCCTGGATGTGCTGGTAGTGAATAGGCGCAGAAGAATCTCCAGCTTCATGCAGTTCAGTTTTTGTTCTACAAAAGAGAAATACTGTCAGAATTCTTCATCAATATAAATAGTGGTTTTTACTCCTGGCTGTAACAAAACTAGTATTTAATCAGAGAAATCTTGAGATACTTTTTTCCTTTTATCTCTGTATTTCCTGGTATTGTAAATATGGGAATGTTCTAGAACTTTTAAATAAAACTGGTGGTATTTGGTCTCCAAATGTAGGCTAGACAGTCATGAGGAGAGACAGGAAGAGCAAATACTCCATGGAGACCTCAGTTTAATTTGCAGCTACACCACCACTGAAATTAGCTTCAGTGAATGTGTGGATATAATCATACCTCTTAGAGTACATTGGCGCCTTGCAACGAGTGCCACAGCAATGAAGTGAGCAAGGATCAGGCCGCAAACTGATACGAGAAGTTGGAACCCCCTAAAAGAAAAAAAAGTTTTTAGTAAAAAGANGGTAAAGAGATGTGTTGAGATACCATCAGCCTAGCTGAGACTTCTGCAAGGCAAGGATGACTGCCAAGCAGTTTGTCACTGCTCGTAAAGGGAGGGTAGCGGAGGGACTGGGAAGCTTGGGAGATACGGTTTCAATTCCACTCACCTGCAGACCTCCTGCTTGACTTTGGGGAGGAACAGAATAATCATGTACTACTCCTTTTGTTTCATCTCCCTGTATGGAAAATGGGGACGTGCAGTTTCCCTCCCACACAGGCATGCTGTGAAGAGAACCCTGCAAATGGCTGATATGCTCTTGTACTGGGGAGATAAGGACCAGACAAACAGCAAGGGCCCAATTTATCCCTGCACAATCCATTTCAGACTCCACGCTTGCATCCTCCATCCTAACTCTCAGATTATGTGTCAGATGATCAGTAGCCCCATGAGGTTTGTCAAACCTCGGAATTGCCCTGGAGTAGATCCAGTCCTGCCACGTCTGTGTTTCTCTTGAATATTTGTGTGTGTGGATACTCCTCCACAGAGGGAGAGTTGTGAAAGACGGTTGATTCTGTTTTGTGCTAAGAGTAATTCACCACAAAGCTCTTGTGCGCAGCTGCTAGAAAACAGTTGAGGCATCATAGTGAATTTATATCTGAACAGGAACTGCAGAACAGCTTCTGCGCATGGAGAGCTAGGGACCGTGTCCTGTTTAATGAGCAAATAAGCTCTTGGTAGTGCTGCATGCCACACGTTAGCAGCCTGGGGAGCAGAATCTGCGAACGGGCTGCTTTGAAAAGACTAATATCTCCTGAGGCGCTTCCCACGCTGCGAGAGCCCTATGGCTACATACAGAGGTATCTTGAAGGACTGTTTGGGATTCCTTAGGACATTCTGGCTACTAGCACATGGGTAAGACTTTTCTGTGCACCTGCCCTGATAGAACAGCTTGTCCCAGGCTTTGAAGGTGTCCCTCGGGACATGGCCTGTGAAGTGCTCTGTGGTAAGCTGTTGCTGTCCCTTTGGCACATGGTCTTTTCTCCAAGCATATGGTTTTTTTGTACTCTCATCAGACATGAGAGGCCCCATAAGGTACAGTATGACTTTCAAATCAGCGTGATTGAGGCAATCAAACTGGTTGCATAAGGTTGTTAAAAGAATTCTTCATTAACTTCAAGTATCCCTCAGTAATGAATGCTGTGGGTAAGAAAGCTTCTGACGGCCCATAGCAAGCAGAACTTTGAGACTGATGGGCTGTATTTAGAATCGGGGTGTGTGGGGGGAGAACAAGAGCCAGGCCAAAGAGACAAACAGATGCTTGAGACAGGCATCTGAGAGTGGTGACAAAATGCAGAGGTCAAGGGGAGGAACAAGTTCAGGAGCGAATGGGTCTGAATTTTGTCATACTGGAGTTTATTTTCTGATCATTTTTTTTCTCCCCTTATTGTCACCCTAACATGTGGCTGTAACCCCTCTGTGCGTATGGAATGTGATTTCAACAAATAAAGGTGGGGGTCCTATTATTTGACGTTTGATAAGGCTCAAGTGACCTTACATGTACTAATGTAGAATTTTATCCATGAGGTATGTTGGGCTGCTTCAAAAACACAGCACGTACTGGCTGAGCTTAGAAAGACCATCCCTTAGAGACTGACAAACAGCAACGTCCACGCAGGACTGTGGTACTCCTTGAATGCTTAACTGTTTCTGAAGACTGAGGAAGGCTGTGCACAGCCCCTGGGTTATTCAGGCAGGCTGAACTGTCTATTGATGGGTTCCATCTAACCCTGAAGTATTTTTCTTGCTTGCATGCAAAGTTACCATCCTGGGCCCTAGGAGAGCTCGACAGTTAACTGTCAAAGTCACAATACCTTAGTGGATCCTGCCACAACTAGACAAGGATGTGTAGGAGAGCGATTCTAATCCCTTCCACAAGGGGACTTAAACAGCTTTTAGGTCTCAGCAGTGTTAGCATACCTGGCCTGAAAGATCTGAGTTAGGCAAGCAGCTGTGTTTCAGATGTAGATGCAGGCATGTCTGGCCATCCAGCCTGATGGTGCCCAGGAAGCTGCTCGGGGTCTGGCTGTAGCAGAGGAGAGCACTGCAGGAGGCATGAGAGATTATTATCCTCATCATGACAAAATAAGAAATGACCTTGCTAATAAAATACATGCATTATATAAATTGCGTAAAAATTCTCTTTATTTATTTTCTTCGTGGACATGTTTGATTCTAAGTCACATGGAGTGTGTGTATGTGCGTTCATATTAAGCAGAATAATGGCCTTTCTGAAAAGATATTAGTGGATTATTTTACTCTTGCTGCAGGTGGCATTAAGATGAGAGGCCTTGACTATTGTGCTGTCAATGTGTTTAATGATTATTAGAGGAGCAGGTGATTTCTGTTAAAGGGAAGTGACAGACTGCCCATTAGATATAGATGCATGTTTATTAAATTGGAAGCCTGGAGCAAGCATTCTGGCTCATTTGCTTCCAAATTCCAGACCAATCTGTTTTATTTTGCACCTGGAAGGTTCAGAGCACAGTAAAAGTGAGAACTATTTACCAAGCAAGGATAAGAGGACTGTTGCATTCATGCACGTATTTTCACTTCCATCCCAAATGGGTATTGCAGTGGGAAGGAGGCTGGGAGAATGCAGGCTGTAATTGTTTATTTTCAGTTTAATTGCTTAGCCTTCTTACCTAGATAGGCTTGGAAGCAGAGAGAGACGACATAAGGATTGAATCTTTAAATGCAAACCCTTTCTCTCTTCAATCTGTGTGTGCGTGTGTCTCCACATAATAGAAAGATGGGCAATTTCCTCTAGATCCATTTATCCCAGTGTGCTGGGTCTGCTGGTGGCCAGCTGCTTCAGTGGGAGATGTAAGCTCTCTCCACAGTGAACAATTACAGAAGAATCCACCCCAAGGAGACATTTATTTGTAGTCCCCACCAGCTATTGGTTTATGCTCTGAAGCAGCAGAATTTATCTTTCTCTTTAATCCGGTCTAATGTGACTGTGGATGTTCTCATTACCCAGACAGAAGTTTAATCCTTTCAGGAAATGTCTCCCCAGTTCAATGCCTCTGTTATCCTTCTTTCCTCTCAGTCAAACTGGTGCACTTTAAAATCAAATCTTTCCTTTCACAGGTCTAATGTAATAAGCTTACCACTTCATCCACCCCCATTAACCAGATCTGCACTGGGATAGTGATTTGGGTCTGGTGTCTGCAGATCAAAGAGGATGCTGAAAAATTGGAAGGGTTCATAAAAGAGCCATATAAATGATTCAGAGCCTGGGAAACATCTTTCTAGTGAAAGATGTAAGGAGCTTGATCCATTTAGGCTATCAAAGAGGAAATAAAGAGGAGACTCCATCACAATGTGCAAGCACAAATATAGGGAAGATGACTTCTTATAATAGACGGCTCCACTAGCCAGCAGAAAAACATACAGTGAAATTTGGCTGGAAGGTCAGGATTCAGCTTTCATTGGAAGCTGGAGCTAGCACAAGAGTTGGAAAAAAATATGTATGTTTTCAGGGGAAGATAGTTAGCCATTGGAGGAATTTAACATCAGAGTAACAAATCAGGAAAATCCAGAACATGAGCCTAATTTAGGAGATCCATAATGCTCTCTGAAGAAAAGCATTATTTTATTCTACTGATTAGACACTAAGCTAAGTGGTGTGTCACGGTGGGCACTGAACGTTCTTCTTGGAGACAGCAGCTGAGCATCATGCCACTGTGTGGCTGCAGAAAAGAAGCAGCTTAAAACACAGATTTCTGTCCCAGAAAATTATGAAATCAGGTTCCTGGTATCGTGCTGAATTCCTTTGAGGCCCTAACCTGTTTCATACCTGTAAATGTTGATAGTACTGAGCTATTTCCCGTGAGGAGATAGGTGTGGATGTCCTCCCATTCATAAAGCACTCTGAATATCTGTAATACTATTTTTGCACCAGAAATGCGCAGTATGTTATGCCTCTTGGTGCATTTCCACTCTATTTAATTCCAAGTGCCTATATCAATGCAGCCTGAACTACAATGTAATCAAATTAAAGAAAACAAAAGTCCACTCTGCGTTGCATGCTCCCTTTCCTGGCTTATGTATCTGTCACAGCAAAGACGGGGCAGTGTGCGACTCTGTGCTAATAAATCACTTTCTTTTTGCAGCTCTGTAGCCCTGCTGAGTGGCTGTGATTTGTGAATGACCTGTTTCTGCTCTGGGGACAGTTGGACTGAGAAATCACCTGGGAGTTACAGGGAGCTGATTCGCTTCCCGTCCTGGCTCAGCGACAAGGAGCAGGCAAAGGCTGCCATCTTCAGTCAAAACCTCCCTATGGCAGCGGAGAGGAGACATTCAGAGAAGAGCTTGCACCACAGAAGATCTGAGACAGAGGAGGGACCGGGTGGAAGAAATGTATTAAGGAAGCACTAGATGTGGAGCACAAGTTGCACTGACTGGTGGCACATCCCTTTGTCATCTGGGTGAATTAACTCCTGTCCCCAGACTACAGTCCTGCAGGTAAATGATTCAGTACAGAAGTGGGGTATCTGCAGAGTGAGGGAGATATTACTGGTGTCCTTAGCTCGCAGGGAGAGCGAACCTTTTCTCCACCTCACCCTCCCCCCCCTTCTTATTTAAAAGTCTTTCTGTCCTTGGCTCAGGCATCCTGGAGCTTTAGGTGAGCTGATTGCAATTTTGTCGTTTTGGTCTCCATGAAAACAAAAGTAATGACTCTTGTCAGCTGATAGACTGTCCCTGGGACCACCCTCACCATTCAAAACACCCTACTGGTTCCAGTCGCTCATAGTCCCCTCTGATGCTCAGCAAGGGAGGAAAGGGGAGGGCAGACAGACACTAAATATTGCTGTATTTAAAGGCTACAATGCCCTATTCTTTGCCTCCCTGCCAACTGTTTGCTGGGCTATTATTTCACCATTCTCTTTCTGTTTTTTTCATTTTTCTTTTTTTTTTCCCTGGGCACATGTTTTTCGCGATTGAGGCAAAATCACTACTTCCATACTCAGCTGTCCTGATTGCGTGAAGAAGAGTCTGATTGCATTATTCATCTGCACTGCTCATAAAAGACTTCAAAACTCTTGACTAGACCTAAAGCTTTTGATGATGTTCTGCTTCAGTAGAAAGGGGGAAAGATACTGCGTGAACTGGTGGCATCTGATTGTGTTGCTACCCCACCAGCTGTGGATGGGACAGCTTGGCCTGCGTGGTACAAGACGAACTGTTGCTTTTACTGAGCAGTTTCTGAGACATGTCTTGCTGTGCTGTTCTGCTTTGGCTTTCTCTTTGTCCGAGGCTGCAGTGATGCTAGGAAGCAAATTAGTTTTACGTACTTATAGGCAAAGATAGCCTAACTCCAAGGAAATGCTGCCACCTGTGGGCATGAGAGCACACTTATCCCAGCTTGGTTATTTTCTTATCACTAGAAACTGTGACTTAGCTTGTTAACATTCTTCTGATTCAAAAATTTATTAAACCAGAAAAAGAAAAAGGGTAATCCGGTGAAACGAAGACAGCGGTGGAAAGGTCACACTGTACTTCACCACTGACAACTGGACAATTACAGAGACAAAATACCAGGCTAAGTGCATCTCTGGTCTGACTCATCTGACCAGGCTTATTCTGCTTATTCCGTTATATTGCTATTGCAGCTCTTATCACATCTACCCTTTCAGTTCCAGAACATCTTGCTTTTGTTTGTTTTTGAGCAGTAGGAGGACTCAATCCAAAAGTGGAGTGGAGATTCCCAAGGGAGTACTGCAGTATGTGCATGTTGCCGCTCTTGAAAGGAAGCGTGAAATGGGGTCTGAATGGATGAGTCTTGAGTGCTCGGTGTGAGACTTCACAGGTCTGTATTGAGCCACTTATGTTTATACGGTGACTCTGTATACAGCGAGAGCCCACTTTAGAAACTGAGATATTCCAGAGAGGAAGTACCTTGGTAATGTCACTAAAAGATACAGTTCTAAATTAGAACCTCCATTCAAGTCCTTCCATTCATTCCTAATTATGGCAGGGAGATTTAACCTCACCTGTGCACTGCACTTTCAGTTGGCTTTTGTTATACCATCCTTGTTTGTTTTCATGGGAGGCCTGTTTACCATACCGGCTTCCAGGTTGGTGAGGTATGCTTATGGATTCAGCATAGAGAAGATCTGGATGAAAAAGCTAAGGGCAAAATCTTTCTGAAATGGCTCGCATTTTGCATGTTGATGTGAGAATGCAAGAATTGCGTTTGGTATGGAAGGAGTACCAGCTTAAAAGAGTCTTCTGTTACAGTGCACAAAACGTGACGTGTTCAGGGAGAGTTTGGTTTGGTTTACTTTTATCTTTGAGTTGATTAATAGGTTAATGCTTTTGGATGTTACTGTCTTTCTCCTTTTAAGAAGAGGGGACAAGATAGTTTTTACCAATGTAGATATTACTGGCTGCACAAACATACGCATACAGAAACCTCAGCACCTATATGTGCATATAGATAAACAGATGCACACAAGAGCACTGTAATCTTTACCTTTTCAGTCTATATTTGCATACTGATTCTTAAACATGCAAGCTAATATGTGCAAACACACAGTGTCTTGTGTAGATAGATATTTAAACACCAAGGCAGAGCTCATAATGTAAATGAGGAATAGCAGTCTCTCAAGACCATAACTCCCCACTCTGTATGCTGCAACTATTGGCGAAATTGTCTTAAGTTGTTTTTCATTATTTTAGAATAGCCTTTCACGTGGTCCAAACAGACTGGACAAGGATGGGATTAAGCCTATGTCATGGTTTTGGCTGGGATAGAGTTTACTTTCTTACTAGCAGCTGGCGTAGTGCTATGTTTTGGATTTAGGATGAGAATAATCTTGATAGCGCACTAAAGTTTTTAGTTGTTACTAAGCAGTCAAGGCCTCTTCTACTCCTCACTGCCCCACCCGTGAGTAGGCTGGGAGTGCCCAAAAAGTGAAGCAGTGAATGAATTCCTTGTTTTGCTTTGTTTGCATGCATGGCTTTTGCTTTACTTATTAAACTGTCTTTATCCCAACCCACGAGTATTCTCACTTCTACTCTTCTGATTCTCTTCCCCATCCCACCATGGGGGGAGTGAGCGAGCGGCTGTGTGGTCCTATTTGCCGGTTAGGGTTAAACCACAACAGCATGCTGAAAACAAGTCCACCACCGAAAGATCTATGATCTTCTGACCCCAGTCTTCCCTGTGTCCATTGTGGAACTTTTGAGAAGGTATTAATAGCTCCCAAGGACATCACCAGGATCATTCATATGCCATATCCAGGTCACTTACATACCTGGTTATAATGCCATTTGCAGGATTGAAGAGCTCGCCCTTTGTGTCACTTCATGTTGCCTCCAACAACTGTCACAGGCTGTGTCACTCCATCATGTCCAAGGGAGGGCTTGATGTTCTCATCAGCTCACCTGGATTGTGTGGGCAGAAAATGAAGGGAACACCTGTGCTATTGGCGAACTGTAGGAATCTCTGTTTGCCAAAATGTTAAATTAATCTGATTCTTTGCTGTTCTTTTGGCTGCTGAGCAGAGGTGGGGTTTGGTTCTGAAGTGTTAGCTCTTTACACATTCTGGCGCCTGGGAAACTTAATGTAAAAGAAGAGAGGCCAGCACAGTAGCTCATACTGGTCTTTTTTTTTTTTTTTTCTTTTTTGGTAGGTGTTTACAGGTTTTCTGTCATTGAATGATCTGTGTTAGCTATTTGTTACAGTTATTAATAGCTGTATATTCAAGAAGGACAGAATCCTACCCCACAGCAAAAGCTAGTCAGAATTAGCTGAAGCTATACAGTAAATCCAAGTCCTACCTGGGGCTGTTCCTGTCGTACCTTAAAAAGAGGGATCAGGCCATGTTAAAACAGAACTTTGGAACTGAGATATTCCAGGGTATGCGCTAGGGAGGTGTTTGACATGGTCAAAACTAAGAAAATGAATTCACACCTGGCATAAGATGGGAAAGGGTGGGCAGAGTAGTAGAGAGGTGTTATTAGCAACCCAGCCCACTCTTCCTTTCAGACTCGGGTATGAGGCAATCGCTTTAAGGTGATGAGAGTCAGTGTTCATTGGTGCAACCAGTAGAGAAGAAATGAGACTGCATCTGTATATCACAGTATGTGTCTGCGCAGCACGCCCTCAGCAAATTCCAGGAAGATAAAGCTTTCTGAAGCTTTTAGTAGCTTCACTGAGGGAAGATATGTTCCACCCCCCTGGTGTTTCCAATCCCCATTCAGATTTGGTGGTGGCTGGATGTGTTGGCTTGAGCCATCTTGGGAAACAGTGTGTCTGGCAAAGCCAAGGTTAACAGTCTATTTGCTTCTCTGTCAGGACAAAGATGTCTGGTGGCCACACAAAAGGAAACAAAGTTTTTGGTCTAGTGGGTAAGAGCCTTCTCTACACAGGTAGAAGTGATGCTATCAGCTCAGACATCTATGGGGTGTGTACTGGTCAGTAGATTGGTTAACACAGGTTTCTCCTAATGCAGGCGGTGAGGCATATTTCTTCTTATGAAGACATCAAGTGAAAACACAAGTGTATGTCAGGTTTTGCACTTGGATGATCTGGGTCACGCTCTTTCCTAATACAAATGTGTTTGGCCTGGAAAGATGACTTGGAAAGTTACTAAGCAGGAAAAGGTACATAAAATGACTGAAACCCACTATCCGATGTCTCCCTAGATCTGGCCGTTTGATTCCCTGAATGCTTAGGGGAAATACAGGAGATCTGAAAGTAAAGGAAAGCAATGCTGTGTAACTAATTAATGGGAGTTACAAACCAAATTGTAGCAATGAAGCTTTCGTGCTGGAATGTTCATGATGAAATGTTTTCTGTTGTGATCAATTAAAAAAATAATGCTACCCTGTAAACAGCATAGTAAACTAGCCTTGCCCCACATATACCTGACTTCAAGTCTTGCCAAGTCTGGCAATCAAATAATTGTCAGCTGTCTCAATTTCTTATGCTTTTTTTTTCATCCTGGGGAGAAAAATTTGTAACTTCTGCTTGGTCATCCTGGCGTATGGCAAAGGGAGGAAAGTGAAGCCACTCTTCTGTGCCAAAAATATTGGGCATTTCAACTGTCCTGTCAGATCCCCATCTTCTGCCTAGTTGAGGCTATTAGACAAGTTTCTGAAAGCAGAAGCTTCACTGGGGTTGATTGCTGGGAGCACAAGCATGACTTTACCTTGGAATGCAGTGGAGGTGGGGCAAGAGGTGAACAGAATATTATAGGCATCTCTTCTGAAATACCATGACATTTTGAGAGAGCGGCTGAATTGAGGGTGCATGGAAATGAGGTACAGGAATGGTTCAAAGACAGGAAAAAGTGTTTTAGAGAAAGAGATGTAGAGTTCAGTCTGTTTAGTGTAACAGGAAGAGGATAGGGAGTTTGTCTCAATAAAAGTGCCTGAGTAGATTCACAAGCAGTATAAAAATCTTCTTTAATCTGGAAAAGATAGGCATAACAAAAGCTAATAACTAGAGTTCAAAGTCAAGCAAACTCAAATAAGAAGGAAGGCATGCATTTTCAAAAGTGAGAAGTGATTCATAATCACTGAAACAAACTGCTCGCAGAATGGGTGGATTTTCCAACTCCTGTCTCTTAATCAAAATTGAATACCTTCCTATAGGGCATGGTTCATTACTGGGATCGATGTAGGAATATCATGATAATGTATTGTACAGCTCACGGAGAAGAGAATGTTACAGAACTTTCTGGATGAGATACAGTTTGCATAAATTGAATAGGAAAATAACACTTGAGTTGGAGAGAAAGTTGAAGTTCAGCAGTTTCATTTGAAAAGAGAATGCAGAATCAAGCCCTAGGAAGTGTCATTTCCTGACTCTTGTGGAGTAACAGTGAGCTGTAAAATTAGAGCTGCATGGATGGCTGTGGAATGATACTCATGAAAAATTAATGACAATAGCAGAAGACAGGAAAAATCCAGGAAACATTTCCATGACTGTTAAGTTTTATAAAAGCTTGTTTTCATTAAAATCTAAACTATGTACTTTAACTGAGCTGCCAAAATCCCTGTAGCTTTTTTTAAACAGTAAGTAGTTATGGCAAATAGCTTCTCTGAGAAATGGAGACTTGCAGAGAATGTAATTATGAGAGATTGATGGATTTCCCCCCCCCTGTTGTTGTTTGTATTGAATAGGTCTATTCCTAGTCTGGAGCTTGAAGCTGTGTTCAAATGCTGTTCAGCCTATGTGATTTTCTTTTATGGCTCTGCACTAAACTCTGAAGACCTGAAGAGTGTTGGGGTAAGAACTTAATCATTTGCCCTTTCTTGTAGATAAGCCAACCTTGTGAAAATCTTGTCCCTTATGAAAGGATGCTTGAGCTGCATTTACTCAATTCATGTTGAGATTTACACTTCAAGCAGCTCTGCTTATTTTAGTGGTACCTTTTGCATACCAACATACCACTCATGGGAACTGAGAATGCAAGAGTCAGACATAACAGACTTCTCAGGCTATAAATTTTTTAAGTGCTGAAACAGGAAAAAAAAAAAGGGCGAAAGCTAAACTGTGATCGTCTGGTTTTGAAAGAGGGATATTATGCAGTGCAGCATTTCTCAGAATTGTATTTAAGTAATTGGAATAGTCCTTAGTTAGCTCATCCTTAGAGCGTGCATCATATTTGTGTCTCATTCATGATGTCCAGAAAAGAGGAGACATCGTGTTTTGAAATACTGAATACTCAGTAAAATATTCCAATAGAAGCAGAAGGATTCTGCTTCTGGATTAAAG
>RSEF01000022.1:3548430-3565990 GCA_003993805.1 Himantopus leucocephalus
TATAAAACCTTGTTGAGGACTTCATCACACAGCCCTAGTATAGATTAGATGACCGAGCCAGAGGTCTTCTGACCTGCCCAAATATTGACCCTTGAAGTGCTTAGGCTGGGCTTTGCTGGGGAAGAATGTGGCAAAGCTGCCTATTTTATAACCTCTTCTAGGAAGATGTCGCGCTAGAAACTTAAATTTCACATGTTCCAGCACTTTGAAAATAGAACTGTGCACTACATACTCTGTTTGACTGGATCTGCGTCACTATTGAAATGTTCAGACATGTGTACAACTCCAAGTAATAGGATCATGATGATCTTACACAGGGTTTTAACTAAAGACATGTGGCACTAAATCAGGTCGCTATCAGAGATTGTTGTACTTCATATGGGGTAAAACCCTGATTTAACTTTTCTCTCCTGGGATACAGATGGAATCTGTGAATGCTTGTCTCATTCTAGCAGATGTTCACTCTCCACAACCTTATACTGAAGATACTTCCAATATCACAGTGTAGGATGAGATACTCCAGTGCTTTCATTCTCTGTCTGATTGATATTAACAGTGACACAGATAGTGCTGCTGGCAGGGGAACATATTTGTCCTGTCACATTTTTTTCTGCCTGGGGAACTCTGAAAGCCAACTGACTGCTTTCTGCTATGATTTTATCAGATGTGTTGAAGGATTGAGACAGGTAGCAGCTGTGCAGCCTTGCAACCCGGTACAGAATATAATGTTACTAAATATGGTGTAATTACCTTCTTCAATATCCTGAATATTAGCGTTTGAGGAGTGTGGCTCCTTTACACTGGGGAGAGTTGCACCCTACTGTCTGGTGCAGCTCTGCTGTCAGGTCTGATCATTCTGCACATCTTCGTACTGGGCAGACTTGAATTGGGAACTTCTAGTACTGCTGGATTGTGTGAATCTGATGGTGTAACTGGCATACCCCCAAAACAGTCCAGAAGTCCAAGTTCCAAATTGGATTATCTTTATTTTCCATTTGTAGGGCATCTACCAAAGTGGAGATATTAGTTTATGAATGATATTTACAGTTGGAATTGGCGAAGCAAATAGTATTCATTACTGATTACTGCTGCTTCTCTTAGCTCTAGACTTGTAGTGGGATACAGGTATGATTCTTCACCCTGTGTCCAAGCCATGTGCCATTACCTTCAAATCTTTTGGTGACTGCCTTCCTCTCCAGATAGTGGATTTGCATATGTTTGAAGTGTAGAGCTCCCAGGGCTTTGGGTCATAGGCTGTTCTTTGTCACTACTCTCCAGTTGCTGTCTGCTGGAGTAAACTGTAGCCTCACTTGAAAAATGAGAGACCCTAGGCAGAACTGAGCATGTTAATCAGAAATTATGCCTTTTGTACAGAGTGCTGTCCATCAAGAATCATTATCTGAGCACAAGAGTAATTTTACAGGTAATTCGGTCCTGTAACAAGGTATAACAACTGTCTGTCATGCGAGTTGTCACGGCTGAAATTCTGGCCTCTATGGAATCAAAAATCTCTGCCTTTTTATAAAAACAGAATACTTATCCAGTGCCTTTTACTCATCCAGTTACTAACCTATCTAGAATATCTTTTACCATTATTAAAAATAAAGAATAACTTTGTATTGTTTTTGTCAAGGTTGTCAGCAAATGCACATTTAATATTTTAAAAAAAACCCACAACCTAAAAAGCCAAACCCACCCAAAGAACCTCAGAAGTCCACTTAGCTATCTGTTAGTGTATTCCAGCACAGATTTTGGGGGGGTGAATAAATGGTGGAGGCAAGAAAGACAAGAATCATCATTTTACAGGACCATTGTGGCCTTGCCTATCTCTTTGATCTGTAATCACTTTGCTATGTTGAAACAGGTTCCTGCTGAGCATCCCCAACTGGGACTGGAGGACAGGAGACAGCATCATCTGTTGCGCTGAACTGAAGCTGGGTTCCATAGCACGAAGCTGCCTTGTTCCTGGTTTGTCTACTCTCCGAATTTGTTCATCATGAAAGAGGATACTGAGGTACGTCCTTCGCTTGTGAATACAGCCCAGTGGCATCTTCTCTGAAATATGCGCCTGACTTCTGAGTAGAAACTGCAGCCAGGTCTTTTGAAAGCTTATCTTGACCATGCTGGGATTACGCTTGGCACAGAAGGCAAGAAAACCGAACAGACTATTTCTAAAGTAATACTTGAATTCAGTGCAAGAGATGAAAAGAGCACTCTAGATCATGCTGAAGCAGAAGAACCTAAGGTTGCATTTTACAATAGTGTGCAAGGAGGTGCCAAAGCAAAGGATGGCCCATAGCAAGCTGTGCTGCTGCATTTAGCTGATACATGGAAACGCCTCTTCTGTCGCTCTAGGTTCAAAAGCAATAATGTGATGCTGGTGCTCCACTGCCTCTGAGAGAACACAGTAAATCAAGTTTGGTTACTGCACGGTATGGACCCTGTTAGCTTCTCTGCGTCTGTGCTTGATTCCATTCTCTGGCACTCATAATTTCAGTCTGTGCTTAAAGCACTTCAGCAGAACCGCTCCTGCTTGACACCCAGAAAAATCATCCAATGTACCCTTTCCAGTTAATAGGGTGCTTTTCTTCAGTATCCTTTTAGGCTTATTTATTTCTTTGGTTGGGCCTTATGGAGTAATTTACACAAGAACAGTGACAATTAAATTTTGTCATCTGTCTGCAAGGAAGGTGATCCAAATTTATCCTTGTATTTGTCTTTCCTCATCAGTACCTGCTACAATGCAGAGTTGATATTAGCTTTACATAAGTTGCTCAGATATTTCCAAATCAATACCAAAGGGTTTAATAAAAACATAAATAGACAGAACTATTAGGCGTGAAGTTGCCGGAACAAGTCTCAGGTTTGCTAGCCCTGCAGTGGACATGCTTTTGCTATCACCTAGTGGCTGTATGTGATACTTCACATTAATCTCCTGCACAAAAGAATTTGACTGCTATTTCTCTCTTCAGGGACTTTTTGTAAAATTAATTTAGAGAAACTAAATAGATACTGGGTGAAATAAATACAGAGTTTTTCAATGCAGAAGTTGTATGTAGAATTGGGCTGCTTGTTAGTGTTTTTCGTCGACATGCTGTTTCATTCAAGTCCAAATACTTCACAATTGCAAAGCTAGCAAACTCAGAACTTTTTAAATTGAAAAAATCCTCTTATGTCAAAATCCATTAAATACTTTTTATTTTGAAAGCAACACTTTTTTACACATTTGTAGTAGCCTGTTAAGTTTTATGTGGAAGGCATTCCTATGCCAAGAGAATAGC
The DNA here is from genome assembly GCA_003993805.1 of Himantopus leucocephalus. Lineage (NCBI taxonomy): Eukaryota > Metazoa > Chordata > Aves > Charadriiformes > Recurvirostridae > Himantopus > Himantopus leucocephalus. The sequence goes on from RSEF01000022.1 coordinate 3,551,712, forward strand.
ATATACTGTGGCACAATGAGTGGCAGTCTAAAACCTGAAGGGGCTGTAAGCAGTAGAAGGTTTTGCTGCTTTAACTGCCTCGGTGTAAACAACCCTTCCCTAGTCACACAACTACCAAAGGGAAAAAAAAGAGCTTATACTGGAGTGAGTAGACGGTCACAGTTCAGCAATAAATCACACCTCTAACTCTATGATTGGTAAAACTTAACACAAGGCCAGTTCTCATTTAAATAACTAAGGAGGCAGGTTAATCTTATTGCAAAATAAGGTGTAACTTTCCTCAAATAATGAGTTCCCAATACTTGTCTAGGAGACTTTTCTTCTAGTAGGAAGTCAACTAATTCCAAACTAATAATTTCCAAAGAACTCAGAAGAAACACGTCCCAGGGTCTGCACAGGTTTTATACACCTCTTAGCTTCTATTTAGCCAGGATCAAGCACTGGTTACTTAAGTGCTGGGGTGAATTTTACCATATATAGCAATCTCTTCTGCCACCTCTTTCTCGTGGATAATCAGGTGAGAGATGGGAGATGAAACGCCATTCTTACCTTCTGTTCCACATGCAAACACTGTAAGTGTCACTTTGATTTGGAGTGACTCAAGCATATTTATTTTCATTGGTAAAGAAAAGGCCTCCATTTTTTTTAGCCATGTGAGTTTACAGAGGCTCCTAAATGCTATAAAGTGTTGTCATAAAGGGGTAATTTGTCAATGCTGGCAGCAGAGTTTTTGCTCTCTGAAGCTGATCTGGTCCTGGGCCAGATAACACTCTGTCTGTTCTAATGGTGAAATACAAGACATCCTAATGGGGAAGCTGGAACTAGTTCAGAAAGAGGAATAAATAAGTGCCATAGATCTTTAAAAAGCTTGAGAAATCACCCAGAAAATGCAGACTATTGAGTGCAATTATTTCTCTCTCAGCTTTCATAAAGGAAATAGCTGTTTTGATGAATCTGTAGAATAGAAACTGAAAACAGAGGTTTGTAGGGAAACACTGCTGTGAGAAACACGTTGGGGCTGTCTTCCAGAAGTGTTGAATGAACTCTACACTGAAAGAAGTCAGTAGATGTAGTTGCTTAGCACTAATGGAAAATGGGCCATAACTCAATCTATTCTTCCTTGACTTCATACATTGTCTAGCTGAAAATAGAATGATGGAAAGGGAAAGCAAGAGGGAAAAGGAAGCTGCACGCTCTTTGGGAGACAGAGACTGTATTTTTGTGTTCTTTACACAACAGTTGGCACAGAAGAGATACCTCTTCTAAAAGCGGGACATCTAGATGTTGCTGCAGTATCTGTAGTAATAATTATAGTCATTCATATTTTGTTTGCCCTCTGAGCCGTGAATCTGGAGGAGCTGAGTACAGGCCTTCCCTTGTGTGGAAGGAAAACATTAACAACCTTGTCATCTTCCCTACGCCATTCACACTTCCACTATTCATTAAAAGTGGGTTGAAAGCAATAGGAACTTGGACTGAGCTGGTAACTGTTTCCTGTGAAGTCTACAATTTAGCAAATTAATTACAAAAAAAAGCCACCAAATCCTCAGGAGCCTCAGAGTTTACTAAACTGCAGAAATCCTAACAAAAGCTGTTTTGCATGTTTTCAGTCCCTGTTTTTGCATGGCTCCCCCATGTTTCTGTGGACAGTAAATTCCCTTTGTGTCAATGAATAAGCATGTTAACTTCATGTCTCATAAGTCACAGAGGCTGTAACGAAGAGGATTAATGTAAGATTGTGAGGTGAGAGGAAACTGTTATGATCATATAGTCTGAATTCTCACAACTGAGGTGAAAAATGTCACCAGACAGACAAACTGATTACTCTTTTGACTGTTTCTCAATACAGTGCTACCCTGATCAATCCGTCTGCGCAGATAAAGCTTCATTGGAATACAGTGGACTCTCTTATTGCTCATTCCCTGGCAGAAGTCAAAAGGTAAGATTCTCTATTACTGATTTGTTGAAAAAAGGTCTAGAACAGAAAAACTTTCAAGAGCAGATGAGTGCATTTATTCTCTCATCAGTTAAACACAATTCAGTTCTGCCTAATTCACTTTTGCTTTCTAGGGCACAGTTCTATTGTAAAGCCTGTGACAGTGATATACAGGATCCAGAGCAGATTAAAAAATGTCAATGTCAAAACAGACTACTCAAAACCCTTCTCCAGTAATTTTTTAAAAATCTGTTTCTCCTTAAAAAAAAAGATGGTTCAATGAATATGTTAATTGTATTTTTATTAACTATTTCTCTAGAAGGATAGGTTGGAATACACAGCCCTTTACTTAACTGATAAAACAGTAAGTCTTGTAGATTATCATTATACTTTAAATGCTTTGAATTTATGCTTTTCTTTAGGAGTCAAAGCTTCTTGGCTAAAAAAAGAGTAGGATAGGACATACCTTGATTTTTGCTCTACTGTACAAGTTGTACAGCAACACTTAATGGTGTTTGCTCTGAGGACTGCAAATCTTAACTGGATGGAGATAGCAGATTAATCATGGTAACATCTAACCCTAAGCAGAGCAACTTATTACTTCTTCACTTCAAACTCCATTTTGAAGATGTGGGGTTTGTTAGGCGTTAGTTTTCTGTTGAAATAGAGAACAGCCTCTCAGATCTATGTGTAACTACACCAAATTGAAGCTTACTGCATTTTCATTAAGGATTTAAGGCCAAAATGCACACGTCTTCTAGGCTCCTGTAAACTCTGCTCGTGTCTCCCCTCCGTGGAGATGGTGCTTTGCTTTAAGGAATAGGCAAGGAGCTCTCCATTAAATGTGGATGTACACACGCATGCCTACTTGTATTTCAAACACTTGCAAATCCTTTAAGCAGCAGATGGCAGCCGAGCCCCATTATAAAACATACCTCTGAACTGCAGATGGTTGAGATAAAGGCAAAACTCATTCACACTGTGCTCAGCCAGACTGAGTGAACAAGCACAAACATGCTGACACCTGGAGGACTCCATGTAGTAATGTCGTGTAGAAAGAGAAGCTGGAGCCCATTTTCAGTCCAACACTTATCAGCATAGATGTAACTAAGGTCCCTGAAAGCCAGCTACCTCCTGGAAAAGAGACTTCCATAAACTGCAAAGACATCTTAATAAAAGTCAATGGCAAATGAATAGAAAGACATTGACACTGTAGGAGCTCTCCACCTGGTTGGTTTTCTTCTTGTTTCCTAGGCAATCTTAGATTTTAAAAGGACAAGATGACACTTCAGTATAAATGTGTATTAATAAAAAGCAGTTGTTTACAAACCTGCAGTTCTGCACCAGTTATAATGTGGAGAGAGTGGTTGCCTGAGGTGGATCAGGAGCTTTGCCAGGCATAAGACCTTGCCATTGGTTTCCCTTAGGATTCTGGATGTATCAGAGCAAAACAGAGCTTAATTATAAGCACTTTAGTTCATTCCTCTGCTCTCCATATACTGTAGTTTAAGTGGTACATGATGTTCTGGATTCCTCCAAACTCATTGTGAGGGAGATAAGGGGAAGGTTAGATGGAAAAGACCCCAACTAGTGTAGATGAGTATGCCTCCAGTACCTGCAGTGGAAATAAGGAGATTTAGTTGGCAAAAAACAAGTTCACTGTCATGAATCTAAAAAACTAATACAGGAGCCTCACAGATTGCGAGCGTTAGTCAAAAGAGCTACTATTGTCATTGTAACAGGAGTATAAATGGCAGAGTGCAGTCAGAACAGAAAGCAAAGGCTATTTTTCCTTTATCATCCAGACTTAATCAAAAGCTATTACTATTATTAGATGATTATTTTTTTAATTGTCAGATATGAATTAAGAGGCAATAGGGCTTCTTGAGACAGTGGCACCCTGCCCCCCTTCGGGACCTGGTCAGGCAATGAAAGGAAATGAGAGCTTTTCTCCCTGTTCTGCATCTCTGGAGCACCTCAGAGCTGCCCTGGGCAGTCAGGCCCTGCGCGGGTTGTTCACAGTCACCCGGGAAGTCTGTGGTAAAGGCTGGGACTGAGCCTAGCTCCGTGGAATTGGCCAAGTGTCTTGGTTTAGAAGACCATAAGAGAGTTCTCTGAGATACTTATTAGTGTCTGCGTAAGGCTGTTCTGAATGTTCATTCTCTGACTTGACGTACGAGACTTCCATTTAGCTTGACCTGGAGGATTCAGGTGGCAGGTAGCATCCTCAGAGAGCCTGCTCTACCCATCCAACTCCCACCTCACGGAACACGGGGCTGTAGAAAGAGGTGTCCTGTTACTAAGGCTAAAAGCACCTGCTTTTAGCACATCTGTGTAGCACAGTTACAGCTTAAGGTTGACAAATCACCTATTCGGAGATGTCATTTTTTCTGCCAGGGGTATGTTTGGAATTGTTAGCTGTTTCATCTGGGTTAGTATGGTTTGGCAATAGTTACGACATTGCAAGAAAGTTACAGGTATGTGAGAGGGTTCATCTGTCAGTTTGTGAGATAAAAAGGTATGTGTGTCTGAATGTTCCTCCAGTCCAACCTTTCCTTTCCCATCTGTATGCGCTGGACGTGTTTAGACACATGTGACATGGAGAGCTTTGCTGCGCCTCCTGTCAAATACGGACAAGGGGAGGAATGTAGATTAGCAACAAAGACACAGACCAGAGGACTGTGGGGTGTATCGTCATGTATCCTGAACCACTGCATCACCGTGTACAGCAGGAGATGTGGGTAGGCTCTGGCGCTCTTAAAAAAATCTCAGAGGGTGCTGCTGTACATCCTGAAATCGCTGCCTGGTGTTATAACGCCGGGCTTAATGGCCCATGACCTCAGATTATGGCCCAGAAAGGACCAGATCAAATGTCAGAGAAAAGATGTTCCAGCTGTTAAATAGCTACTTTAGGATTTGGGAAACTTGAGCTCATTTTCTTGATCTGCTTCCTGAGATTCAACCTGGGACTTTAGGCCACTTAGCCTTTCTGAATTTTGATTTCCTGATGGGAAAATGAGGAAGTTAAAAATGGTTTGACTCGCAGAGAATAGTGTCGTAAATAATAGCAAGTCACTTACGATAAGTATGAGGATGGTAAAAGTACAGAGTATGAACTCTTCCTACTCTCTGGCTTTTTTTTTTTCTTGTGTGGAGGACCAAGTTTTCATAGAGCACTTAGAGCATGCCTTCTCCCCTGCAGGACCAGGGTCCTCCTCCTCCTCCACGCTTTTAAGGACAGGCCCAGCCCCAGCACCCCTGTGCATCTTGGACTTCCCCCTCCCTACAGGACCAGCCCAGAAACCCACTCACCCCCTTCAGGACCAGCCCTGGGAACCTCTCCTTTTCAAATGTAAGCTGTGATTCTCTCTAGGAGAGAACACGTCTTGTTCTTTCCCATGCAAAGCGAGAGAACAAAGGTCCTACAGGTCACAGAAGTCTGTGTTGGCTATGTGTTGAGGGTATGCTTCCTTCACCCGTGCCTCCACCTGCAGAAGTGACAGAGGTTTCCTTCACTTTCAGGGGAAAAACTCAGCAGTTCTGAGTGAGTTTTAGCTTCAGGATTCCAACACAAGAACCTCACAAAGAAAAGCAGCTCCCTTTGGAATGAAATGGTGTGTCAAGTGCTCACCGTATTTAAAACTGTTTTATGCGTACTGGATAGAATTACTATTTTGTGACGCGGTGCTGTATTTCTGAGCAGTTCGTATGAATAACCAATTACTCAGAGCTCCTTTGTCTGAAGCCCCCACAGAATCTTCAAATGCCACGGTAGCCATTTGCAGACACAATCTAAATGCAACTGAAGGCTATACAGAAGGAACCCAATTCTGTTTCATTGCCTTTGTTTCAGAGAAACTGGAATTCTATAGAGAATTGCATGTTTCAGATGGAGAGCCTGCAAAGTCAAGCTCTTGGTGTTCTTCTGCCTCGGAGTAAGCAATGTAAAGCTGTGTGTATTCTGAGCAGGCATCTCCTGGACTGACTTACTGGGAATTTGTGTGGAAAGTGGGAACAGCAGGGCGTGCCTCTTTACTAATTCTTCTGCTATTGGTGGTGGTTGTGGTTGAAATGGGTGGTTTATGGCTTCTCCCTATCTTGATTAATTGACAGTTACGTTTTCTACGTAGAAAACGCAACTCATGCCTATGCATCCAAATCTTTAGCCTCTCATACTCTCCTGCAAGCTCAAAGCCTGTGCTGTGGACTCCTGATACCACTGTGGAGGACCAAGGGGAAGGAGAAGGGATTGGTACACCTCCTGAAAGTGCTCACTGCCTTCCAGATGGAATCCCAGAGATACCATCACTGAGCAGCTGAGTCATGAGCACGTTTTATTTGGCTCCTCTGAGAGAGCAGAGCGGAGGCAGGAGCAGCTGGGGGTAGAAACATGAACATCCAACACCAAGATTTGCTCTTTGCTCAAATATTTAATTGCAGTGTGACACTGGCAGCAACCTGGAAGAGCAGCAAACTCTGGTGTACTCTAAAAGAAGTTTGCTGTAAAGGCAAATGGAGATCCAAGAGAAATCACACCCTACAGCCTTTCTCTCTAGCATCAGTAATGCATGCCAGAGCAGTCCTTTCTCGGCCATCTAAATTCTTCCTGGCTGGAGGGATCAGATTTCCCAGCACCGTTTACAAACTAGTGGCGGAGCATAGTCATCTGCCACGTAAGGCAAGGTGTGAACTGCAATATTCTTATCGATGGTGTATTTAGTTTGCCAGTCCAGTTGACTGGCGCTGGGACTTCTAACCTGAGCTGCTACATCCAGCATAAGGAGGGGTATCATGGTCTGAGACTGAGCTGTCAGTAATAGCAAGCTGTTACGCTCTTCCAAAGCATCCGCTAGAGAGGGTGACAGGACATATTGGCAAACAGTGTCATACCGGAATTTGCAGGGAGTAAACAGGAGCCTAGTAGGGGAAGAGCGCTGCACAAACTAGTATTTCTTGCCTTGTTTCTGCTTGTGAGCAATTTGCAGCCACTGTAGAACTGAAGAGGCTTAATAAATGATGTCTCCCCTCCCTCCAAAACCCTATCTGTGCTTCAGCAGCCAAGGCAAATGTCAGTATGGCAAGGACTCTTAAGGTGTCCTCTGGAGAGCTTTGCATCTTACCAGCTGTCCCCAGCACATACATGGTATTGGGACAATAAAACGTTGCTCAGTGCTGCTGTCCTACAACTGATTAGGTCAGCTGTAAATATTGGGACTGCACAGTAAATACATACGCGCGTACTACCAGATTGTGCTGACTTGTTAAATATAAATGAAAACATAATTAGATTTATAATGTGTCCCTCCCCCTCCTCATGCCCAATAACATAATTTACCAAAAGGGGTGAGGGGGTGGGGGGAAAAGAACAAGCCCTCGCAACCTGCTGAAATATCATTATTAACATGCACATGAAAAGTCAATTATGCCAGAGGGAGGTATTTAAGTGAAGTGAGTTTCCATACTCTGGGATTACACCTTGGGGATTATATATTTCTTATTTATTTATTTATTTTCCCTGAGATCTCTACTGCTGCTTAGCAGAGAGGAACAAAAATGTTACTAAGATATTTTTAAATCCCCTAAAGAAATAGTCAAGTATGCAGATAAATAACTGTTCCAATCCCCATCAAGATTCTCCCTCATCACCATATCATAAAGACCGTATATTCTATCCAGTCAGCACAGGTATGTTTTCTGGTGTTTAGTTTTAAATGACACCAGGGACTGGTCTTCCAACACTTCCCTAGGGAAGACGTTTTACCATACTGTTATTATTAGTTGCAGTATTTATTATTTGTATTATAGCTGTACCTTGAGGCTTCTGCTAGGACTGGGATCCTGTTAGGCTGGATGCTGTATATGTGCATGGTAAAAGGCAGTTTCTGCCTTAGAGCGTGCTCAGTCTAAATAGAAAGAGCAGACAAAGAGTGGGAAGGCAAAGGGAAGTAGGAAAAAGTGAAACGTGGTATCTAAAGTCAAAGAGGAAACCTCACAATGCAAAATACAGCTCTTCGGGGCTGACTCTTCATAACACTGGAGTTCTCAAATTAATCCCAAATGATTTTTTTATTATTACTTAAACCAAAAATAGAATTGGATCCAATTGCCCATTTTCAGATTAAGGTGAGGTTTTCCACCTGGGGTGTTCTGCTAATAGAAAAGCTCCATTTGATTTGGGATGATGAACTGCAATCTGATCCAGGGAAGGCAGACATTTTAATGCAAGTCTCATTTTCAGGGTTCTTGGGATATACAATAGGGATTACTTCACTGTGTCCAGCAGGCAGTGCTTTTAAAATTACTTGGCTACTTACCCTCTTGCCCCTTTACAGGGTCCTTTGAAAATATCTGTGTTTATTGGGACATTTGGCCAGTTAAATACTTAAATTCAAATTATTTTTTTTAAACAGAAATTTGCATCTGCGATTGAGACAAGATTTTCATGTGGACTAATCAATGAAAAATATAATCAAACCATAATTCAGGGAAATTCAATAAAGTATAGTGGGAAATAACTAGGTATAGCCTGTTATAAGACTCAAAACACATACTTGGTTCAGGTCTTGCCAATATTGCTGGTGTCCTGCACTATTTTAATGAAAGATATCTTCTGTTTTATTGTACATATTAAGTCTTGTGCATTTCTTCCTTTCTTTTTTGTTTCCTCCACTGAAAATAAGCAGATCTTTATATCCAGGGGAAGAACTTAATTAGCATAATTAAAAAAAAAAGTAGTCACAAACCAATACAAAAGTACCCTAAGACCTATAAAGCTCATCCAGAAGTGAATACATAAAGACCCGTTAGGATTCCTCAAGCACTTCGGAGCCCCTGCATCGATACACTTGCTTTCCTAGGCATGGTTTTTCCACACGTTCTTGCCTAAGGCATGACACATTTAATGGTGTATGTTTTGCTGAATTGTTGACTCTTGTTTTTCATCCCTGCTAAGTTTCCAGTGAGGCATAGAAGAATGTTGGTGAGCAAGGCTCCGTGCATACACAACTCTGCAATGTCTCCTTCCCTTTGCTCTGGTGTAGAGTCACTTCAGCCAAGCAATGGATTAGTAGAAACTGAATTAGATTAAAAAGGAAACCAGGTTAAAGAACCAAGTTTTAGCTCCCTGTTAATTGTAACTTATCTAGTGCCTGGATAATTGCTCGTAAATACCTGCTGAGTTGCCAAACCTATGTTAAGGCTTGTCAGTCCTTAATAAATCTTAAAGACTTAAGATCCTACTCTTTGATGCTACCCATCACTTCCCAATCCAAAGGTAGGGCAAAACAAGGCAGTAACGGTGAGCGCTCCAGCTCAGCTAATCTGGCAGAATGCATCACAATCTTTATAAATGTGTGAGAAGGGCTGTGCAAGAGCTCCTGAAAAGGTCATTGGTATTTTTGGAGCGATAAATCATGGAGGGAAAGATTTGCATTTTGGCTGTATAAAACCCAGGGCTGGATTAGAGAGAGCATACTTTGCAGTAATATTTCTCTCCTGACTTGTTTTATTAGCTTCCTTTAAACATGTTACATTATTGCTTATAGAATTTCATTTACTTGGATTGGCAGCTTGATAAATATGTCTATTGGCGATGATTTGGATTGCTCTGGGCATTAATATTATTAAAACCTGTCACAAGGAAATGTCTGAAAGATGACTTACTGTAAAGATTACAGCATGAAATAAATCATACAATGGTATTTGTTACCGTTTATGGCCTCTTGGAGCCGAGTCAATCCCTTTTTATGTTGCATTATTTTTCAAGTTTTTATAGCCTTACATTATATATCGCTGTCAGAAATGAACAGATGGGGTGTCAAACACGAGCCTTCTGAATAATTCCCACCCTCGGGTTATTTGTATGAAGGACAAGTGTAAAACTGTGTTCTCAAGAAAAAGGAGATAGATAGAGGTGGAGAAAGTGTTGTTACAGTGAGCAAGATCCCTTTTGTCAGCAGGCACATTGTGCTTTTGATCACTACCTGGTATTTACGCCACAGGGTGGGGGCTCTGCGGAAAACTTAGCAGTCTGTTGGCATAGCAAAAACCTCACAACTTGTCTAAGTTTTGCGTTCCTTCAGCTTTACTTTTATTGCTAGAATGGGAGAGAGATGTGGAAGGGGTGTTTCAATGATAGCCAAACCTCAGAGGGCTTGCAGAGACACGGAAAGGTGTGGATGCCTATAGGTACCTCTCGAACACTTCACAGGTGGAATTCTAGAAAGAGTCCCTCCTGAACTACACAAATGGCATTTCTGGAGTTTGGGATGCATAAGGAAGGTGAAGAACAGATACTTTGCACATTGGAAGCTTGTGAACTGATGTTGCGCAGGGAGCTCCTCTAGGAAGAGGTGATAGTATTTTGCATTCCACTTTTTGTTGTGTTGGGAAGTCCCGGTTTCCTTGCTGTGTATTTTTGAGGACTGCTTGTCAGAGTCAGGGTAGCAGGCTGGATGGGAATGATAGTTAAGCTGATAAACACACATGCAGTTAATTAGGTTTATCTGAGTTAAAAAAAAATCAGGTGGGAGACATCGTCCATGCATACTTCCCCCCAAGGTTTCTCTCTTCAAATCTCCAGCCCCCAGAATCTTGCACAGGTACACAGAATATAAATCAGCATGATTTTTGGAACACAACTCTTCTTGGTATAAATAGGTGTTTAAGCACCCCAATAAATTGTTCTGTTGATGCAGGCTGGCTGAATCCTGCTCATGGAACACTGAGGTCTGACCTTCACCGAAACTTGCACAACCAATAAGGCTGACGCATCGTTGTGATGGAGCAGATATTTTAATGGATTTCTGTCACAGAAAGCCTAGCTTCCATGGTGTGCAAAATCTGCCCAAACTTGTTTTGTACAGACTGCATTGTCTCTTTGCATGAAAGCCACATCAGTTTACTGGCACTGAAAGAGGGGTTTCAGGTGGCCCTTGCCCACCCTTACGTAGAGAATTTTTTCTTAACTTCAGTTTGTATTCATGCTCGCTGTATTTGGCACCTGAACTCCCTGTGACTTTAGCCAGCCACCATTCCTTATGAATTTAGTCAACTAATCCAAAGTTCGTTCCAGCTTCTTTCTGAAGCTCTCTTCCCTTGTGTTCACATGCCTCTCTTGTTTCTCTGAGACCTACCATTATAGATCAGAGAGCCTTTCCTTTTCAGCCTTTCCATCTTCCTGTATTCCTCAGTCTTTTTTTTTTTATATATATTTCATGTGAAAATACACCACCCCTCTCTCTCTTCCCCAGGCCCTTGTCCCACATCTATCATCAAGCTTACATAAGAGTTTTAGGGATTCACGTTCACCATGCAAAGTATAGTTGTACTGCACATTGTAGCTGGAGTTGCACCCACCTGTACATACTAATCCGATTCCACGTTATACAATAGTATAATCACTTAAAGAATTTGCATGACTGATGGTGTGACTTCTGAGTGCATAAGGATAAGTTTCATAATTAGCTTTCCCTGTGAACTTGTGCAAACCAGTCTATTTATAATTTGGTCAGCTCCTGATTTTTAATGAGGGTGCTGAGAGTGACTGAAGCCTCTGGCAGCATACATTTCATATTTTAATTACCCACAGTAATTCTGACAATTACACCAATGTCATAAATCACATCATAATGACCCATTAAAAAAACCCACCCATATTTAACGATCGGATGGGGATTTAAATTAAACAGATACGCAGTGGCTTAACAAGAAGCCAAAAGCTCCACAGAGTTTCGAAGTCTTTCCAAATCTTTTCATTGAGCTATGGCTCCAGAAGGTGAAGAAACTTTGCACAAAGTTTATTTCACAGGCCAAGTCCTGATTTCCTCAGCAAGGAATTGCTTTCCATGGGATGAAATCCATTCCTGCGTGCCAGGCTAGAACTGGACTTCTACATGCTTTGAGCCTTGGTAGCTAATTGGCCATTCTGGTCTCTGTCTTTGAGTCCAGGAGAGTTTAGGATGTCACTTACTCTTGGCAATGCCAATACGGCGGTCACAAGCATCCCTGGATGCCATGCGAGCATAAAGGCACTGTTTTTTAGCCAGCTAACTTGAGTTTTAGGGATAGCGTTAAGGTACAGCTCGCACTTTTCTGTTCTGGTAGATAGCTTTTGTTACACTGGCCATGGTTTAATGAAGCGTAAATGTATCTGTCTTGTGTGTGGTGCTTAATACCCTTCTCACTATTAACTGTTGTTGAAGAGGGCAGTTAGTAAGGGATGGTCAACATCCCCTTGATTACATGGCATTTTCTCCTCTGGTTATTTCTTGGGTGGTCACCATGGGCCACCTCTTACACAGACCTGAAACAACAGGGCTAGGTTAGGTCTGCGGGTAAGTCCTCTGAGGAACAGAGTCGGCACAAAGTTACCACCAATTCAGCCAAAAATAAGGCTGTGCTGTCCAGCATACTCTGTTACCCAGCTGGGTAACTCCAAAACCTCCCTGGTTTTGGCCCTTAGTGAAAATCACTTCTATTATCTAAGATCTTGTGTAAGCCAAGTTCTGCTCTTTAGATTATTTTGCTATTAATAACGTCACAATAAGTGGGTGGAAGTAGCTAATGGCTCTAAGCCACAAATGATCCCAAATGTTCCCAGTCTCTACTCTCCTGTAAACCTTGACAGATTGGGAGTGCTTAGTAAAATATTGTAACACTCAACACGCATTTACAAGACAGCGATCTGTCCCATGACGGCTTCCAGATGTGTGAGTGTGTGCAATTTCATAATTCAAGAACAGATTCTATTGCCCTCCGCAGATCCCCCATCAGGCTGTTCATAAATGCTGCTCATAATTAAATTAACGCACTAACTAGCCATGCAAATTTTGATAAGCATTGACCAAAAAAATAAAAACGGGAACTGTTGAGATCCTCTCAAAAATGACAAGGTTGTCTTCAGAGATTATTTATCATTATGAGAAGATTTGGTTCTTCCCTTCCTGTTTGCCAAATTCTGCTTTGTCCCTTCATACATGACAACTGTTTCAAGGTTTTAATGTAATAATTAGGAGCTGAATTTTGCCACCCTTACTCAAGCTGTCTGCTGTTTTACTCTCTGAACAGCCTTTCTGGAATCAAAGCAAGCCTCTATTCTGTGTGGGGGTAGCAGGATCAGGCTTTAGTTTTTAAAATACAACCTGTGCCCAGTGCAGGTAGCTGTGGAAGATCAAAAATATGCACATACACTTGTCCACGCCAAGGAGAAGCAGCTGCATTTGTATCTAGCCCTCCTGTGACCTCGGAAGGGGAGAGAGACTTCAGCAAAGATTTCACGAGGGTTGTTACGAATAATGAGCTGTTGTTTTCTGTCAGAAACAATGGCTCATAACTCTGGCACATAAGATCTGCCTGCAGAAGTAGTATCCAGCTTTCCCATGATAACTGGGATTTGCAATTATTCTGTGCTATATTCATTTGCAAAAGTTTTGGAGTTATTACACCCGGTTTATATCTATGGCTGAACTACATGTCCTTATACAGTAAAGTGTTAGCTGAGGGAGGTGATTTGGATGGAGGTCGGATGCAGAAATGGAGATGGAGGACAACAGCAGAAGATGTCTTTTCTCAGATGACGCTCTGAGGCTTCTTTAGTGCAGTGGACCCTAATGCACCTAGATCAATGCTCCGACAGTTCAGTCCAGTTATCCTTATGCATTCTGAATTTCTCCAGTGCTGCCAATTCTTCAGACTTTACTACACAGGTATTGGGAGTTCTTCTTAAGGCATCGTCACCTTGAGTCCTATTATTAGAGACTCTTGGCTCCTTTTTAAAGTACGGTGTCGGACAGTGGCTATTAGACTGGGATTCAGCCTTTCTATTTGTGTTGTGTAAGTCCCAAGTCTGCATGTCTCTTTCCATGCTGTTTTCTCAGTTCAACTTAGTTTACTTGTTTGTGTTTATAACTCTAAATAATGTGAGAGTCCCTAAACTTAAGTGGGGGCTGTAAGTATTGCTGCAACAGGCTGGAGGGAGGGGATGCCATCCAGAGGGACCTGGACAGGCTTGAGAGATGGGCCTGTGCAAACCTCATGAAGTTCAACAAGGCCAAGTGCAAGGTCCTGCATGTGGGCTGGGGCAATCCCAAGCACAAATCCAGGCTGGGCGGGGAATGGATGGAGAGCAGCCCTCAGGAGAAGGACTTGAGGGTGTTGGTGGATGAGAAACTCAACATGATCCAGCAATGTGCACTTGCAGCCCGAAGGCCGGCTGCATCAGAAGAAGTGTGGCCAGAAGATCGAGGGAGGTGATTCTGCCCCTCTATTCCACTCTCGTGAGACTATACCTGGACTATTGCGTCCAGCTCTGGAGCCCTCAACATCAGAAGGACGTGGACCTGTT
>RSEF01000022.1:3566090-3639988 GCA_003993805.1 Himantopus leucocephalus
GGGCTGGTGGGAGGTGTCCCTGCCCAGGGCAGGGAGGTGGACTGGATGGTCTTTAAGGCTGCTTCCAACCCAAACCATTCTATGATTCTAATATAGATGATAACTACAGACTATTTTTATTTTAGCGCATTCTGTACAACCACACTGACTTCACTGGGATTACATGTGCATTGCTTAGGGGTAGATTTGGTTCAGTGGATGTAATTAAGAAAAATTTAACTACTCATTTCTAAGATTGGTTTTACTTGTTGCCTGATGTATTTGTTAATTATTGGATGGAATACTCTAAATTATAATATTTTGCAATGACACGTAATATTTCTGTGTCAATTAATTAAGCCTCGTAGTTCCTCGTGAGGTAGGGAAAGCCCTTTGATGCATTGTGATTGGAGTGATATAATCCATGCTGATGAACAAGCCAAGTCCAGACAAGCCCCGTATTCTCACAGTGCAGGCCTGGGAGTGAGAAAAGGGGCTTTGTAGCAGCCTTCACAGGCAATTTTCATTGTGTGTGTGAAACTCCACTCCTCCCTAAAGGAAAAGGTTAACATATGTGCGGATCTGGGAGCGATTCAAAAAAACAGTAAGAGGATTCCCAAATGGGATGTGAACCGAGCAGCCCACATGCCAAGCATTAAATCAACCCCAAGGCGGTGGGACAGAGGCAGGGGAAGGACGTCAGGGCGTTTGTGCTGGTGGGCCGGGGCTTTCCAGATCCAGCTGCTGGAACAACCTGCCTGCGTCGTGCAGGTACCCACGGGTGTTCTCTCTGAAGACTTTTGTGCACAGATTTCTCATGTGTGTGGGTTTCTGGGAACCAATGGTGCAACTCTTCCAGGCCTTGCTGGTCCTGAGGCGTTTTGTGAGTAGGCTTCTACCCATTTATCTCTCTCTGGGCAAAATTTAGGACACAGAAATAAGCTCCGATTCCTGAGGGTTTGCTGCTATTCTGTTCGTAGAGCACAGAAGGCAAACCAAATGAGCACAGACCTCCATGCGTACACATGATATTAAGACTCTTTGTAGCCACATTTTCCCACGACAAGGAGTGGAAGAGCTGATGTCAGAAGACTGCAGGCGAGGGATTCAACAAAGCTTTAGGGCTTTGCAAAGGCATTATGAAGAATTTAAAGATAGCTTGTCAGCGGGAAGTTGTTGGCAGCAAACAATTTGATAAAAGGACTTCTACTCCCTGCCTTCTAATGCTATAGACAACTGTTAATCACTTATGTTAGTCCTCAAATGAAGTTTGAAACATCTTGGATGTGTCTGACCATCTTTTAGTGTAGCTGAGAGCTACGTTATCTACTTTGATTCATGGGAACATGAGTGAGTGATTTATATTAGGTCATGGCTATGGAAACAGGCAAAAAAGAAATGTTTGACCATGTTGTAGCACTCTCAGTTTGACTCTGGTACACTGGACCAAACTGCCTTTTTGGTTGATATAGAAGGTATTGAACTGGGGTTACTTGCAGTATAAAACCAATTTTTTCTCGGAGTTTAATGGCGGGCTATTGTTGTAATAGACCCAGTTTGTCTGTGGGTTGGGCACGGACTGGTTACACCAGTGGCTTATGCACCTGACACTGTGGAACACTATTTTCAAATGTTCAGCTGTGTGGACCACATTTCAGAAATGCCCACAGTCCAACGTACCGATGCTTTTGTAAGTCAGCTCCACTTGGACAGTCTTTAACGTGGTCTTGTGCTTTTTTGCTATTCTGTTCAGTGCAATTGTAAGTGGTAAAGACCTCAAATAAGAATATGATAGAGAAAGAAAGGTACCGCAGACATGGCAATGCACAGCCTCATGTCAATGCAACTATTTTCTTTCCAGACTCACGCAGAGCCAACGGGGATAACTGTGCACCCACAGCACAGTCAATTTGTGACCCAGATTACCTGCTAATGGCTGTAGTGAGTGACTGTGGCTCAATCAGAGCCTATTTGTGTCTCTCTGTCGGGTACTACAGCATGTCAGTTCCAGTGCCCTCATCCTCAAGCTCCTCAGAGTCCAGTGCAGGATGATTTACGAGTCTCTCAGGAAAATCAGATTTCATAAGAATCATGTAATTTACAGAAGATATGGCAGAAGGAACCCTTAAAGAAAGAATGGCTTGTTAAATCAGAACCTGCTTGGCTTTGGCAAGGTGGATGCCGTTATGATGAAGTGGTTTTCCTGCTGTCTTCTCCCTCTATCTCCCACTTTAGGGATCCAACAGGTGTTTCTCCAAGGCGTATATATTTCCCATAATATTAGAATGAGGAGTTGTCATTTCTGACAGGTTGTGTATATAGATGATGGCTTTATTATGATAGAGCTATATACATTGATTGATTGGTAAATCTGAGTCAAGCAAGGGAGCTTGTGAGAAGATAGTCTCTAACTTGCCAAAATACTATTTAATCACTGGCCTAAGGATTTGCTGTGTGAGGAGGAGACGCGTGGCTAATAGGCGCAGTTGCCTGCAGTTAGCACAGGGCTGCGTAGAGACCCTGCAGAGCTCTAAAGGGGTGCTGCTCCCCTTTCCCCCCAGTTTTGTACTAGCACGCTAAATTCAGGAGAGCCAGTTTGAAGCCCATCTCTGCCCCTTGTCAGAGATGCAAAATTACCTTTCATTTTGCTGAAGGGTGGGTAATTCAAAGCTGATCAAAAAAATGCCTCACGTAACCTGCTGTTTGCCTGTGAAACTTCTTGCTGCAAATGCTGCTGAGAGCAAGAACTGTGCGAGTGGCAGAAGACAGCAACAGGGATAGGTAGTGTGGTGGCTTTGGCTGTGCTTTGCGAACTTCTGGAGATCGATGGACTTCAGCGAAAGGGCCTGGAAAAGGATTGGAAGCCTCATAGCTTGATACCACCGGTCTGTAAGAGGAGCGGAGCTGTCACGAGCCATTTGGCACCCGGAGCACGCTGCTTTCTGTTTGCCCTTCCTTTCTTTTCCCCTAGGCTACTTCCAGCTGCCAGTGCCTGCTGCTCCTGCCTCCTCTCGAGCAGCAGTAGTGCAGTAGCCAGTGCACAGAGGTCTGTTTCTCCCTCTTTGGTGCCTTTCTTGCCTGAAGGAAAGATTTTTCTATGCTTTCCTCCATCAGGCGTAGCTTGCACCTTGCTTTGCATTGTCTGCTGCTTGTCCGCATTAAAGGTCAGATGGTGTTTGAGTTGGATCTGCTGTAGGCAATCCCTTTCTCTCTTATCTTACGGTAGCATGGAGGGAACAGAGATCAGAGGCGCTGGAAAGGACCAGTTTCCAGATTTGGGATTACAGTCAAACCCAGCACTTCATAAGCATGTTGCAGAGGAGACTGGAGATCAACTAGGCAAAAGTCGGTCGTTACAGTTTATGTCCGTGCTGTTAGTAGACCCTTTGTGGCTTTTATATCTTGTGCTGCTTTTAAGATAGGTGAACACTTTAAAAACTTAGGAATATATTAAATTAGAAGCACAAGGTAACCTATTCTAATACGCTCAGTCCTGGGATTTGTTATTCATCCCTTAGTTTAAGACCTGGGGAGCAGGCAGAAACTGCAAAGAAGTTCCAACCTGGTCTTTGAATTCTCCTATGGGATGGGAAAGACTGTACAACTATTCTGCAGTTATTGAAACAGCTGTGACGTAAGTAGTTATCCTGGGGCTGGGTTAATTTTATAGCCAGGGCATCATGGAGTTCGGCACAAGCTGCAAAACCCACAGCCCCATTTGCAAAAATGGAGGAAATTCTCAGGTTCCTTAGTGCTGCGCTCAGAAGCGCTAAACCCGGTACCAGCATGAGCTGGTCTGTGCAGGGCACGGCTAGATCCACCTTGCAGGCTTCATAATGAACAACACCTTCCCCTGGCGAAACCCCCTCTCTCCTTTCTGTTAACTCACCCAGTACCACATATCGGGACCAAACGCTTGTCTGGTCGTGCAGCGCTGCTGAAGCTGTTATGTTCAGTATGTACTGTAGTCCTAGATGGTGAGTTCCAGTTATCGTTGTGATTTCACTTACAGAGTGATGAAATAAACTTTACTCTTCAGCCAGCTGTTCCAGGCTGACTCTACGTACAGTAAAGCTAGAGAGATGGTTTACGCGAATGGTTTATCCAGCAGATTCCAGGTCTTTTCCTGCCCATGCCCGGGCCGCGAGGAGCCATGGGAACAACCTTTTGCTGCTCGACAGGACTTCCCCAACAGTTCTGTTCTCCAACAGTCCTTTAAAACAGTTTGATGTTCAGAGCAACATCTGATTGAATGGCTTTTATTTCATGTGGTCTTGTTGCTGCTTCTGAACTAACACAATGCTCACCAACACAGCTACGTATCTGAAATTTGCCTCTAAGAATATCCTGCAATATGGGCCTAATTTAAAGTCCCTAGAGGAAAGGGGAAAATTCCTGCTGACTTCTTTTTGCTCTTAATCAAGACCATGTTTATGCAAATATTGCTTCAATGAATGTCCCCACTGAAGAACTTATTATTTAAAATAATCCTAGGGACCAACTCCAAACAGCTATAGACATCACAACTAATACAATAATTCAAGGAAACGCTTTGCTGTATATTTTTCCTTACGTTTGTCTTAGCTGACATTGACAAAGGAATTCCTCCTCCACGCGACCCTTTTCCCCAATATTGTCATGGTTAATACGTGAGTCATACATCCTTATTTTTCATCGCTACTACGAGACATGAAAGCTATGATGCACATAAAGAGGGCATCTCAGCGGCAGCTGGAGATACCGTCTCAACTTGGGTAAACTGTAGCTACCACTGCTGAGAGGTTGTTCTATAGCTAAGAAGTTTCTCTCTGTTTTAGGGGGTTTGATGGCCCAGGAGAGGAGAACAGCAGAGTCATCCTAGATTCAAAAGGAATGTTCCAGTGGTGTGATGCTGTTCCACTGCAGGAGGCTCTTCTGGTAGGTGTAGGGTATTTGCTTTTGGGATCCTCCTGGGTCTTCCTCCTTATTCTCCTAGGAATAAGTGGGACCTTCAATGCATTGATCTGGGTGGAGGGGAAAATAGCTCTCTAGTTTACTGCTGTTTATTTAGCAATGTTCTCTTAGCCAATTTCTATTGATTTGATTTCATATGCAAAGGTAAGAGACAGACCCTGCCTTGGAGGAGAGAGACTGAGGGTTTACCATTACCCCCTTTTTCGGGAGTGAGCTGCAGATAAAGTATCTTGACCAGGGTCATGTAGAGAGACTGTTGCAGTGGTGGGAGCTGAAGGCTCATTCCACAGCCGTATTCCTGTGTAATTTAGGTGGTAACCTGGGAACAGAGAAAGATCTCCAAGGTAACAAGGGATCAGTAATGCCTTCCGTGTTCATCTAAAGCAGGGCAGGCACCCCATCTCGGGAAAGGATCTCAGCCTGCGGACGAAGGAAGGTCTGATTGACATTTATTTTATTTTAAAATGTTGCATGTTGTGTTCCAGACCCCTGTGTCTGTGACATTATTGATCTGTATATCTTTAAGACAGTTTGGTTTATTTATTTAACGTGTCTAATCCGTAAAAGAACAAATCCCATCTAGAAATGGCAGGTTGTGCTCAGAGCTGCCAGAGAGCTGAGAGTAGGCAACCAAATCTTGCAATGAGGTGATCAAAGATTTCATCAAAAATACAGAATGTTCAAGCTGTTCTGCCAGCTGGGAGACTTGTAGCAGGCTGGAATTCATGCTGCTTGAAATGCTGCAGCTTCCTTCCAAGCAAATAAAAGGACCCTATTGCCCAGCAACCTCCAAAATAGGATTAGTCATTACAAATGGGCAAATATCCCAATAGGACGGGAAGCTCAGCTCTGTGAATTGAAGGGTAATGTTTTGAAAAGATCTTACAGGCGGGTTTACATGACGAAAAAGCTTACAACTGCTAGTGTGTCCTAACTCCCCGTGTGCCACTTTGGTTTTGTACTGAGTGGTTTTGTGTAGCTAAGCTAGACTGTGCAAGGGACTCTGTATGAGGATTAAGAATGTCCACAAAGGAAATTAGTGCATAATAGCTATTGCACTTCATGTTCATGGAGTATCTTCCGTTGCAGTCGCATTTCTGGGACAGGCAAGCCCTCAAAGGCCTGGGAGTCTCAGGTGCGTTTTTGGGAGTGAGGTGGGTGCTTGACAAAGTCCCAGGCCGTGCTTTGGGTTTCTAAAAGCTACATTTTTAAAGTTGTTTGGGTGCTTAAAGGTGCAAGTGTACTCCCGTGGGATTTGTCATAACACTTCAGCATTTCATTCTGTTTGGAAACTGTGGACAGCTAGATGGATGTGCCTTGCAGAACTTAGAGAAGTTCCTCCTTGATGTCCATGCAAAACTCAGGGCATCTAAACACATATGAAAACACAGTCCTCTGACTTTTACATAAGGTATATGTAATTAAATAATTTAAGTGACTTTTTTTTTTATTTTAACCCTCAGTCTAATACGGCATAGATGTTGGAGAAGTAATGTAATTTTTTTTTCCTTGAGTTCAGTAATTAATAATAAATGTCAGATTTGGCCAGCTTCTTGGCCCCAGGTTGGAAGGAAGGCCCAAGTCCTCCCTTAGTGTCTTCAGAATGGCTCACCTGTCCCTGCTGCTCATTCGCTATACTGACTGCTCCTGTTGGTCTTATAATTGTGCGTTTCCTTTGCAGATTTCAGCAGTAATAGTTTTTCCAATTGTTCCTATAAAATAAGCTATAAAATAGATTGTATTTTTAATTGTTTAGCTTCATTCAGCAGACTAATCGTTGGACTTCAGGCATGTTACATTAAATACAGCTAAAGGTTTCATTATTCAATTTAAACTAATCTAATTAGTTAGAGACAATCATTTAATTTGGTTATGATTCTAATCTCTCATCAGGAAACTTCTTGCTGACAAAGTCCCTTGTTTCTCTTTGGAAAAAAACTGCCAAGGAGTGAACATTGCAGGGCTCCGCTGGTCCTGCAGGTCCTGGTGGGTTAATGGGGACACTAATGCAGTGGCTGTGATGAGCCCGGTTGGCCGAGTTCACCGTCCTGTCTACCAACCACGAGGCACCGCGCTAGGCAGGACCCGCTCCCCAGTACATTCTCCCAGAATAATTAGCTCATTTGAGAAGCATGATCAATTAGCCAGGAAAAAAACACCATGCCCAAGTCGTTATTAAGCTCCTGGTATTAAACTAGTATTGCTGCCTTGTTCTACATTTTTGATGTTTTATGCCAACATATAGGAATTTTTCACTGCCGTAGGATACACTTGAAATCCAAATACTTAAGGGGAGATACTTTGTTTTATGTATAGCCTCATTCTGCCCGTAGAATTTACACAGCTAAGAAATGGCTTAAGTCTTTCTAACTGGAGAGAAAAATCTGAAATAAACCTAGTAGCTGTTTTAGCAGAATTCTGTTTTAAATTTAGAGTTGCGAGGACCAAGCAGCACTCAACCTCCAGGATCACATTTGGGCTGCATCTTTGGTGATGCAAACTCGCCACTGATCAGGCTGCAGGACTTTGTGATGCCCTTAAGAGCTAGTAACTTCATTTACCATGAGCTGAAAGACATTGTTTTTCTCAGGTCTTTAGAATATCTGCAAAGAGAATGGAAATTTATTCGGAACTTCCAAAGCTGTGGTTATTCTCAGCAAGAATTTTTTGCGTATTCTCTTNGTGCAGGACTTCGTGATGCCCTTAAGAGCTAGTAACTTCGTTTACCATGAGCTGAAAGACATTGTTTTTCTCAGGTCTTTGGAATATCTGCAAAGAGAATGGAAATTTATTCAGAACTTCCCAAAGCTGTGGTTATTCTCAGCAAGAATTTTTTGCGTATTCTCTTTTCCCCTTCCTTCCTTTCTCTAGCTCTCATGCACATTTCTAAATACATTTTAAAACTTCTTGATAATAGCACAGTTCAGATTCAAAAAGGACCAAAATTATCTCAGGCTCTAGACTTGAGCTTGAATCCAAGATGTTGTTGAAAAACTTCCCCTTCTTAAATATATATTTTTCTTCTGGGGGAGTCTTGGAACTCTCTGGTTTCCCGCAGAAGCACCGAGAAGCTTATCCTGATTGGTCAGAGAATAAAATTCACAGGTCTAGACTTGCAGTGGAGATGTTTTCAAAACGCATTTGTGCCAGCTGAGATTGAAACAAATTTAATGTTCACCTTTCACTATTAAAGATCCTCAATGTTCAACTTTCTCAGATTTTTCCTTATCGCTCTTTCTTTGGTTTTATCAGGGTAGTGCGCTCTCCTGTGCAGATCTGAGGGCGGTTAACGTCCAGGGTTGCACTGCACGTGCCATTCTGTCTTCCAACACCACCGCTTCAAGCAATCCTTCCCTGATGGACATGGAAAGCGTCCTCGCCACTCTGAACAGCCGATCCGTGCAGGGTAAGTCCAGCTCAGCCCCACTCGGTGAGCGTGCTTCCTTCTGCCTGTGAGTGTGCTGATGCGACAAAAATGGAAGATAAAGGAGGGAAGAATGAAAGGGTCACTTGTCATTAGTCCGAGCTGTAGCCTGTGTTTCCCAAATATAAATGCGTAAGGTAAAAGGACCCGCAGTCCGTGTTAGCATAGCCGGCCGCGCAGCCTACTCCAGTTTCTGTAGCTACAGGTGTGCGAAGGAAGGCGTGATAAGCCCGCATTGCTCCAGAAATACGCCAGTTCGGCAAATTCTGAGTGAAGCTTCAGGGTTTCCAGTAAAGAGACCATGGCTGGAGGGTAAATGGTAACCAGTGTTGGTAACTGCTGTATTATTTGCAAAAGCACGTGTGATTGGAGGCCCCTTCCATCCTTCAAAAAGAGAAAAACAATACCTTTCCCTTGAGGCTTGATAGGGTGGGTGCTCTGTTCCCTGACAAACAGAGCTTGTAGCTCAGAACTGCAATGGAAGCAAAAACGACTTCAGCCCAGTAGAATATTTATTGCGTCTCTTCCTCCCTTAATTTGGCGAAGGAGCTAAAATTTGTCCTCCTCTTGAGAATGTGGCGTATTAATTAACTGAAGGCGGGCTGAGAAATGGATGGCTCTCCTAAGTGTTTTCCTTATACTTTATTATCATTCTAGGCTTTTAAAACAATGACTGTGCCAAAGAAAAGATTAGAGTGAAGCAAAGACAGGGGTTTTTTTAAATAATAACTAGAGAAAAAAATATCAATTTACAGTGTATACAATCAGAACAGAAGACAAATTATTGGTAAGGTATATTTGAGTAAGAGGTAATTGTGACTTGAATAGATTACTTTTATCTAATGTATTTATTGCTGCATAAATATAAAGATGTATGGAACTATTGATTTTATATAGAAAGAAAGTAAATAGTGTGTACTTTTATATGTAATTTATGTATCTCCATCTATAGTGACAGATATAGATACTGTACCTACTGCATCTTTATACCTATATATGGAAAAGAGAGAGACTCAGAGCAAAAAGGATATTTCATCCTATCAATCACTGTCCTACTCTCCTCCAGTGTTTTTTGTTTTAGCACTTAAAATTGTAGTACGTGGAGTGCAGAACTCTGAACTACAGTGTGCATATGGGAAATAGAGATGTGAGCATCTGTTCATCAGAACCTTCCCCAGCTGCCTTGCAGACTTCATTCTTCTTCCTTGTTTCTCTTTGAGGTGGTAGCTCTTGGCTTGCTTTGTCTCCTTCCAGCAGAAGACCTCAGGGACCTAACGCTGAGGTAGGTGTGATCAGTTGGGTAAGCTGAGGCATGGCTGGTTAGGCATTTACCAGGCGTATCATTGTCAGAACCATCGCCACCTGCATACTCAAAAGTCTTCTTTTTTTTTAATGCACAAGCATATATTTTTCCGTTATTTCCCATAGGAAGATGGGCACATGATAAGTTGCATCAGAAAAATGGATCTTGCAGTTTTAAATCTGTTCAACATCCTTGCTATCATGAGAGATAGGAGAAAAGTTTATTCGATCATACTGGGAAAAACATAATCAAGTGCTGTAGTGACAAGGTCCTTGAGAACAGGATCAAAAGGATTTCTGCTTGTGCAGAAAGAGGCCGGTGATCAGAACAGTTAGAGCAGAGACATGCAGACACAAGGTTATTTGTGTATTCCAGCTAGCGCTGTGTTTCAGCACATCAGAACCAGACCAAATACAGAAAACCTTCTTTCAGGTATGGGCAGAAATCAGAATTGTTCGGTCCTCTGTCAGGAACCTGGGTAAAGTACGGTCTAGGCACTAGAGCAGGGGCATGGAAATCAGTGCTTCTGGGTTTCTTTTCTGGCTTTGAGAAGGGGCAGAATCAAGTAAGGGTCACGGTGTCAAAGCCTTTTCTGTTTCTCTTACTCCTTTGCTGTGCATCCCTGGCAGCTACTAGAGGCTCACCATAGAGCCCCGTAACAATATTTATTTCCCAGGCTTGTTTAAAGCCAGACAAATTCAAGCTCACAATGTAGCAGTACACAAATGCAAATTATTCTTGTTATTACCCATTACTGTGATCAGTTATATCTGAAAGATTGATTCAAATTAGAGAGGATAGATTCTATCACCATTTACTAAAACAGCATTGTCTTACCCTAGTTGACAAAATACAGTGTTTCTAAACCCACCCTGGTTTATCTATTTTAGGTATTTCACTTTGCATATTTGTAAGGCACCTATTGCCTATCTCAGTGTTGGTGAATTGTCGCTCTATAAGCTGACTACAATTCCAGTCTAATAAATCTTTGGCTGCTCAGCTAAGGCTATTCCTCAGATTTACAGTGTTTTCTGCAGACAGAAAAGCAGCGTTCAGTTACAGGATATAATCATCAATGAGTAAAGATCTATTTGCAAAATAAGGCTCAGACACAAGCTTCGCTTCTTCCTCAAGTCAGCCATTCAATCTGCTAATGTAAAAATAAGCTCTCTGTCCTTACAGGTTCATGAGATGAGTTGCTGAAAAAGCCAGCCCATTTTCTCCTTTGCTGCCATAGTTATTTCATAGAATCGTAGAATGATTTGGGTGGGAAGGGACCTTAAATATCATCTAGTTCCAACCCCCTGCCGCAGGCAGGAACACCTTCCACTAGACCAGGTTGCTCAGGAACAAAACCGTAGGTTAGGATTCTCATACCAGACGCTCTTTCAGATTCAACTGCAAGATTAAGGCTGTGTCTTATGCTCGTTAAGGTCTTTGCCCCTGAAGGTCTTCAGACGCATTACAAATGTGTGCTCCTATAGGATAATAATTTACTCATAGGTTATTGCCACCAAGTTTTGGATCAAGGTGCCCAGAGTGGGAACAGAATGTACATGTTGCTACTCCCACTGTTTCGGTCTCTGTTCTCCCTCCCGCCATTGTTACTTTATAGGAATTCATCTCTGAGAAGACAAAATTTTCTCTGATAAAATCAACTCATCTTAGCTGGTCCCAATGGACTGGATGGCCTCCAGGTGAAAGAGGTCATGGGGGCCAGAAAATGATGAAGGTTTCAGGGGAAAGAGATGCAGTCTGGGAAAGGATGGCTTTTATCAGAATTTATTTTTCTCTTTGTGGGGACGAGGAGTGAGAGTGGGGCCACTGGCCTTATTTAAATTACGTAAGAGCACTGAAGACAAATACAGCTAGAAAAGAGCCGACAGAGAATTGAGACATTTTCCAGACTTGGTAGCTGTCAAGTTTGCTAGGAAGCAATAAGAACAGCAAACACTAGTAATGTAGCCGGGCTGTGCCTGTGCTGATCAGAACTTGGTGCTGGTTCACCTCCGCAGTAGTTAATTACAGCGTACAGGTGAAATACGCATTTTCCACCAGTGTGATGTACCAGTGGGTGCTTTCAGCTGCAGAGTCGCAAAATCAGCACATTCAGGAAAATCCTTTCTATTTGTAGGAGAAACATCTAGGAGGAGCTGTGAAGAAAAAGAAACAGGCAGCAGAAACTAAAGCGTATAGGGGAGACCCAAAAAGTACAGCAGTCCCGTGGGTCATGACCTAATTTTTTGAAGGCAAAGGGTAAAGTTGCATTCAAAACTCGGATCTGAGAAGCCTGGCCTCAATTAATGTTAATAGCCAGGAGAGGAAGCAGGTAGGAAAAGACAGAAGAATAGTTGGGAGGGTTTTCTAAAGCAAGATGATTAGGCAAATTATCCGATTTAAAAAGACAAGATGGAGGCTAACGTTTCTCACTTAGTAGTTGCCATTGCTGATGGGACGGCAGACGACTTGGCTGCATATCCAGCTACCCGACCCAACCAGAGCCGTTCTCATCCTCAGCTTTGGTGCTGTAGACAAAGCTATAGCATTTTGTATCCTAACCGTAGTGGAAAATAGTTACTCGGGTGAAAGGCCCTGAGTTCCCTTAGCAGATGAGGTGCTTTGGTAAGCATTGCAGTAGGCGTAGGCTCAGTTTGGAGACTGTAACAAAGCCCAAATCAATTGCATTTCCTGTGGTTTTAGATTTCGCTGTGAGCGTTTCACACCCAACACACCCAGGCCTGTTCTGCCCCTTACCTCTCTCATGGGGTAAAGAATTAAACAGGTCTTAGAGAACCAGACCCACACAGAGGTAAACATTACTTACATTTGCAAGAATGAGCATTTACTAGGGTCAGTGCTGATGCCAAGGACTTCTAGTCTTTCCCGTGGAAAAATTTAGGTTTTCCAGTAATGCTGTAATTAGCACCCTGTCATGTCACAAAGCAAACAGGTTGGCAAACCTAGGTACCAAACTAAATAATCTGTGGCATAATCTAAACATATAATGGTAATTAAATCTGACAACTTAATAAGATACTGAAATTCAAATGTACAGTAGTAATCTACAATTAAGTAATCTTTTGTAATAGCACCCTGCCAGTTTGTAAGATTTCAGGTAGAGCTCTGTGTACTGTTTCATAGCAAAAATATTGACATAAGAAAAAGTTATCCAGGCAATGATCAGCCGTACATTCAAATCAACCAGCACAGTGCATGGAAGGGTACAATAATGGCAATGATTCATTTCAGGCATTCAGTTGCTGCCACTAGCACGCATTCAGAGGTGCCTTGCTATACTTGGGAAGGACTTTTTTCTGCTGTTTTGGGGCATTGTGGTGTCTGACATTTCTAATGAGCTTTTTGGCAGTCCGTTGCCTAACCTCAGAGGTGGTTGATTAGAGCAACACTCAGTCTAGGGCCTCCAGTGTTCGCGTGCTCCTCCGAGCCGAGAGGATCTCTTATACAGTATCTGAACTGGAAGAAGATCCATTTCTAGAAAATTCTTTCCATCATTTTGACTTTGATACTATCTTGTGCAATAAGTAGTAGTATTAATACTCGGTTACCCAGGTGCTGTGCTGGGTAGCAAAGGAAAAATTTAGACATAATGGTAAGGGAGACAAGATTGGATGTGATCAAAACACAGAGAGTGGACTTCAAACGGGTACCGTTTCTACTAAATCAGCTAGCTGGTGAGAACTGGGAGGAAATAAGGACACATGCTTCTAGGAACTTCTGGATTTCTCTTTTAAGTCTTTTTGGTTGCCAGGTCTTAAAAAAATTATGGTATATGCTTTTGCTTTCATTCCTACAGCACATGTCCCATCTATTTATGTACAGCCTTCTTGAAGGGGAAGGAAGAAACACAACCCCCTCCCTCAAGAGCCCTCTGAGTGCAAATTGGCTTAGTGGGGGCTTTGCGCCAAACAACACTAACCAGCACTGCTGCTCCACAGAGGGTAATTATATTTTAGTTGTGATGTCAATAAGCAGCTCCCAGGAGAGCTTTTCTTTTTTAATCCTTTGAAGCTCTGAGTGAATAAAGCACGCCTTGGAAAAGCAAAACAAGGCAAGAAACTTTCTAAATATAGGAAAAGCTTTGGGATTTTTGCATGACAGTGACATTATTTTTAGGCATAGGTACGAGATTTCCTGCGTTTGTCCATCTGAACCATTGTGCCTTAGTTCCTTAGTTTCTTTCTTTTTCTCCGCTCCCCCCCCCCGGCCCGTTTCTACTAACTTCCCTCTCTCCTCATGTTATTATTGACTGTTTCTACAGATGCTGTTTTCAGAGCAAGAGCACTGGGGAATCAATCACAGCCATGTTATAAAAGGATCCCCATCACTACAGAGCTGAGTAAGTTATTCTTTAGGAAGAAATTTCACAGAAGCAATATGCATGCTGCATTATTTATTTACCCCGGGCCCTTTTTAGAATTCACAGGCAGAATGCGACAAGCACTACATGTCCAAGGAACATTAAAAGGTTTGACTTAGATGTTAATTCACTGGCTTTGAAGGAGTCAGGACGGTTTATCAGGAGAATAAATATAACAAAGTGTTACAAAGGTCTACGTGTGTAGCAAAACTCCAAAGCATCCATTTAGGAGAAAGATAATGTCCTTGGGTTTTTTTCTACTGGACTGGACCTCGGGAGGTCTGAGTTCTGGTCGCGTGGCCGGCATTCGTGCCACCTATCCTAACATACTTTGCTAAGGTAGATAAATCAGAAGCGTATTTGCCTGGTTCACCCTTATTTTCAGTGGAGAAAGAAGCATCACCAAAGGCAGTTCTGCCCAGATGCAATCTCACTTGGCCTTTGGCCACGCTTTCCTCTCTTCTCGTAATTTTTAAAAAGCACTGAGAGAGACTGTATGCCCAGTTTTCATCCCACAACAAAACGGGGTGAATCAAGGCCTAATTCTCTATGTTGCAACCCTCCCCTTTCTGAAACACTGGTGATGGTTCCCCCCTCCTCTTCTGGGTTACGGGGGGGTCGCTGCAGGCTTCCTCACTTGTACAAGTGGCTGTGAAACGCTCTGCAGTACCAGGCGTTGTGCAGTGAGTGCTTGGGTGCAGAACTTGGATGGGTCCGTGCACACGCCGAGGTGGATGGAGAGTGCCGGCGTTCTGCTCCAGAGCCCAAACACCTTTTTTCTTATCCCACAAGCTCAGCCTCTCCAGCCTGCGGGCACAACTGAAGTCACCCATGGAGCTCTTTCGTGCTACTCTTGGCTGTCTTTGTCTTCATCTCCCTGGGTCTGTTAATTAGAACATGGGCACCGATTAACTGATTACTAGTGACACAGCAGTCAGCGTCACACCAGGGTGGTGTGGCTGGGCTGCGGGTCCCAAGGGACATGGCTGTGTAGCTGCATCTGAAGTGCTGACACAGGAATGTGCCCATGGAATTAGAATAGCGTGTTGCCAGGCATCATGATGGGCCCCTGACTCACTTGAGGATTTTTTTTTCTTTCTTTCTTTTTGATGCAATGCTTGTAACTGCACTCAGCACATGTGGGGTCCTTGCTTTCCAGTTCTCCCCAGGTTTGCAGCTGGAACAGGGCTAGTGAGCAGCCTTGGCCGGTAGCAGGCACTGGCGATATCTTATTTATATGAAGCTCTGGTGTCCTGCTTAGTCAAAACTTGTACCTGATGAGCTGTGTCCCAGAAGCAGTTAAGCACCTCAATGGGCTGTTCAGTCCAGTGTGCTCCTTAGACTGAAACACTGAGGAGCTACTGCAAAAAAAAAAAAAAAAANTGCCTACTCCTGACTTATTCCAGAACTCTTGAATTTCCCAGAGCGATATCTGGATATCTTGTGCTGCGGTTTAAGCTTTTATTTCTGCTGTGTCCAAAAGTCTCAGAAATGTTTTGAGCTGGCTACTGAGGCCCAGCTCCTCTGAGAAGATGTTGTGCAGTCAAGCTAACATCTTCAGACAGGCATTGCGCCCCTGTGATTTCCCTCCAGGATGTGGTGTGTCAGTAGAGGGGAAAACATCTGCAATCTGTTGACATGACTTGGATTTTAGTCATGTCAGATCTTTGACAAAGTAATGAATCGAGCCCAGTCCCTGAGCACGTGGGTGCCTGCCCCTGCTGTAGTCTTGAGCAGCATAGAAATATGTTCAGAGTTACAGGGATGGGCTGGGAAGCAAAGTAACCCCAAGAATTTAAAACCTGGAAGCACAAAACAGCTAAACAAAAACAGCTGGAGCTTTCTTGTGATTGAATAAGCTTCCCGTAAGTCCCTGTGGTGGACCTTGATCTAGACAAATGCTCACTTCTGTGCCTATCTCTAGAAACAAGCTGAGAGGGGTAATACTAATGCGCCTTCACCTGTAAGGGCCTTTGTCGTGGTTTGGGCTGGTCGGGCCACTGAGGACAGCTTTGCTCGTTCCAGGCAATTTCTTATTTCGCAGCATAGGGGGTGTTGATCAAGGGCCATCGGTATCGTTCGGTGTGTCTTGACACCAAAGCCAGCAATGCCATGCATGTTGGTAGCACTGTTGCTGCTCAAAACCTGCCACAGGAGAAGCTAACACCCTTCATAGCTTCAGTTGAAATCCTGTCACGGTTAAAGTCAGTGGGAGTTTTGCAATTAATCTTGTCAGGCAGAGGAAGCAATGTGGTGTCTCAGTAGAGCCAGAGCTGCCAAGCTTGACTTGCCTCTGCCACAGTTTCGTTGTGAGCAGGGTGGCATGCCGGAGCCCCCGGCGTCCCAGAGGTGTGCCGTGGTCCCAAAGGCGTGCTGTCCTCTGCCACCCCCTGAGGTAACGGCACGTAGTCAGGGACAGAGTTGACGGAATCAGCTGAGGGCCTGCACCCCTCGAAAGGGGGCTGGGTACGAATTTTGCCTTGAGGAGCAGGAGAGCTGTGTGTTGTCACCCTGCTCTTCTCCTTGCCCAACAGCGAGAAACACAGCCCGTCAAACAGCAGCTTTGCACGGGGTTTCTGCGGGTCCAGATCCACCAAGCTGGGCATGGTCCAACGTGTCAAGCATCTTCTGAATTTGTGCGGTGGTCAGTGGGCTCAGAGGTGTGTTATAAATGGTTATTCCTCGGAAACAATCAATTCTAGAAACCCTTACCATAAGGAGACAGAGATCTGGGAGAGAAACAGCAAAGTGATCTGTAAAGAAATAAGAATCCCGCAAATATATAAAGGAGAAAGAGAATGGTGTGGAAAAGTAAAAGTAGATCCCTTGTTGTGGCTGCGAGACAATGCTTTTCATAGCCGACTGTATAAGCTGGACTGGAGTCATACTGATTAATGCCAGCTGCAGGGCCAACTCTAAAATCCAGGTAGGGGAGATATCTGTACTGAGAATACGTGGCTGAAGGATGACACCAACACTGCAAGACAACAGGAGACATTAATAGTATTGTGGTTCTGGCTAGTTTTAGTCATCTTTAAAAATGATGCACTCAAATGCTTCCTGACCCAAGGGGACATAATAGAAATCAGTCATTACTCACATAGAGTTAGTTGCGCTCACTCTCTGTTCTTTAATGGGAAGATACGGGTTCTTGATCTCAATTCCATTCAGTCTCCTGCTGTGCTGCTGTCATTCCTCCGCATTCTTACTGGTAGTACAGGAGTGCCAGGACAACCCTAGCCGGTCCAGTAGCACAGCAGGGGCCTTCTGCCTGCGTGTACTTAGGCAGTTCCCTGAAAACGGAAAAGAAAGATAAGGAGGAATCACTTTGAGGAGGGGGAATTCTGCAAGACTATCTCAGCCAGCGAGAAAAGGTTGAGAAACTAGTGAAGATCCCTGTGAAGTAGGACAGCTGTAAAACGAACTTTGTGACCCCAATTTAAGCCAATAGAAATAGTAATTGTATTTCTGTTAAGTCAGGAAAATGAGGGGAAGAAATTAGATTTTTCCTTTTTTTTTTTTTTTCAAAGCAGGTGAATTAATTATGATCTGGTATCTTAAAACTTTGGTTTAGGATTCTGTGTCTTTTGTCTGCCATTGCACAATCAGTTAGCAGCACTGAGTATTTTGTTCATCTTTTCCTTACTAATGCTGCATGCTGTGGCCAGTGCCAGACACAGAACGGCAAACTGGATTTATTAACTTTCTTTTCTGTTTCTAGAGGACTTGTCTCTGTTGCTAAGATGTTTCCTCTTTCTTCCTTGCTTTTCTGATATAGCCTTTACTAAATGGCCAGTTCATTAATCAGGCCCCCAGCGGCGATTCCGAGATTCCAGAGCAAGATCAGCCTTCCGCCACCGGTGGCCCCGCAGGAGCTATCTTCTCTGAGCGATACTGTCAGTGGTGACACACAGGTGGGTCACACTTTGGTGGAGGTAAGCCAGGATTTTGGCAGTGAAACAGCAGTTCATCTCGTAAGCTGGCATTTCCAAAACTGCCTTCTCTTTTTTCTGAGAGCCCCTTTCTTCCTCCTCACCCTAATTCCCTGTGCTGCCGTCGAGTTCCACACGCCGTGCTCTCAGCTCACGTCCGAGGGGATAGTGCTTGGGTGGCAGTTTTACAGAAACGGAATAAATACAAAACAAATCTCTCCGAGGGATAAGCAGTCCAAAATAAGTGTGTCAAGTCCAGTTACGCTTTTCTGAGAAGGCTTCAGTGTTAGGGAAAGTATTATATTGCTGCTACTCACTGATATGTCAATCAGGCAGATGGTAATTAATGACTGCTAGTGTCAAGTGTAAAAGTAACTCAAGGCATAGCATGACCTGTCTTAAAGGATAAAATTTCACTCAAGCGTAAGATTCCAAGTCTGTCCAGGAATGATCAGCACTCAAGTGCTTTAAAGTAGAGGGGCACCTTAGGTTGGATTCAGTCATTCTGTAAATACAGTGAAGATGGAGAGAAATATGATACTGCTTAGCAGTTCCAGCATCAGGGAGAAGATGTGTGAACTGGAGAAGGAGAAGGGAGCCTTCAGCAGTCCAGTGTCACCTCCTTTTGCGATTGCTGTATCTGTTGAAATTTCTCAAGACACTCGGAGCAGGAGTGCTGTTTTCTTTTAGCCTGAAAGGAGACTGGCAGAAGAATCCAAATGGCAGAAGGTGGTCTGTAAAGTGAAATGTTACCCCTTGGAAGCCTGAAGCAGAACGGGCATTTGCTACAACGTGACTCTTGGGGTCTCAATAGGCAGAAAACAATTCAATGAGCATGATCATTATGGCTCAGGTACTCTAACGAGCCCTCAATTCCCTTCCTGATCCAGCTGTACGTCCAAAGCTGTACAGGACCAGCTTTAAAAGCTCAGTAGCAAAGTGAGCCAATGGGACTGGGCAACTGCTTGGTGACAGGAGAAGGTTTCCAGCCTTGCCTTTGTGTGCAGAGGTGTTCCCAGGAAATCGGCTTGTCTGAAGCTGTAACAAAACATCAACTGGCGAAGAAGGTAACATCTCATGGGCACATTAGAGAAATGTTGCTCCTTTAAAGTCAGCTTCAAGACCCATTCTAAATGCAGTGTGTTGTTTCCTGAGTACGCACACACACATGCACACCTCTCTAGTTTCCCCGCCTTTCAAATTCCTGCAGTGTAACTCCGCAAAGAAAGTACAGAATGAGGGTGACATGCAAATCCTATTAATTCATCCAAGTATGGAAATGCAATCCTTTTGATGTCAAAAAGAACAGCAATGATATGTTAAAGAGCTCAGCACGCTTCTGTTAAATATGTAAAGTGCAGATTCCCCCGAAGCTGTATCACTCCTGGATAACCCTGGACTATAGCTCCTTGCTTTAAAAGACTGAGAATTACTTTAACAGCATTATACCCGTTTGCCCGACAATATGGTCAGATGTTCTTAAGCGGATTTGATTTGAGCGTGGATTTAGTAACACCGTTCCTTCTCCGCAGCTCGTTTAGTTTCTTTACTCAGGCAAATGCAGGTGACAGATTCCACAAAGTGTCTCTGTGTAGGAAAGCTTTTTGAGAAAGGGTGGAAAACAAGTTATTTGATGCACTGCAAGCAGAGGAAACACTTTTAGATTAAAAAAATAATAATAAAAATGAGGGATTCTAGGTCTTTTTTGCCTCAAATCTGAATATGAACCATGGTAATTTTTTTTCAAAAAAATACTGACTGAGGTAAGGGCACAGAGGGAGGTTTTCAAAACAACATGGCAGCTACAAGGACAGAGTTTCCTGCTGCACCCGGACCCTGTAGGGCTGGGCAGGCTAGTTGAGCTCCTCAGCTTCGCCTCGCGCNAAATAATAAAAATGAGAGACTCTAGGTCTTTTTTGCCTCGAATCTGAATATGAACCATGGTAATTTTTTTTCAGAAAAATACTGACTGAGGTAAGGGCACAGAGAGAGGTTTTCAAAACAACATGGCAGCTACAAGGACAGAGTTTCCTGCTGCACCCGGACCCTGTAGGGCTGGGCAGGCTAGTTGAGCTCCTCAGCTTCGCCTCGCGCAGCGTGCTCCTACCCAGGATCACAGCTCCTGCCCAGGCTTCTCACACACACGTGCGCCCACGCCCCCACACACACTCCATTTGTGCCTTTGAAAATCTCCGATTCAGGCACAGCTCAGTGCATTCTATTGTAAGAGCAGAGGTGCGATCTCCTGACTGCTCTTTGAAGCCAAAATGGGCTAAGCAGGTGCTGATCCATAAATTTTGTCAGAAAACTTTAACCGTAATTAAGGACTACTGTAGGTATACAAAAAACTCTGAAGTGTCTGTGATCACTTTCTCTAGGTTTTCACTGGAAAACTTGGTTTTCCTTTCCAAGGCATACTCTTTTGTCTTTGACTTTTCATTGTCTCTTCCTTTCCAGCCATACTACAGCCATCACATCTTGGCTCTGCTGCAGCCTGTGGTGACAAGTGGGACAAGCCCAGCGCTGGGGGAGCAGCTGCTGAAAGAGGGCGGCAGACTGACTGCGCAGAAGTCCTGGCAGCCTGATCCACGGTGCCTCCCAAGTCACGCAGACTGCCGCTCCTGCCACTGTCCGAGGGGTTGTTAACGGGTGTGACGGTGAGTTACACCACTGAATGGTGCTTCATGGGTGAGGCCTTCATCCTTGCCGCTGCTGCTTTTGGATTGTCATTTCCTGAAGTTTAGTTTCATTCGGTTGAATCTCACCATGTTGCTTGAGCTGTATTTCGAAGAGGCGAAGATGTCAGCCTGTTTTTATACTAGATTCTAATCTTATGAGGGACCAGTCATTTTCTTTCCTTTCTTTCTTGACAAATATTATGATACTAAAAGTAGTGAATAGTGATGATAGTTGGCTAAATAAGTGACTTAATATTGAGCTGAATCCTCTACTTTGGCTCTTTTGAGATAACAGTGGTTTTGCTTCTTTTATAGCAGGAGGACTCCTTTGGAGACACTTACTGCAGAGCTTTAGACTTGTTTGGAATACTCTGCTTTGGGCTCTACCGCCTGATGGAAGAGCCCAATCTGTACAAGAACCGGCAAGTATGCTTTATCTCAAATTGTACCGTAAATCAAAAGGTAGTAGTCATGACTTTGAAGTTAAGCATCTGTTATAGGCAACCTGAATTATTTTATTATTTATTATTTTATTATTGTTATTTTTTCTTGGATTTAGACATTCTTCTGGGCAGCTAAGGCCGTTTGAGGCAAACTGGTGTGTGGTCTGAACATGGTGCTTACTGGCGCTTGTATGAGACACTCTTATGTTCACTTAAGATGTGATTTATCTTTACAAGTGAGCCTTCTTCATTAGAGAGCTGCTGGAGCATGAATTTAGTAATGCTGCTGAGGGCAGGGATTTCAGAGAGTTTGCAGGTAGAGAGAACTTTCTCATCTAACCTGTTCTACTCACTGATTCTTTCCATTTCCAGATTTCAGTGATTGCTTGAGCTTCAGATCTCCTAGAGAGACATGGAGTCTTGATTTAAAGATTTTGAGCAATCAAAAAGTTTATCACATCTTTCAGCAGCTGTTCCAGAGACTAATTAGCTTCGTTTAAAATGTATGTATCCCATTCCTAGGTAAAAAGTATACTGTCTCTTCATTCCAAAGAATTCTGCATGTGCAAGCAGTCATTGCAAAAAGCCCTACAGCTTTCTTGCTGTCCCAGGCACTCGGTTTGAAAGCCTCACAAAGCAGTCTGAGTCTCACGTGCTACTGCTTTTTCAGGTTTGTGATTGCTCGGCCTGCCGGTGATTTGAAGACGCTGTCTACGGATCTGCAGTTTTGTGGTGTTCCATTCAACATTGCAACAACTGATGATGTGGGATGCGGGATGGAACTCAGCTACCAAGCAAGAAAACAGGTAGCGCGGTCATCTTCATGCCGGCATTATGACAGATTGTGAAATGCCCTGCAAATTAAAAGCTGTACAAGTTATTAAGACCTCCACAATAAATTGTCTGTGTTCTTGTTTCTTAGGGGTGGCAGTTTGAATTTGGCTAAACATTAACATGACGTTATTACTGAAAACAGTATTGTTAAGCCTTAACAACAAATATCAGAGAGTAAAATGCTCTCTCTGCGAGGAAAAAAGCAAAAATTTGAGTTTCTGCTGAGCATTGCACAGAACAGACCCAACTATATACAAACAGGATGACTCCATTGAGTTTAGAGATTCTGTGCTGAACTTCTCGAAGTTCAAAGACTCCAGCACACTAAAATTCAGTTTTCTTGCAGCAAGAACTGAAGATGCTGGATTGATATGCATGAAAAGAAACACAAAAACAAGCAACAAATCTCCATGAACTTGTACCATAAATCAGATCCTGCATGTACGTTATAAAGTCAGTTGAGGGAAGGAGGAGAGTGTTGTTGTTTGGTTTCTCTCTCTCTCTCTCTTTCCCCTAACACTAATTAGGTTTGAAAGACTGCAGCTTGAGTCCAGATACCACATGCCGAGAAGAAAGGAACCCAAACAGCTGACGCAGAGTTCAGACTAAACTAACTGCAAGCTCCCCAGGGACATCACAAGGTAAACCTGATAGTCTCTGTCATTTACAATCATTATCAGGCAGCTGAGTCTCTGTAATTTTACTAGGGAGCCAATTAACAGATCCCTGAAGCTCAAGAATAAGGTCTTGGTCCTTTTTCTATTTTAGACAGGAAAAGGGGGAAAGTAAGTCTTTGTCTCAAATAGATACTCCAGAAGCTTTCCTACCCAGGGGAACGGTCAGATCTGGGCTTGCACTTTTCCTCTTGAGTTAGATAAAGCACTCAGCTTAAGAGTCAAGCAACTCGCTTCAGTGCCCAGCTCCGCAACAAGCGGGCTGTGTAACCTTGGGCGAGTTACTTAACTGTATCCTAATGCTGCGTGCTGCACACAGGAACTATAGTAACGCACTTGTTAAGTTAGATAATGAGAGCTTTGGGGAAAGGACTGTCTCTTGTGATTTGTTTGGCCTAACATAAATAGGTACTGATTTTGGATAAGGACATTTAGGAACTCCGCTTCAACAACATGAGTAAGAAGCAAGAGAAAAGCTTGGACCAAAACTCCAGATGGAAACATATCTGCACTTGGGGAAGTTTGGAGTTTGGATTCAGGTCTGAGCCTTAATGTGTTGGACTCATCTTTGCTGGAATAAACTAATCATACATTTTCAATTCAGGACAGATTGTAAGTAGGAATCAGTGAACCATGCTTAGAGCAAACAGAATACATAGGAAGCGTGCTTTCCCTTTGCCAGCCCTTTGCAGACCTGAACTTGAGCCAAGACAGTCAGCTGATCTCTTGGTAGGAGTTTTTTGGCCTAAAATCACCCACTGTATATACAAACTTAAGTAAGAATTTGTGCACTGGATTCTGTTTACCCTCTGGCAGAACAAGGCTTCAATAATAGTGTCTCAGTCCATTCCCTCGCATGCATTATTTTAAACAGACAAGGCAGTTAAAAGGTGGAAGGAAGAGCCTGGGCAGGCTCTGCAGTCCTTTGGCTACAAAGGATACCTCATACTGAGATTCTGCAAGCTTTCTATATCGTCATCATCTGAACCTACCTTTATTTTCAGCTGTACTTCAGTCTAAGCAGGGCACAGAGGAGGAGGTAACATCCCTTTTTCTTATTGTTCTGTTGCTTTTAAATGACTATACGTGCCTGTTCCTCTGTGTTCTGATATTAAGCAGGTCTCATGCAACGTTAAGGTGTTTTTATTAAGAAAACTGCAAGAAACACAGAAACCTGTTTACTCATAACCCTGAGTGGGTGAGAAACTCAGACCCTCTTGCCAGCAAACTCTTCTATCTGAAACCATCTGTTTTTCCTAGGAAATTGAGGCAAACATTGAGAGCCCTCCTTCACGACTGAGATCCAGAACGTGTTCCAGCTTTAAGGCACCAAACATTGGATATACCACTGTGTTACTCCGGAGCTATGCCACTCGGTGTAAAACCGTTGCAACCCCTGGTGTGAGTATCTTTCTTCTTTCCATTAGAAAGAGAGACTTGCCGCAAGTGCATTTCTACAAACATTCCTTCTCTCCAAGGTGTCTCAGAGGCAGGACTGCCAGTGATGACACATGCCATGCGTTCCCATCCTGCATTCACAGTATGTCTGTGGTGGGGAATGTGCCCATCTCTCGTCATACAGCTTTCCAGTTGCTTAACCTGCAACTGCCGGAGTGTGTAATGTCCTGGGGTAAGGTGGAGCGGGGCGAGGTGACGAGGGGGAGAAGGGACCTCCTTCATTTTGCTTATTCCACCTTTTTGTTCGGTTGCTATACCTGAGCAAGCAGTTCTGCTTCTCATGAAAGAAGGAACGGGGAGAGAAATCCTAAGAAAGGTAGAAGCATTAATGGGTCAAGGCCTCCTTTGCATAATTCTATTATCACCAGGAAGATTCTGCAATAATCATGTTAGGCATGTGCTCTGGAGCATCAAAGTGACTTGTCTTACCTTACTTTTTGATGTTAGACAGGTTTAAATGCTTTGTACAGATGAGGCACCTCAGACAGCTGATCAAGAAAGCCTGTGCTGTTCAAGCAAAGCAAAGGCCTGTTTTGCTTTTTTTTTTAATGTCAACAATGCCACATTCTTCCAGCAAGGAATAATCTCTGTTGTCACAAACTGAAAAGCAAAGGTGTAGGGGAGAATCTGTGTGTGGGTGCATGCAAACATGCTCTCTGAAGCTACCACTTTGGAATCTTCAGCAACAGTATCTTCTTGTGTATTGTTTGGGTCATATGTTTCTATACGTATTTTATAAATAAATTCAGCTCCTGCACTGAAAACCAGTGTGGTACATAAAGCTGTTACAGGATCTCTGCACCGTAGTTTGCTAATCTGCACCCACTCTAAGCGGTAAGGGTCACCTTAGTGTGTGTGTGGTGATTGATATTAGTACGTTTTACTTTTTAGCGGTGTTACCGGAGTCTCCAGTGGAGTTGTGAAACTTTTTGTGCCAGATACAATCAGCAGTAGTCCCTGACCCTGGTGAGCTTGGGTGGTATATTCCAAAAAAGAGTTACAAGGGAAGCAGAGGAGTTGTAGTTTGCCTAAAAGCATAGATCAGATTGGCGGAAAAGATAAAAACAGAGCCCACATCTCCAGATTTCTCGGCTAGCAGCTTTCCCACTAGGCCATTTTGCGTTTCTGCTCTCGGCTCCTGCTGACGATCATTCCCGTGCCAGTCTGTGTAGGGATGTAACCGTCTCTTCCGGAGGTGGCTCAAGTAGTCTTCATGCAGCACTACCTGATGAATAATTTTTCCATTTGTTATAAGATGGTCAGCCTCTTTACGGAAGCGGACAAGTATCATCATGCTTTTAAACAGGAAGGTGAGCTACTTGAAACCACCCAGTAGGTCGGCTGTCGTGCCGTGATGTGTCCCGTCCGTCCTGTCAGCTGCGCCACACTATCCTTTCAGGCTGGTACATGAGGAACGGAGCCAGAAACCTCTCCAAAGATGCACGCAGGGATATGTAGACTGCAGAGGCTCAAACGTGCTAAAGTGCTTATCCTAACACATGCATCCACCTGGATGTGAACACCGATAAGGGCATGTCCCAGAGACAAACACAGGCCTCTACAGAGAGCGCTTGCCCAAAAGGAGGTGAATATATACATCCAGGCCAGGGTTGTTTTCTCCCTCCTCCTCTTCCCTGTCGTCAGATACAATCCAGCAGAATGAGTAGTGAGGGATGTCAGCGCTGTGAGCTGGGCTGGGTTTGCAGTGCGGCACGCTGCGGGTGGTGACTGACACATAGTCAATGAGATCTGAGGAGAGCCCAGACTCTATAAATGTTAGATGAGGCAGGCTGGGCATTGACAGAAACGAGAGGTGGCTGCAAACACCAAGTGTCATTATTCTCTGAGCAGGGATGGTGAGAGGCCTAGGAACTTCCCATGGAGATTAACTACTTCACAGCAGGATGAGGAGCTGTCTCCTGATGGAAAGGGACATCTTGTTGTCCTGAGAACACTTGGAAGGAAGGATGCGTGACAGCAGGAGTAGCTTTTGAAAGCATACACACAGTTTCCTGCAAAGCACCTATCTTGTCTGAAAGATGATTTTACCTTGCTGAGATAAACTGCAAACACCTAATGGTTTAAATTAAGGCCAGAACAGAAGGAGGTGTCTCTCTCAGTCATTAATTGGCAGTGGGTTATCTAGCCTCTCCTGCCGAAGGAAGGGCTCTGTGCTGCTTTCCCATCCATCTACTTCAGCTTACTCTCTTGACCTGCCACCAATGTACCATAAAGCCATAGCCTTATTCCCCACTGTCTCTCTAGTGGCCGGTTATAAAGGGACTAGAGCTGTTTAACTGCTGATTGCTTCTCTACTTGCAGCAGGAGGCCGTGCAGAGTGAATTAGGTGAGCTAACTGTATTAAGCAATCTGGAAGTGCATCATTAATGCTTCTGACACTTTTTCAGTGGCACACATGTGCCAATAAGCATTAGTGACTGAAGTTTCTCCATTTCCCAGAACACAGATGTAGCTAGGGCAGTAAAAGTACAGACACAGCCCACTGGGCTCTATCTCTCCACAAGCTGAGATGCTTTTCCGGACTCGTCTGTCCTGGATATGGGTGGGAGTTGCATCAGGATAACTGTTAGAGTTGGCTGATGTTTCTAACGTCCACTACAGCTTTAATGGAGAACTTGGGGTTTGGGGGTCGGCTTTTTTTTTGCTGGTGACAGAACAGGATTTCTGTTTCCAGCCAGAAGGAGGAGCCAGATCAGTCACTGTGACTTGGGATTTGGTTGTCTGGTAAAGTTTTTTGCTAAAAAAAAATAAATATGCAACCCCACTGAGATTCATTCTTTCCCCTTTGGGGCAGGGGAAGGGAATATTAGTTTTTGTGAAAGAGAAATGCATTTTTTTTTAAGTCTCGTCTTTTTTTACAGAAGGTGTTCGGGGTTGAGGTTAAAGGTTTAGTTCTGTTTTCCTCTCACTTCCATTCTTGAATAAGCCCATACCTCAAAGAGAAGAAGTACGGCTATGAGCTGATATTGTGACTCTGTAAAATATAATCTGATGAGTAGGCATTTCTCTCTCCCATCTTAGTCCTGTTGAATACTCTGCCAGCAGTGGAGAAGCAAACGTACCCAGTTCCTTCACTCTTCTGCGAGAGCAAGGACTGGTGCTTGCCAGCAATGAGCCTTTTGTTTCCACCAGTGTGGCTGCTCTTATGTATTTGCTTATCCAGGCAACTACCAAAAAGAAGCAGAAGTCCTAAATGCCAGACTAATGCATCAATCATAATTCCAGAGCTGCCAGCAGTCATGTAACTGCTTAAAGACCTCAACAGCCCTCTGGCACTTAAAGAAAAAAAATCATCTAATTAATCACAGGTGAAACAGCTTGGACCTGCTCCAAAAGCCCCTGAATTTACTGCCAAGCTTTGATGCTAATTTTCCTTCTAAGTAACCCCCTAAAGAAATTTACGATTAGGTAATTAAAGTGATGAATAAAGAGATACTTAGAAGAAGGAGGGAGAAGAAAAAAGGGGGAAAAAAAAATGAACCTTGAGTCAAAAGCCTTAAAATCTCCTCCTCTCCTGGAAGAGAAATGTTAAGTCATTTTTGTACATGCATTGTCTCTGAAAATCGGGTTGGATTCCCACAGAAGGCTTGAGAAATATTCCTTAAATTAACATTTGCATAACCAAATAAAGCAGAAAAAGAAGGAACTCCTAAACAGATTGTAATGTCAGGATGGCTGAGGGGGAAAAGGCCTTGTGGCTTCTCTCTGAGAATCACATACTGTACAACTTTTGTCAGAAACTGCCTCATGCCTTTTCCCCCCCAGGTACTTGAGGTGCATCTTT
This sequence comes from Himantopus leucocephalus, assembly GCA_003993805.1. Taxonomy (NCBI): domain Eukaryota; kingdom Metazoa; phylum Chordata; class Aves; order Charadriiformes; family Recurvirostridae; genus Himantopus; species Himantopus leucocephalus. The sequence goes on from RSEF01000022.1 coordinate 3,593,952, forward strand.
TTAAAGGTAATTAGATACCTAGGAGTGCCATCTAATTAAAAAATGTAGTGATACCTAGTTAAGAACTTTGGAGCATCTGAACAACTTTTAAAAGCCTGACCGTAAGTTCTACACGAGTCCTGTGTAATGCTTTTCAGTGTCCTCTCACATTCTTTCTCTCCTTTTTTTCAGAGGAGAAGGAACTGAGTAGCCTTTGATTTGCATTTTTTCTTCAGACAAATGTACCACACCAAACTCAATGTAAGGAGTGAGAGTTTAAACGTAGGGACACATGCTGCAAAATTTTGATGTTGGTGCCTAGAGTGTATCCACAGAAGATACAGATGGGGCCCCAAATGGAGAAAAAAAATTAGCATCTAGTTTCAGTCCCAGGCTGCTTTTTTTTCTTTAATTAAAAAAAAAAAAAAAGACAAAGAAACAATCCACAAAACAAGCATGTCACTATCCAGGGGTTTGCTGCTGGCTTTTTGGCACGGTCTTGGCTAATTTTTCCTTGTGGCTAAAAGCAAGTCTTAGAATCCAGGAAACTTCCTTAATGGCCCATAAAATGAAAAGTAATGGGGAGGGGGGGGTTGGGTTTGGGGTGGGGCTTTTTTGTGAAGTTCGTTTGTGGCGGTGGGAACATTTTCCCTCCAGGACCACATCTCAGTTTGCTTTCTATGTTTTGATCCAGGCCTTGGAGGGGCGGAAAGCTGCGCCGCACTCCCCTGCGCTCCGGTCGCGGAGCGTGCCCGAGATCCGCTCCGCACTGCGTGGTACACCTGACCTTTCTCTGATAATAAACGCCGCTGACCCCGTCCCACAGCCCCCTCCTGCTCTGCCTGGCGCTGAGGGAAGAGCTGCTCAATGATTTTTGAGGGGACCAGAGAGGATAAAAAATGAGAAAGTGGCAGATTAGATCTGAGGTGACAGAGATGAGAAATAAAAGCCATTAGAGCCCATTTGCAATGTGCCCTCATTGAGTCAAGTTTCAAGGTGTTTTTCCAGATTATTAATAGCCTGACAGCAGTTTTTGTACAGGAATCTGATACAGGAAATAACACTCGTGTATACACACTGCAGTGTAGAGGGGAAAGTAGAGTCCCCTCATTTATTTACTTGAAGAGATTTGAAATACAGCAAACCAGCCAGCTGGGTTACAGACAAAATAAACATTCTCCATTATAATCGTGGCATCTTCAGACACACATCTCTATAATAATGCGGTGGTGTGAAAGGAGCTCATAAACCTCTGGAACCAGCCCTTGCTGTCCGTCCAGGCTGGGCTGCGTTCCCAGCGCCTCTGCCGAAGCTGTAGCGTTCTTTGGTGTGGAGTGTGGTGCTGGAAGTCGTTTCGGTCCGTGGTTCACATCTCTGAACCTGGGTCCTGTGGGCCATTTTGGACACTTAAATTCTCCCCGGGATCTAAGTTATTTAATGTGGCAGGAAAGATCTGTTTAGAATCGGTGCTTGACTGAGTTTTAGAAGACCTCTGTCTCATCCCCCACTTGCCCGAGTTACCTCAGTCTTCTCAGTGTGGTACCCAGTGAAATGAAAGCTCGAAAGAGAGGGAGGGAAGAACAAGAATACTTGGGCATGTGGGAAAGGAAGGTTAAAAAATTCCCAACGTTACACTTTGTTAGTTGCGTGCTTGTAAAAAAGAAATACCAGGTGGGTAGTGCTTTGAACTTCACAGGGCTTTGTGGGACTGAGTTGTCAAATATGAGTAATTGTAGCTTTCTTCATAAACAAGGGGCGGCTCAGAAAATTTGCCTGATACAGTTCATAATGCCTACGGGCCAAACAGACCTTCAGCTGAGGGAGGGAAGCTCTTCAAATATCATTGGATGGTGATGTGTGCTCGTCTGTGTCTGTTGCTTTCTATTAAACTTTACTTTTTACTTCCTCGTCTCATGTTGCAGCCTAACTCTGCTTGTGAGTGCTACTGGGCAGAAGTAATGGACTCTTGCTCTATATTGCGTAACACGTTGTAGAGGTAGCCAAGCTAATTGCCAGTGAAACTGGGCAATGAACAGTAGAGACTAATTTTACTGCTCCTTTTTGAACAGCCTCTAGCACGCGGCGTTGTCTGGGAGGATGTGCTACCACGCAAACAAGCAACACTGCTAGAGATAAAGAATTTTCTAGTGGTTGTTGCACAGCCTTAACCAAAACAAAAGTAGCCAGCCCCTTCCCTTCTCCGCAACTGAGAGATCGTGTCTCAGAATTTATAATTTAACCATAATTGGAGTTTGCTGGCAGTTTTAGTCAGTTCTGGGTGCACATACAAGCCTCTCCCTAGCAGAAGACAGAAATGAGCTTAAAACACTTGGTTGCTTTCTAATGAAGCACTGTCCCTGCCAGGAGGTCTTTTCCAGGAGACAGATGAGACAGCCTGGAAAGCCCCTTCTGCATCAGGGCCAATTACCTCTCCGTGGATCCACATCGCCCACAATGCAACCGGGCATGTGCAATTCCTGCTTGATTTGGTAAATCTTGTGGATGCACAACTATTTCCAAATGATATATCATTGTGGAAGAAAACAATGCCTTGACAAAGAGCAAGGCTGAGGGCGACAATCTCCCACCCGGTCTTTCTTTCACACCTTTACGAGTGCTGTATAACTCGTAAGAAGCGCTGAGAAGCATTGTAATTCCTTGCTCAGCACTTCTTAGACTTGACACGTACTCTGCGAGTTGCTTTGGGAGCCAACAGGTCCTATAGCACCCTACCTTCGTGAGCTAAATACTGGGGCGAAGTGATTCAGATTCCTTCCAATTGCACTTTCAGTTTCCAGTAGCGCTAACCTAGCGCTTTATGTTTTCCAGTGAGGCGAGTGAGGGATCAAGCCCTTTGCTCTGGAGGTTTCCATTTGAATAAGCCATTAAGACTGGGCATTGTGTCTCTGCAGAGAATTGATGCCACGTTGAATCAGTGTGAGGAGTTTTCTGTTAGGGACTTAGCCAACATTCTCCTTGTCTCTGCGTTTTGTACAGTGTCTTCTGCCGTTGGCCTCCCCCTTTTTATCCCTGAAGCTGCTGCTTATAAATTCAACTTGTCCGAGTTCCCACAGGGCACCCAGTAATACTGCATCTGGCCAGCTCGTACTGCTGACCAGAAACTGCTACCTACGATGTAAGGAATTTGTATTTCTCAGGATTTAATTAGAAGATGTCCCCGCCTTTTAGTATAGCTAGTTGCTTTTATTTTCAAATGAAAATAGAATTTTCTCTCTGTAAAAAAAATCCTTTCCTTCTAAAAATATATAAAAAGCAACTTTTTCAAATGTTAATTTTTCATGCAATTTTTCATTAATGTTTTTCATTGATTATATTCTGCAAACTGTAATCTCTTAATCAGCTTAATACTGAAATGGTAAATGATAGTTCAGCTCCGCAAGAGAAAACATAATACTAACTCCAGTGTTGAGATCTTCAGCTTGTAAACTACTATCCTTCAGGATGAAAGGTGCCCGTGTAACAATAAGGCATTATTACACTTCCTTTAGTACTTTGTACACGCGTAATTTACTGACTGCTAAAAAACGCCTGGTGGAATGCCTCTTTGATGTCATCTGTCTTGCCTAAGTAGTGGTTGCTGCTTGCTTCTTTCCTACCCAACCAGTTGTGATGCCGCCTATGGCGATTTCGGTGGCTAAATTCCTTCCTCCAGTAAAACCTTAACTAGTGAGCTGAATCTTCAAACAAGTCCACATCTCCCTCAATAAATATCAAAAGGGAAACCCAGCTTAATATAAACAAAATATAAAGCAAAACAGTGCTATTTATATGGTTCAATTTCCCTTCAGTTAAACCACTAATGGCACATAGAACTCTCGTAATTAAAAGCCACATCTGATAGAACAAAGTCATCTCTGGAAGCAAAGAAAGGGGAAGATGAAAGCGCCACCCATACAAAACAACAGTCCGGTTATAGGTCTGTACATGTTTCTTTTCCCTGTTCTGAGAATCAGCCAGAGCCCGAAACCTCTTCTGACAAGTAGCTCCCGTGATGACAGATGCTCCCCGCAGCCTCCACAGGCCGCAACCAGATGCATTGTTCTTGCTGTCAGCTCCACATTGAAAGGTGATTCCCGTAAGCAGCAGTGGGCCTGCTTTGTTGGCGTTAGTCAGCAAGTGCCTGGATCAGGTTTGCTACCGAGGAAAAGGAAAAGCAGGTCTGAGACTGATAAATCAGGGCCCATAATCCAGAGCTTGTCAGGGTGTAAGTCTTGCTCTTGGGGATGCGAGGGACGTGTCGCTACTCCTGACTCCGACTCCTTCACGCTTTAGAGCAGGACCCGGTTCTGTCAGAGTGGTCTGGATAAAGTGGTCACATCCCTCCTGAGGATCACCACCCGGACAGCCTACGGGCTTCGTGGCTGCGCGAGACCGGGTGACTCTAGCAAAACTCTGATGTGGAGAGGGATGGAATTTCTGCAAAAAATTGACCCTTGAGCCAGAGTAGGACTACTGATGAGAATAGAGTGATGGGTGAGGAGGGGGAGGCTCTGCACGAGGGTATTCGTCATTCGTAAGAGAGACAGAAAAGCAGATGTTGCAATGATGCTGTTCCTGTTTCAGAAGGATTTCACAGCACTGAATGGCCAGACAAGAAAAGGACAGTGAAAATTCAATGCTAGTAAAGTCACATGGTTAAAAAAAATAATCCTCGAAATACTTGCTCAAAAATGTTTCTTAATTCATTAGTATCTTGAAGGAGAGAGATGTCAGTGCTACGTGGATAGTTCTGTGAGGGCATCAGCTCTGTGAGAAACTCGTAGAGAAGAACTAGCGAGCGTGTTGCTCCTTCTATCAATAGCATACCTGTGTCTCAAATACCCTATGTGGTTCTGCTCTCTCCCGTGAAACACTTTCCCTGCTCCGTTGACATACCATGAAGTAGCTTTGATTATTATGTTGTCTCTTCAGCTGCAGCTGAAACAAGGAAATGGGGCTCCTGCCTGCTGCTTCTTAAACAGCAGTGGGCAGTAGGGAACAAATGCCGCTCATTTTCCACCCGAGTTATCCGACCAACTTCACCACATCGGCCTGACGTTAGGTTGATACAGCAGTGTTTGGCTCATGCGCTTGATTCAAACTTTTGCTTGGGAAAAATGTAAATAACTAGGTAATTTACATCTCTCCCTCTCCCCAGCTTTCCTCCGGCAGCTACACACCCTAAAGAAATGATAGGTTCTCCCTGCCCTGGGCAGCAGGGAGGCGCAAACCCCACTGATCCGGAGGTAGCTATCGGTACGAGCTTGCCTATACTTGGCTTTTCACAGAGCCCCAGAATTGCTCATAGTGCAAAAGTGTAGAGCAGATATGAGCCACAGAAATGGAGTGAATGATTAACACCAGGCGTGGAGGCTGGAGTTGCAGTCGCACCTGATTGTTATTCTGGGGGGTGTTTTCAGTACATCTTGGCGCTTTTTCCCCAGCCCTTCCCTTTCTCTCTCCCCCATCGCAGCTAGAGGTAGTCCATTAGTGTGACTGATGCGTGTCACTGCATGCTGATCTAGGACAGAGCTCAGGCTGTTGTTCAGAGCAAGTGCCTAGAAGTGTTATTATACACCAGCCAAGATTCTCGGTGGTGATTTAAAACAAAGTTTGATTTTAAAGGTGTGTCTTAAAAGCACCTGGTTTTCTAAAAATGTAAAAGCGACTCTATTCTCACAGATAGCGAGCAAATCAGAAGCTCTCAAATTAGGTACTTAAAAATAGAAGCATCCCATAGCATTAGTCTCCTCTGGAAATACTGTTAACACAGCCTGATTTCCTTCTGGTCTGCGGTTCGTGCTCGCTGCTCTCCGTGTGAAGGGCCCGAGTGTAACTGACTACTGACGGGGGAACCGGGCCCCTCGGGCTCGAGCGGGTTGTGCTCGCGTTGCTCTCTGCCTGTGGGCTTCAGGCACACCCTGCACCACGTCCCCGTCTGCGGCGGTGCTTCCCGCAGCCCCGGCTGCGCCACGCGCCATGGCCTTGGCCAGAACTGCTCATCCCTTGGTGTGGCGACCCAGAGCTGCTATCGCACACTGGTCTGAACGCGGTCCCGCTCCCTGCGAGTGACTCTGCGTTCCCCCCATCCCCCATGTCCCTGGGCAGTCTGTCCTGTTTAACTTCTCCGGTATCCCCGACCAGTTCTGCGCTGCCGTTTCTGTGGTCTTGACCAGTTCCCTTAACCCAGCTCTACTGGGAAGCTTTTAGATGGCTCAGCAAATGCCAGTGCAGTTCGATACTGGAGCTGCTTTAGTTGCTCGATGCTCTCTGAGCCTCCCGACCGTCGCTTCCATTGCGGAGCTCCTTGCAGAGTTAACTCTTCAGCTGGTCCATATGCGACAAGACTGGAAATATTAAGCATGCTTTTTGCCTGAAGATTCAGTCATTCAAGTCATCTCTCTAAAGCTTGTAATGGCTACTGGTTGTTATGGGGGAAAGGAAATTTATTTATCTGGGATAAAAGCCTTAGAAATACAAACCTGAGCGAGGTTACAGCTGCTCAGGATCTTTCAGCATTTGCCCCTTCTCCTTCTTATGCATGCAATTCAACAAGTTAAGCCCGAGCAACTGTGTCTGACCCATGGCTAGAGTAACATCTGTGACTGTACTCTGTCATTTGCAAAATGGAACGGCTCTAATCTCTTGAGCACAGTGCTCTGCAGTGACATTTCCAGGACATCCGCACTCCAAAAGGCACGCAGTAGCCTTGGATTAGAGTTTAAAATAGAAACTTGTTTGCCTTTGTGTACAGCACAGGATCGCTAAGGAGAAATAGCGATGGGAGCCTGCAGTTGGCTTGTGTGACCTATGGTAGCTGTGTGGTTCAGAGGCTTTCACGCGGTGGGACCGGGTCTGCTTTTCACGGCACGATCCTCTGAGCAATTTCTTCAGCTTAGTCAGGGAAAGCTGTTACCCGCTCCTCCTAAGAAACTACTCACCTCAGTAGAGACGGTGCTAATTAACACAGGTCTAAATTAGAGCAGAACTAAGGCTCACGATTTAAAAAAAAATGGATGAACTCAGGTACTTCCAATATGACATAAACCCAGGAGAACGCTGCGCGGCTCTCGCTGAGCAGCCCGTGACGTTGCAGGGGACGTGGTGCCGTTTCCCTCGCTGCGAGCCCCGGGCTGCTGCACGAGTCTGTACCGAGCACTGGGGGCAACTGGGGAGGCCGGTCTGTTTGGGAGCAGCGTGCCGTGTTAGTGGTGTGCCGTGTCGTGTCTTAGCTACCGAGCCGTGCCTTCAAGCTGATGTGGCAGGACGCCGCCGGGTTGTTTTGCAGGCTCAGCCGGTAGCAGCTCGGGTCCTTTCTACCCTGCTCTGTAACGCAAAGTAAAAATTTGTGTTTCTAAAGGTGCTTTTCATAACTGTAAAGCCTGCTAACTCTGGTTTCCTAACAAACAACAGCTGAAATTCTTTTGTTTGTTTGTTTTAGGTATGGTATTTTTTAAACACTGGCAGCAAGCTGTTGTTGTTCATCTGTACGTTGGTAAACAGTAGCTGCCGTCTTTCACCTTGGGAGAGGCTGAATTTGAGCAAACAGCAAAGTGCCTGGGCAGACCGGCGCGGAACCCAGCGGCGGGAGAGTCGGCACGGGGCATCTGCCCTAAAGGCACCTTGTTTCCTCAATGTCCGCCCCGCGCGGGGTGTGTAAGCATCGGTTCGTGCCTCTTGGAAGCCCCCTGTGCAGCCGTTGTCTGTGGAGCTGGGATTTTGAGGTAGGGCCTCCGGAGGTCTCTGGCTGGGACCTGTGGGAGATGGGTGCACAGCAGGCTGGGTCCCGCATCCTCAGCCCCTCTCTGCCCTTCCTCCTTCCCCTCTCCCTCCTCCCGGCAGCCCAGTGCCGCTCACTGGAGCCCACTGGTGCCCCGCACGGCCGTGCGTACTCTCTCATTCCGTTCTGCAGTGGCGGTTTTCTGCTGGTTTGTAGAGAGCATCCAACTGATTTATTGCTCCCAACATCTCTTAGTTTGTAATAAAGTTTTCAGCAGCTCTGTCGAGCCCGCTCCCCGCCCCCGCGCACGCACACAGCCCCGCGCTTGCTTTGTTCTTCTCACACATAATGTCAACTCATAAACCTTTCATCAAGTCAACCAGGTGGAAAAAACCCATTACTGAAAGAAGTGTTCATTCAGGTTCGGGGGGGGCGGGAAATGGAGGGGAAGGCAGAGGAGAAAGTTCCCCAATGGAAAAAAAAAAGGGGGGGGGGGGNGGGGGGGGGGGGAGGAAAAAAAGCTGTGTGTGCTCTTAGCTGAAAAGCCGGCTTTGCTGCGTGCCCCAGGTGCCAGGCCCCGGAGGAGGCTGGCAGATCTGTCATCCCGGTGACGGGAGATGGAAAGCGCTGTGTACATATCCTGAGAGGCGGCGATTTGGGCCTAATACCCACCGATGAAAGGGAGCTTCAACACAGCCGCCTCCGCCAGCGGGAACAGCACCGCCTGGGCTTTTGTGTGGCAGAAAGGAACCCCCCAAACACACACACACACACACACACACACACACGCCGGTGGTGAGGCTTCCCTCCTGCTTCCCCTGCCCCGAATCGATGTGTTTAAGCCATCTTGGCTGAGGCTCATGTGCTGAAAGACGCTGCGGCCACACAATGGAGGAGCTGACAGGGGTGTGTCGGCAGGAGACGCGCTGTGTGGAGGAGGCGCTGAAAAATGGAAGCGAAGAGGCATGTGTGAAGCGCAGAGATCAGGGAGCAGCCCGGGGTCTCCTTACGGCCGCGTACAACCGAGGCGGCCCCGGGAACGCCGCGCCGGCAGTGCCCTGGCAGAAACCTGTTCCTGCTCCTGGGGAGCCCCCGGCACCGTGCTGGACGGGCGCCCGTGCGAACGCCCCCCCTGGAGCGGGAGCAGGGAACGTGGGGCGGGCAGAGGGACTCGGGGCACCTGGGCAGAGCAGCCCGGGGCAAAGCGCCTTTACTGCCGCCCCGCAGCCTCCACGTAGCGCAGGTGGTAACGTTCCCGTCTCCCGCTGAGCCTCACCTACTCGGTTGCGTACTCTTCAAGGAAAGCGCTGTTGCTTGCATAGTTCATTGATCCCCGTGGCCAGTAAGATTTGATTAATTTTGGATGGAATTTCAAAAAAGGGCTGTAGATGGAGTTCACTGAGAAATGAAATCTCCTTTACCCCGGCGTCTTTATGTTTCAGGCACACACAGTTGGCTTTGATGGATTTCTCTTTACACACAGACTTTGAGAAAGTTCTGCACAAAATTTTATTTAAATAAGTTTTTAAGCAATGTAGTCCAGAGTTAGTGCTCTGGAGAAGGGACGTGAGGCCACTGGGGGATGCAGAAAGAATGGGAAGCAACAAAGGAGTACAGGCAGTGACATCTGTCGCTAGTATTTTATAAGTTAAAAATTCAGCATAATCTACTGCCACCCTGTCCGCTATACTGAGTTCCAACAGTAACAGAATTGTCATGATTTCTACATGAATTAATTCAAATCTCTTTTTGCATGATATGGCGTAAGAAAGGGGCCATCTGGTTTATGTTCTAGGTGTCAGAACCACTCATACCAGCACACTTTCATAGTGCAAGATGTAAGTTGACTGCACATATTAATGTCTCCTTACCCTCTGCCTCCCCGAGACCTGATGCTGTTGTCCCATTATGGTGCTGCCATTTATACTGTCAATAGCAATAATAATAATAATGCGGTGTTTGGCATGCACATAGTACCTCCAATTACAACTGTGGCTGCGTGTAACTTACCATTACAAACATTTGTACTGGTTTCTTCACGTGTGTGAGGCTTAGGGACATTAAGTAGGATCATGCTGTGACTAAGTCAGGAGTGGCCAAGTGCACAGTAAAAGGTTGTCCAGCTGCCGCAGAACGAGTATCTAACTAGTGACCTAGTTCGTATACAGAGGTTCTTGGCTTCCTCCAGACTACAGAAATAATCGTTAGCAGCGAAGTTGGGAAAAAGAATCAAGGTGTGTGGAAACCTGCCCGTTCCATTGGAGAATGACAGCTGGCAGTCAGGTCTCTTCTCATTACGGTCAATATTTGAATACTGGCTATCAGACTTAGGAGCCTGTGATAATAACTTAGATAATAGTAAAAATATAGTTAGAATGTTTGTAGGTGATAACATTGTACAGATTTACACCGAGTGATTTTCAGAGATGTAAGCAAACCTGAATGTGTTAATCCTCACAACACCCTAATCCGGTGCAGTTCTTGCAATTCCTGAGTAACTGCAGGGGAAAAAAGAAGGGATCAAGAAAATGCGTGTGACTTTTGGGGCTGTAAACAAGTGCACCATATTTCGATTAATTATTATAGCAATATGGTTTTTTGTTTGCAATACAGCTTGGTGACAAACTGGTTCACTGTGGTTTTTCCATCAGTTTAGTTGAATATGCAGAATCCAAGCAGAATTGGTTTGCTAAGACTAGTTACCAAAGCCACAATTTCTGGTCCCTTTGCTAGATGAAAGAGGCTCAGAAGAGTGGGGAAAAAAGTCCTGAAACAGAAAAGCCTCGTCTACTACAGATTAGCTCTGTTTATATTGCAAAGGCTCTGGCTCAAGTGAGGGGTTTTTTTTGCTTAGAAATATCGTTTTAGCATGAATTTATCTTGAAATGAACTTTGTGGTAAATAGAATTTGAGTATGAGCTTAAATTTAAGGTCTTATTTAAGTGCTTTTCTACTTCACTTGCCAGCTAAGGATCTGGCCTGGGCTTTGAACATCTTTAGGGAGAAGAAACAGATTAATGAGATTAGAACCTTTTAAATCACTTTTGTACTTCCCTGGGCTGCATGATCTTTATAATACCTTATCTCTATAGACTCTATAAAGTGTATTGGCTGGGTGCTAATAGACGGGGATGATGAATATAAGGCTTGCTTGTGCGTCCTTTCACATTTGGGGAACATATTCAATGGCCTGTGGGTATGTTCAGTTTCATACGTCAATGTGCATTTAATCTCTTCGTCTGCTGTACGAAATCCAGTGTTTGAGTGCTTAACTCTCAACCTTATGCGCCTAATTTCCTTGCTGAGGTTTGCACCAGATATTTGACAATCAGGCCAGTAAAATGGAAAATGTGGCCATGGGAGATGGTAAGGGGTGACCTGGGAACGGGCAGGCCTTCACCCAGAACGTTGAACTTCCAGCAGGGTCTGGACTGGTACCTTTTGGCCACCCCTACCAGCACGTCCACACTCACCCCTACAACTTCATAGGCAAAAGGCAAATCTATGATATTAAGCTTTGCAATTTTTTCTTCCTAATTCAGAAATAAGCTGTTTCTGCAGTAGCGCAGTCAGGGAGTCAGTGGCCTGGTGAGCTCATATGGCACCTTATGACACCGGGTGGTTTCTGTGTACACGATGACGCAATGTAAAGCGACCCCTTGGAGAGCGGTAGGGTGCAATGTGGAGTGTCGGCTCTGGGGGGTGAAGAGCCTTCTCAAAGGGAGATGGAGCAATTGCAACAGACTGGAGTTTCCTGGCGCTGAAGTTCTCAGGCGAACAAAGTTAATCTGTTCCTCAAAGTCTTTATTTGGAGGAAAGTAGCAAGAAGGCCGAATCCCAGAAAATATTAAAAGCCCTAGGATTTTTCTGTCCAGAGAATTTAATCAAGGCAGGTTTCCCTGAGAGTTTAATTGCATGTTCATCTCTTGCAGCCCCTGGCAGTTCAAGCCCCAAAAAGCCACGTGAGAAGAAGCAGGAGAAGTTTGGAGTATTCTAAATTCTGCTGCTGGTGACTCCTCGTCAGCGTCAGCCAGTCTCCCGATGGACCCTCCCTCGGCCAGGAGCAGAGCGCAACAATATGGAGAGCTGAGAGTACGTGTACGCAGGTGGGATGTCAAGAGGGGAGAGCAAAAGCACCAACACAAAGCAAGTCTTGTTATAACAATCATACGCATAGAGCAAAGCATATCTTTAATGCAGGATTGTCCAAAAATGCAGCCAGAGTCATGCAGAGCTTATGCCTTGTAAGCAGGTCTTGCATGGGGCAGGACAAACTCAGCAGGAAATGCAAACCCGAGTTACAGCTGTTGCCTGCATTGAAATAGGGATTATAATTAAAAATAAATCACCGTTGCTTTTAGTTTGATGAAATTACCACTTATATTGAGCAGCTTGAGCTGACTGTAAATCATTTTCTGCAGAATGTCACTTTGTGATTTAAAATATTTGCTAGGTTAAAGAGTATGTTGGGCTGCATTTGGGAAAGAAACGAGTAAAACCTGAATCACACATGTGTTAATGCAAGACGTTCTTGTACTCTCGGGTGCCTGGACTCTATAGGAAACGAAATTAGCCCTTCTGAAAAAGGGTTGATTAATCCAGAGATGCTCCCAACTACTCAATTCATCTGCCTTAATTGGATGTGGGAGTCAGTTTTGACTTACTGGCCAAAAGGATGGTAAGAAAAAGTACACGCTGCAAAAACCAAGCTGGGATTCCTTACTGAAAGGCAATTTGATTCCCTGTTTGTTATTGATGGAGACATTTAAATACTCATTCAAGACATGGCCTTTAAACAGAAACTTTAGGGAAGGTATATAAAGGAGAAGAAAACAAGAACAGCACAACTCTGTGAAGTAATCTCCTAAGCTGCAGCGCCTTAGTGACTGCGAAGCAAAGCAGCCTGTGAGGCACAAGAAGTGAGAGTCCCAATCTTTCCCCCTGCAAAGACAGCTCACGTTGCACCTGGCTGCGCACACCGCGCCGGAGACTGCTGCGAAGAGCTCAGTCTTCGCAAATGGGAAAAACAATCTTCTTACTTTAGGGATTTTACTGCAGGTTTTACGGGATTCAGTATTTTTTCTAAAAATCTCATCTCCCAAAGACACGAACTTAGATGACAGCCATAGCTTTCATTCTTTTTTGTTTCTTTTACTTTGTTAAAGCTAGGCTCCTACACTATTCTAATTCTTAGAATAAGAAGTTCAAAACTAAGACTTTTTTTAAAAAAAATGTTTTCTAAATTTGCATTCTGCATTGCAGTTATGGTGGCTGAGAAATGAGAGCTTGAACTCATGAATTTTGAAAGCCTGGGGTTTACGATGCTGCAGAAAGACTATTTGTTGAGTACAAGGCCTGATCTGGAAATGCATTTGAGACATGCATGACTTTGAGCATATAAATAGTTGCACAGAAGTCAATGGGACATGAATTTATGAATTTGCCTAAGTGCTTTGCTGGATCTTTGCCTAAGGAACCACTTACCGTGAGTTTCAATAACAGAGCCGTAGCCTTGTTAATGAGCAAACCTCTGGACCAAGAGCGTTAGTGAAATGCGAAATCCAGCTCCATGCCGTATCTATGCTACTCAGCTTGGTTTCATCTCCACGTAAACTCACTCTGCTGTGCTGACATTTATGTCCCTTGCCTTTTCCAAACAGTGATTTACAAGTTCCATTTTACACTTGTGAGTGCAACAGGACAGCGCAGGATGTAAAGCAGCAGCCACAGCAGTCCGGGGGTGGTGCAAATCACAACTCGGTTCCAGCGGGCAGGCACTGGAGCAGCTTTTTTCATAGAAGAAGGCAGTTCCAGAACTTCATCATTGAATTGTGGCTTTCACTTTCCACTTTTCTCCTTTGAAGTTTTTTTAGCAGCGGAGGAGGCTGACCAGGAAAGAGAAACATGAGTGACTAAGACCAGTCAACATTGTCAGGTCTCTGCACGCTTCATTAGTGCTAGCAAGCAAGAAAAATACACAGAAGATCATAGACGGCTTTGGGAAATGAAAGCTGGGGTGGGGGTACTGGGAAAGGAAAAGAGGGCCGGCTCATACACTACGGTACCAGGTCGGTGAAGACAGAGCTGTTCAGCTGGACCGGCATACGGGCTGTGCCACCGCACAGGGGTGGCCTCACAACTTCATGAAGCCGCTTTCCTTCCTGGTATCTCAGACAAGACCATCTATCCCAGTTTGGTACACAGGCCGTGTGATGGCTCTCGGACAAGTTGTGTCTGCGAGGGCAGCTAATTACTTTGACTCTGCCCAGTGCCTCCGGGAATAATCACAGCACCTGTTCTAAACTGCTCTGCTAACTATTACGGTTATCAGCTCAGGCAGCGCAGGTAGCAAGGAGAGGCCAGGTCAGGTCTCCTCTGAGCGAGGCACAGTGCAAAACCTGAACAAAACCAGGGTCTCTGCCTTCGGGAGATGACAATGTAAATAAAAATAGGAGCGTGGCAATGGGACAGGGTTGTAGTACCTTTGATCCTCTACTGCAGGCAATTTTTACGCTGGGGTTTCTTTTAAAAGAAAAAGTAGCAGCAGCCCTTGGGAGATCATGGAACAAACAAAGAGCGCGAGGCAGAACATTCATTTGCTGAGCGTGACTTTGAGCTATTCCGCAGATTTGGGTATATTCAATAAATCCGTGTCAGAATTCTTGCACTTAGAAAAGTGGTGTTGTGAGTTAAAATATTTTTATCTGTTGTTCTGCACAGACGTTTGTTCCAATCAAATAAGAAATGCTACCAAGTCATAATGAAACTTGCCCAAAATCTTATGTGACCCAGAACTAGTCACTGCTACTCGCCTGAGAGGAGTACACCCTCTCTTTGCTAATTTTTCTCTTGTGCGTCCATGAGATGTTCTCTGGACTTCAATTAGTAAAAGGCATTAAAAGGGAGGAAGAGCTGCCTTTGTGCTGCGAGCGTGGCGGTGCCTCCGTTCCCGGCGCCCCGGGCGTGTGCTCGGGTACCGCGCAGAGCGGAGCGGGCGCGGGGGGCTCGGCCGCGCGGGGCGTCCCCAGTGGGAGCAGTAGCAGGAATGCTGAGCAGACGCCATGGGGAGACCTGGTATACACTGAACCAGTATGTTAACCTAAGAATGTCAAGAAAGCAAATTCTTGGAAGGTTTCATGTATGGATTTTAGCATGTCAGATGTATTTGGAGGAAACTGGGCTTGTTTTCCAGAAGTAAACCCCCAAACTTTTCCAGGATTCCCAGATACTTTGTAGGTTAAAGGACCTTCAGTCCTTCCCATTCTCACAGCATCCTCTGCTGTGGTTCACAACTGTGTTAACATGAGTCTGGAATATCTCAGCACATAATTATTTATCCTTCAATAAAACAAAGAAAACCATGTCTAAATCTGACTAATATCCCCTCCTCAGCCTGCCAAGTGGGGCCTTGTGTTTTCAGTATTGAAAACCAAGCCTGACTTGCTGCATATTTTGTGTTACCATGGTTTATGTCCAAATGCAAGGATTTAATTTTGTCCGTCATCAAACCATGGTTTCCATATGACACCAATACATTCCTTCCCTCTGCCTGCTGTTCTGACAGACGACAGAATAGAATTAAGCATTCCAACTACCACGCTTAAAACGCAAGAGCTTATGTTCCTTTGGCTTTGGAGATCAAGGGGCAGATCTTTAGCGGGTAAAAGTCGTCTTCACTGGAGCTATGACAATTTACACCATTTACCCCAGCTGAGGTACAATCTTGGATGTCTTTATTGCACAGTACAATTCCAAGAAGATGGATACAGTGGGCCTGACAAATAAGACAGACTCTCCTTTTCTTCTGTGCCCGGCTATTATGAGTGATTATTATTGTGTTTCCTTCTGGAGCAGTTACTGACCAGCCCAACTTATGCCTCTGAAAGCCAGTAAAAAGAAACCCCTCCACATATTTCTCCGCTAACTGCAGCCTGCCGTACATCCCAGCCAATTTCAATTTAATGGTATCAACATTTTAAAAAAGCCAATCCACAGTCTCCACCATACTGAGACTGGGAGCAGAAAAATGACCCGTTCCTTCTCAAAACACCGGCTGGGGTTTCAAAGGAGCCTGAGGGAATTGCGCACACATCTTACTTTGAAATTTAAGCTCTGGATCTTGAAAGATTAGGCTTATTCCACAACTTCACACCCTGAGGGGACAGCTCGCTGCCTGGGATGGCTGTGATGTCATCCCTTTAGGGAACTTTTTCAGATTAAGTCAGTGCACAGTCCTGGGCCGCCTTGTGACCTCCGTCTCGATCAGCACACCAGTGGTGTGATCCTGGGCTGGTGGGTTTTCAAGCGCTCATGAGTAACGGCAGTTCCCCATCTGTCCATCCATAGCGCTCAGTCAATATATTGGAAATACGGTGTTACTTCTGAGCGTTGTAAGGAGGCCGAGCTGAAAAATCCCTGTGGATAGGAAGAGGAGACACACTATCCTCAGGAAGGAGGAAAGAGTCCAAGGGGATGATAGTAACTATCCGGCTGGGCCTGCAAGCCAGCACCACTCCCGGATTTAGCCAAGAACTCTGGCAGTTTTTGAAGTGCTTGGGATTTTTCCCTGGATCTATAGTCTCGAGAGTGGTTGTTGTCAAGATTTGCTAGGTGCGGTAGGGTGACTGCTGCTGATGCCAATAGTCTAGGAGAGGGGAAGTGAAACCTGCTGAGACTTGGGGATGAAACAAAATTGTATTAATTAGAAGCAAATGCTGTGTCTTGGCTAATGGGTTCCAAAGCAGATGTTTGTCAGAATAGCCAAGGGATGGGTCATCTGAAAGCAAAAGTTATAAATAATAGGAACTATGTTTCTTGTTAGTTCATGTTTTCTCAGGTCAAAACCACGTGTCATTCACTGTTGGAAATATCATGGAGTGAAACGTCTTGTGTTGCTATGCTATAGGGAATGCTGTGCCATCATTCCTGTGTATCTGACCCATAAACCCCAGCCACTGTGCGCTTAGAAACCTGGGCATGGCATTCCACGGGCAGCCACAGCCTGCTGAACGCTTACAGTGAGGGAACGTTTTTGCAGGCAGAGGCTGGTAACCTTGCTCCGCTTCTGACCAAATCGCTCTCTTCAATTTCATACCCATGCAGATGCACGTGTGTGAATGGCACCAGCACCTCTGCGAATCTCCGTCCTTCACTGCAGCCAGCACAACAGCGGACAGGCAGTTCCCTCCCTTCACTCCCAGGATACGCCGGAAGGGGATGAAGAGAGAGATGTGCATCCATCGGTGATCCAAACTTTCTGAATAAATTCAGTTTTTCCAGGTAGGAGCACTGCTTTTAATTTACATTGACACCTAAATTTGGGATGCCTTAATCATATAATGTCCTTTAATAATTCAACTACGGTCTTCAGATCAGGTAAGTCTTCACTGTTCAGTCTGCACAAGGAGCAGCAGGTCCCGAGAGGCTAGTCCTGTCATCGGGGCTGCGGAAACATGAGTATGCGTAGAGCCACATTCACTGCTGGCATAAATGCACATAATCAACAGTTTCAGAAAGATGTACCTGTTTGCTCTTGAAGTGAACATGGCCTGCTTATTTCCTCTGGTACCACTGTGTATAATCCCGCACATGAACGTACTTGGACCGTGTTCTAGTATTTAGATGCGGTGTGGTATATGCTGTATAGATACCTGTGTGTTCAATTGCCAGCACATAAATCAGGACAGTTAAACAAAGATGGGGATTTACACTCCCTGCGATTCTGGCTCTATAAATGGGTCGGGATGAGACAGCTCCTCAGCCTGGCACTTCACATCCAATTACCCGCCTTTTCTACAGGCAGGAGATGGTACAAATAGAAGTGTGGGCATCTAAATCTTCATACCAGGGCTTCTGCATTCAACAGTCAACTAGCCTGGGTGTAGATAAATATAAAGACATAAAACTAGACTCACAGTCAAACTTCACTTTCCAGATGAAGCAAAATGCAATTTTTCCCCCCAAACTTTAAACAAATTAAGATACTTTAGAGAATATTGTCCTTTGTTTGTACTTAAATTTGCTTACAAATGGTGTAGCAAGTAAACATTTTTTAAAAAGAAGTTAAAATATGGATGTATTGTTCATCTTGGGATGTATCCATGTGACTGTCTTCGTGTGTGTGTAGATACTTAGAGATGTGTTTTGTATCTTGAAGGCGCGTATGCTAGAACAAAAAGCCTATATTTAAAATGAATTTGTGTAAATACACCTGTGCGTGTAAAGACACCCTGTTACATACACACATTTAGTCACATATATATGTGCATATATAAGAACGTTTGTATACACAAACACACACAAATTATGTACAGAAAATTAAGCATATGCCCGTCTCACCCTAAAATGATGCATCCCTCCAAGGAACATCAAACCTATTTGTGTCAACCGACAGACCTCTCCAGCCCAGGAAGATACTAATGGAAATAGACAGTGAAAAATAGAAATCTCCGTACCTGTAAGGGCAATTACTTATTTATGCGTCGTTTCTACACCTCTTCCAGTTGCTCCCTCCCACTGTAATCTCTGTCCCTCCCAGGCAACCCTCCCTAGCCAGAATCCTGTGATCTTTGCCCTCTCTTCCTTCAAATTAAATTTCAACTTTTTTCAAATCTCTGGTAGAGTGACAAGCCAGTGCCAGAACTGTCTTTTAATACACAAAAGCATAAATAATGCCATCCATCAGAGCTGTCGCTCAGAAAGATAGATTGCTACTTGTCCAGACACTGGAATGACACAAAAGTGAAAGTTAGAAACTGTCTCTTTTCTTTGCTTGCTTTCTTTTTCTTCTTCTTCTCTCTCCCTTTTTTTTTTTTTTTTATTTGCCGGACTGCTTGATTCTGATTAATGGTGCTGTCAGGGAGGGATTCCGCTTGCCCGGATAATGAGTCAGGAATGTATTCCCTGTCACAAACACAGCAGATGTCAGGGGCAGAAGGGCCCGGGAATGCCAGAAACAATATACAGTTTCTTCCTAGTCCCCTGACAGGCCAATATGCTGCACAAGGTCTAATTTATGTAGACAAAATGCAGGCAAGGGGCTGTAGCAGCAGAGAAACTGTGCTGGGAAGTCTGAACTACAATGCAGCAGGGGAGAGAGCTGAAGGGAGGTAATGAACGCTAGCAGTGGGACTCAATAGCACTGCATCAAATGGCCTTAACAAGAATGGCCCAGGACCACTTTGACTCCATTAAAGTGCACTTTACATCATTATAGAGAGAAATCAAACAGGGCAGAGGGCTTCTGTTTCTTTTAATGGCTCGATTAGGTTATTCACTCATCGGGGTTTGCAGCTGTCATAGTAATGCAGCAACTGCCAGGAGAGGTACAATAGCACTCGTGGCAACGTGGGGCCCACGGCCCCTCTCGCAGTGCAGTGCGTCGACTGGTTCTGCGAATTCCCCACGTCTACACAACGAGTAACGCAAAGGCAGATTTAGAGGGGATTTGCCAGACCCAGTGAAAGAATTTCAAAGTGATTTGTCTCGAGATGCCTTCGCTTTTGGGGTTGGCCACCTGGAAGCCCTGGAGAGGGGCCAGGTCTTTGCTGAAAGCCGAGCACCTGCCTGTGGCTATCTGGGGCCCT
This sequence comes from Himantopus leucocephalus, assembly GCA_003993805.1. Taxonomy (NCBI): domain Eukaryota; kingdom Metazoa; phylum Chordata; class Aves; order Charadriiformes; family Recurvirostridae; genus Himantopus; species Himantopus leucocephalus. The sequence goes on from RSEF01000022.1 coordinate 3,613,236, forward strand.
GGCTTGGCACGCCAACAGGAGGAACCACGTGCGCTGCAGAGAACGCTGACCTTCCCTGTGCTGGAAAGAAACCCATCGCTTTTCAGCTGCAAAACGCTGATATCATAAAACTAACTCATATTGGGAAAATAAATTAGCATTTTGAAGCGCGTGCGACTGCACTGCTCTGTTGCGCTTTCTGCTCAGCACGCTGGGGCGATTTGGTTTGCCAGCGCCTGCCCGGCACTTGGAGTACCGAGGTCCTGGTCCAGGAGGACTAACACTCAGGGCCGTGCGATGGTGGGTTTCCCTCCCACAAAGCTGCCCTGAAGGTGTCGCCAGGCCGCCTGTACCTACCACAGAACGACTAGTGAAAATATTCATTCCAACAGAAGCATGGCTTAGGGAAAGAAGAGAAAAGGGTTTGATTAGAAGTCCTCTGATGTCTGCCAAAGTTTTTGTATTGACATCAGAGCCACGCAGCAAACTCCTAAGCACTTGGGAAACACCCCTTTCTTGAAGATGTCCTATTATCTGCCTAGCGTCTGCTTAACGACATCATGTTATACTGCAAAATTTCGTGTGAGAAAAAGACTTTGAAACTGGTTGTGCCGGAGGCAGTTTTCTAAGGCCATGGCTAGCAGCAAGTTTCAGAACCGCGTGTGGATTGCTGGCCCTTTGGGATAACAGCCTTTTCTTCTTCCACGTTGAGCTGTGAGCAAAGTGGAGCCCTGGCCTGTGGAAAAGCTTCTTCCCACTCGAATAATAATGTAATAATAGCTATTACCAGAACAGAGCTAATCACTTAAAAGGGATCAATTCCTCTACTGGGGTAAGCGTACTCTTCTCCCTAAATCTGTTTCTAGAGCTTTTTACCGTCATCAGTCTTTTCAGTCTTAAAAACACGCCTTAAGGTATATATACCTTTANAGCACGCCTGAAGGTATGTGCACCTTTATATGTGTATATGAAGTCTCATCACGGAACATTAAGTCTTAGTCCTAATACTGCCCTTTTACTCTGTCTTCAACCAGGGTAAAAATAATGAATAGAAATAAACCCACGTGAGGCATTTTGGTGCATTCAAACCCCTTTCNGCACGCCTTAAGGTATATATACCTTTATATGTGTATATGAAGTCTCATCACGGAGCATTAAGTCTTAGTCCTAATACCGCCATTTTACTCTCTGTCTTCAACCAGGGTAAAAATAATGAATAAAAATAAACCCACGTGAGGCATTTTGGTGCATTCAAACCCCTTTCTGCTGGCTTCAGCACCCTGTAAGTCAAGACATTTGTATTGCGGTGCGGCAGCCTCTTCCCCAGCCTGCTCCGGCTGTTATCTCCCTGCCTCTAACTTAATCTGAACCCTGACCCGTGAAAGGTCCCAGTAACTCCTTCCTGTGGAGCAGAAGCTCAGCTCTGACATGATTTTGGCACTGAATGGTGAAGGACCTTGAGGTCATAGGATCTGCAGGGGTAGGAGGAGGGCGCACATATCCGAAGAGGTAAAAATCAAGAATGACAGACAGATGAAAATAAAGATAAGGTTCTGCTGCCCAGACTCACCAGAGCGGGCAGGAGCGGCTTTGAAGGGGAGAGTGCGGTCAGGTTGGCACGTTTCATGCCCCAACTGAATAGGATTAAATGAGTTTTCCCCTGACCCGGCCATAAAATCCTGTGCAGTACCACAAAGCTATGCGTATGCCGCACGTATTCCTATGTATTGCATCCTGGCAGCTTGTTTAAAAGTGACACTGTTCTAGCGAAGTCTGTTTACACTGGTCAGGGAGCTGTGCTGGTGGGATCGGGTTTGCCAGACCCATGCTCTGCAGGCATGATGATGGTTTTCGTTCCATCGGTGTAAATCCAGCCACTGGGCCATCTTTGATTTCATTTACAGCAGCAGCAGTGCAAAGCAGCTGTGCTGCAAACGCCGGCCTGTTTGCTCGGCCGCACGGATTAGCGTAACTCTCAGCCTCAGTGAATTAGGCGGCTGTAGAGCTGTCCCAGTGCAGCACCTTCAGCTTTACCGGGGTACGAAGTACAGACTCAGTCGCACTCTACTGAAATCAAGCCAGAGGCTTTGTATTTACCCAAGTGAAGTCTAAGTGAAATCTCATTTCGGTTTTGTGAGGCTCAGAGGTAGGTAAGAAGTTATCTCTGAATGTGCTCCTGGAACTACATTTCCCGAAAATGCTTGGAGCCCTTGTCCTCTTGAATCCATTCGCTGTACCCACAAATGATGTCCTTCTGATCTCTAAACCGTAAAAGCAACGATGTGACTAACAAGAAGGGTTGCTCCCCAAGTTGACTGGCTTAACACAGCCCTGTCCGCAATGATGGTTGAAAAGACATTTCTTCTAAATTGATAAGGTTGTGCTTTTTTGCCCCTAAAACTCAACATGTTTTTCATTTAAAATAGCTTTATCCCTGCTCAGAAAGTCCCTAATCAGAACCAGCACCTAACAGCCTGGAAATAAAGGAAATAAAATTAAAGATTGCAATTGCTTTGGTTTTACCAGCCCGAGGCCTGGTGGGGCTTGCTTCGGGAGAGGGAGGGGAGGGGAGGGGCTCCCTGTTGTTAGTTTTGCTCGTATTACACCGATCAAAGCAGCGTATTGTTAAGTAAGCACAAGTGTGGATTTAGAGAGTTAGCACATTACAGCCGCTGTGATTGACATCAGATTGCAGGAGTCAGTGCAGGAAGGGAGCGCAGCGCACAGAGATGGGACGGGGCAGGCTGTGGCGAGGACAGGGTGCAGAGGCTGAACGAGGGCTGCTTTGGTGCTGCAGGTGAGGCATGAAGCAGGACAGGAGTGCAGGAAAATGCAGAGCAGCAAAGCAAGAGTAAATGTACCCAATGTAGCTGGTACAAAGGTGCATTCCCAGCAATACAAATGACCCCTTTGCTTTTATTTCTTTTCTGTACCCTTTGGTGATCCCCCCCTTAATGAAACAGTGTGAAACTTCACTCTCTGTCCTGCACCGTGTAATTCAGAGCGAGAGACGGGTCTTGCATCCTGCTGGGGCAGAACTCCAGGCACCTTCTGCACACTGTGGTCCCTGGGTGTAATGGGAATCCTCGGGAAGCAGTCACGACATGGACATTAATAAGAATACCAGAAGCACTCCTCGGGCTGAGCTGTGTTATGTATTACCAGTAGCGCTGAGAAGAATGAGCACTGTTTAACAGCGCAGCCTCGACTGTGTGTTGTTGCATATCCTGTGTTGCGGGGAAGGGAGCGTGCATGCGGTGGAAGAGGTAGAGATAAGGCTGTTACAGCATTTATCTTTTCACGCCTTCCATTGTAATGAAACCGCTCTCATGTGGACCAGAGCCTGCAGTGATGTCTGTTCGAGGGAGTCAGTGACACAGGCAAAGCTGTGCCTGCTCGCGGCAGCGCCAGGGCAAGTGACTCCATTAGACTGAGGCCAGCGAAAGGCAGGTCACGACGCAGCTGCTGCTGGAGCCAGGAGGGGCTGCAAGGCTTCGGGCAGTCGTGCTGTAGCCCGTGTAATCAGCTGAACTCTCACAGTCCACAGCAGGCTGTCGTACCACAGCAAGGCTGCCCCGTGCCGGGACGGAGAGCCAGAGCCCGCTGTTGGGAATGGGCAACTGCCAGGGCGGTGGTGGGAGTGGGAAAGGTGGACTTCCCAGGCCACCCTCCAGCCTGTCCTGCCCCCCGAGTGTCAGCGTTAGTAGGCAGCAGCTGAGCATTACGTTATTTAAGCTGTCACCTGCTGAACTTTGTGAAAGTTGCAGCCCAAAAGATTTACGCTTATCAGAGCCAGCACAGCGTTTTGTGTAACCTGAGTCCTTGTAGGACCAGGTCAAAACCTGGTCAGTGTTCAGGCATCTCCCCGACGTCCCGTCCCCGCAGCCCCACGAGAGGGGATTGGATTTCAAACGTGCTCTGTGTGTCGTCCTTGAAAGACATAATACAAATAAGTGACACCCCAGGACCAGGCGTCTGTATCAGGGGGCAAAGGGAAGGGAGAAAAGCACATCTGATCAAAGATGCCCCCAGCCGCTTCGCTGAGGCACGTCCCTCAGGAGGGAGGCTGAAAAGACCAATTTTCACAGATCTCAGCACCAGGAAATAGGCATTTCATCATGAGTTGAGTCATGGAGAGGAGGATTCGGCCAGGCTGCTGCTGCTAAGGCAGAGACAAATGTAATTTATTACCCTGAGGCCTGCTGAGGCTTGGGGAACTCAGGAGGAACATGCAGCATTAAGGAGGCCTGGCCCCCTAGGAGGCTTTTTGGAGAGTGACTAATTGAGATGGGATATTCTCATCTGTCTGAGCACATTCAGTCCTTTCACACATTTATATGGTAAAATAAACAGCATGTAGGTACTGGGAGAAGGGGCGGCCTTGCAGTTAAAGTGCTGACCTGGAATTCAGGACACCTGGGTTCGCTCACAACTCTTGTAGGTGACTTACACAATTCAGCGAGTCATTTAATCTTTTCCTCTACCAATTCCCCATCTGCAAGAGCTGATGACAGTAGCACAGTGCACCCAGGTGCTAGGAACTACACGTGTTCCTGTGCGCGTCGTCCCAGTGCGCAGGAGGGAGGTGGCGGTGACTCTCCCGTCCGGGCAGGGACCTGCAGGTGGTGCCCATGGGCGCTCCGAGGTCCGCTGGGGACCGGAGCAGAGCACGAGCAGCTCCCTGCTGTCGGCAGCGGGCCAGCCTGGACGCCACTGCGTCCACAGCACTTTCAGCACAGGCGTAGATGATCAAGAGGCGACACTGTGGATATTTCACGGCGCTAAAAGTCCCTCTCAGGGATTTTTCACTGCAGGTCTCTGCTGCTTGTTGAGGCGAGGGCATGACCCCCCCCTGCCCCAGCCTTCCCCTGTAGAGGTGGCTCAGCTGATTTCAATCACGGGTGCACTTGGCTGAATGCCTCAGGTAACTGATAAACGGTCGGGGTTGGTGCAGGTGGCCCCGCTGACCTAAGGGTGAGATGAAGTGGTGTCACCTACTATACCTCAGCTCCTGTGGTGGTTTTCCTGGGGACTCTGCACATTCTTACATGTCATTGTTCAGTCTGGTATGTGTTTTGGGTGATGGGGTTATGCTAAGGAAATGCTTTTATATGCTAAGCATAATGGGGTTATGCTAAGGAAGGACTATGTGACCTTACAGGAGTGGTTTTGCATCTATGTACCATGGCTAAGCCAGCACTGTAGCTGTCTCCTGTGCCTGCGCTGCAGGAAGGAGGGCTGAGGAGTCATTAATATTTCTGAAATGCGTTAAGAATTTTCAGGTGAAGGGGGTCCTTTTATAACTGTGCAAGGTTATTGGGTTTTTTCACGTGTGGTGATTAACTGATAGTATTAAATGCTGAAGCCCACCACTTCCCATATGTGCAAGCGTGTGTGTGTGTGTAGCAAGGCCAGGCAAATGACTAATGCAAACCTGAAGAGAGACAGCAGAGCATATTGTAAAGATCAACCCTATTTCAGCTTATGTTCAAATCGGAAATGCCAGAGATTGTTTCATAGTCTTCTGCAATGTTCATTATAAAAGTCCCCAGATGGCAGATGGCTATTAGCTCACTGTGACCTATATAAATGTCAAACGTAAAGCTATTGCCCCAGTGAAAATCTCAAAATAAATAACAACAGGAGGGATGCTGTTCTGCTGCCACCAGGATTTATGGATTATGAATTCATGCTAATTCATCCCAAAGCTGGCAAAAGAATGAATCTTGTCCTTTTGGAGGAATTCACTTAACACCTGCCTGCAGATGAATTCCAGTCCCCCATGCCTGATTCTTCCCTCATCTCTTCTCAGCTGCGTCCCCCTCCAGTCATACGTGGCTTCCCCTGGAGGGACAGCCCGTTCCTGGGGGAACCGGCCGTGTGCGGGCTGGCGCTGGGGACCGGGAGACAATACCAGTGTCACTCACCGCTGACGGTGGAGACTCTCCTTTGTTTGCCAAAATTGTGTAACAGCAACTCGAACAGTGATTTCAAATTGTTTTCTTTGCCCTTATTGATCACTGTGGCACCCGTCAATCAGAAAAGGTGTGACTTTTCCCTGGGCTTTTGGGTAGCGGTTGCATGTTTGTAAAAGCCAACTGGTAAGCACAGCCCGCTTGCTTACGCTGGCTTGTTTGGAGGAGAAGGGGTAGAGGAAGGGGGGCTTTGTTTGCTCAGTTGTTCTGTTATTATGTTCACATAAATAATCAAAAGATGAATAACACACCACAAGTAATTGCAGTTTCCGTAGCAAAACTTCCCTTGTCCTACTTACTACTAGCAGAAAAGAGCGTGATGGAACAGATGTGCTTTGTAGAAAGCCCAGGAAATTAGCTGTTTTACCTCGCTCCGGTCTCCCTCGCAGCACCGTCCGCCTGTGGCCGTTGTGTCACTGGAGCTGCTCTGAAACCGAGGAACCGAGCCAGGTCCTGCCGCGGCAGCAGGAACGGGGCAGTTGGATCCCGCGTGCCCATCTTGGGGCACCGTCCTGGGCATCTCGGTGCCTTGAGCAGCTCCCGGTGAACTGAAGTGGTACATAAACAACTCGGTTGTCTGGCAACAACTCGGGCAACCCGTAAGCTCCTAAGTATGCTTAGGGCCTGTCTGTATGGGGAGCTGCGAGGAGTAACTGATTGTGTGAGATTGCAACCAGAAGTTCAGGGCTGTTAAACCCCCGTGTGGTTGTTCTGCTTCAGAATAAGGTCTGTAGTTGGCTGCAGTTTCGTGGAACCACAGAGCTTTGATGTATGCGCGTTAACGTCACACTCCGGCTTCATTTGTCTCGGCTTTCTTCAATGTACCCTGTAGACGAGACCTTTGAAAGGAAAAGAATTGCATTCATGAGTTTGAAGGAATTTTTCCTAAATGGCCGTTGCAGGGTGATGGGCCAGGCTGCCTGGCAATCTCCATTTAGGATGTTCATTTGTATTTATGTTTCTACAGTGTTCAGCTGCCTCAGATGGCATCAAGGACACATAGTGTTCAGCAATGAGCAAACACAGAAGTAGGTTGGTTTTGGGTTTTTTTTTTTTAAAAAATATTAAGTTGTGGAACTTGAAAGAGTTGCCTTTTCCCCTCAAAACCAGTTTTTGCAAAACAAGTTGTTGCTGCTGTCAAAATTCTTTAAGTATCACCAACACAAATTATGTTTTGTTTTTTTAATATATTGCTCAGTGAAAAACATAAATGAGCAGATTTTAGAAATATTTCATCTCCATAAAAGGCATTTTTGGTAAACAAATACAAGTGAATATTTTATTAATCTTTTTGATAAAGATATGAACGTGTAGTGATATCATGCAGTGAATGAATCAGCTTATTAAAAAATTAAGAGGAAAGTAGGAATGTGGGTCATTTTTCTGTCATGTGGGCAGAAACAACTTCAATTTTTCTCACAAATACGAGATTTCATTTTTGAACTGTCGCAATAATAAACATTCCCAAGAAGCATAAACTTGCTTTCATTTCTTAGCACGCTGATTTATATTGGCTGAAAGCTTGCAGGCCTCTGAAGCTGAGAATCTCTCTTTAAAAATAAACCAAGAGGTGCACTGCTCTTCCTGGTGATACCGCCATCGAGAAGTGAGGCGTATGTCCCCTACGCAGAGCGTATGTTGTATGTGAGGCAACACAGAGTACACTGCCGCAACATCCCGCGAAAGCCGAGTGAGGCCTTGGAGCACCGTACAGTAAATGCAGGGCTCAAATCTATTGTGTAGTTAATGACCAAAGCTCTAAAAATGTGTATTAAGCGTGACATTAAATGCCAGCGCTAAGTACTTCGCATAGGAAGTGCAGCTCTGCCTGATATAAATCAGGAGTAATTAAATCTATCAAAAAATAGAACTGTACAGTAGCTGTGACCAAACTGCACTGTAGTTAACATATGTGTGGCCAAAAGGGACGGTCTAATTTACGGTGTGGGTTAGTCAGAGGTCAGGACTGGAAATAGCTGTATTTATGGTTCTTATTCTGTAGTACCCAAGGAACGCAGCCGCGCTCAGGGCTGCGTTGCCACCGTCAGCAGTGGATGGGTTCGCTGGACTCCCAAAGACAGATACTCTCCAGATACGGCTGTTGGTGACACATGCTGTCGTTTTTGCGGTAATCCTGGTGACTTCTTGCTGCTTTAACCCTCCTGTTCCAAGTGGCCACCCCTCAGAGCAGAGGGCCATGGTACCTTTGGGTGGAAAATGAGATTACTCCTCCTGCGTCCGTGAAACTATAGTCATTTACGTGAACTGACAACCCAGCCTAGCATAGGCAAAGGTTCCAAAGCAAGTAAAATTTCTTAGATCATGTTTTTATTTTGTAGTGGGCTGCATCTTTGCTGTGAAAAGCACGCAGTAAGGAAACATACAGGTCTGCTTCCCGTTTGATCCATTCCCGCTGTTCCACAGTGTTAGATCAATGGGCTACTGAAATTGCACTTGAAAATTAATTTCCCACAAAGCTGTTGCCGACAGCTGACAGGTGACAGATTGCTGCATTGGTTGTATATATATTGTTTGTGCCCTAACGTGAAATGGAGGTCTTTGAACAACGTCTTTTTGTTTTTCTTTTCTTTCATTAAGCCTGCAAATCCACTATGACAAAAATTACAGCCACTGGCTCGCGCCGTGCAAAGACACCAAAGTAATATTGAGGCCACAGCTCCAGAATCAACAGGATTGTGCCCAAGCTAATCAACTGGGCAAGAGGGGCTAATGAGCTCTGGATCCTCCCCATGTATCTGTAGTGGTCTTGGGATGAAGGCTGGTGTCTCCGGCTGCCGGTACCGGAGCAGCTCATGGACCTGTGCTGGAGAGAGGCGTTAGTTACACTGAAAGGATGGACAGAGAGAGTCTGTTCAATCCTTTTATGTCACACTGAACTTTTATGTCGGGGAAAATAAATAGCAGAAAGGATAGCAACAATAAGGAGCAAACTCCTGATTTTGTGCTTGCGGAGTTTTGACCACAGTGGTTAAGTTGGTGCCCTGAGGGTCCGTGCTGGCGCTCGGGAGACTCCCCAGGGATGCAGAACCAGCAGGAACGATGGCAGAAGGAGGCCTGTGGCTATGCCAGGCCTGCGGAGAGGGAAAAGACAGCTTGGCTGAAAGCAGATCATCTCTCAGAGGCCCAGCTCCAGCTGCCCACGGAAGCCAAGTAAGTCTGCGCAAGATGGTATCTGAGGAACTGCCATGGCACAAGATGCGGGTGTGCGGTTGGAACACCAGCATCCCTCGTTGCCTTGCGGCACGGCACGGGTAGGGTTAACACGACCTAGAAGCTGAAACAAAGAAGGCTTTCCTTTTTCATTCTTTGGCGTGCCTGTTTCTTGCCTCTCTGAGTATTTGCATGACCATAAATTCAGAGCTCTGGAGGATATTTTCAGCCAAAGACTACATGTGCAGGATACCATAATGTAAACTGCATATGTTGTGAGAAGTTGTTAAATGGAACCAGCAGATGATAATGTGCCCAGCGTTGCTGCTAACATCACTTGATTTCCTCCCACCATAGGTAAAACAAGAGCTCTTCCCAATCAATTCTAGGTCTCTGACAGGCCTATAAATTTAAAATAAAGAAGGGAATGTTTTTTGGCTACCAGACCTCCACTAGAGACCCCGGAGCTGGCCCCCATTTCTAGCGCAGCCCTGGTTCTGGGAAGGCTCAGGCACGTTTAAGCGCAAAGGGGTTTCACTTACCGCTTCCCATTGCCTGCGCTCTGCCTCGCAGACAGCGAGACGTGTTGAAAAACTCTGGCACAGCCCGGTACATCTGCCACCTTTCCCAGCCTCTTCCCCACTGCTTTTCCATTGCAAATGGCTGTTCCCCCTTTCCGTGTGAATTTAGGTATAATGGGAGCCGCAGTGTTTCCTCTCTGCGTGAGGACACGCAGCTGGTAAAGCCACGTGGTGAATGCAGCAAACGTGTTTTGAGGAACTCTCTCAGTCAGCTTCAACAAGAACCAGGACTGAAGCGGACAGAAAACTGTCACCTCTCCCTGTCAGAGCATTTGGAGGTGGTTATATACGAGCGAAATGATCCGGATGCTGCTCTTGCAGGGAAAGCNTCATTTGGAGGTGGTTATATATGAGCAAAATGATCCGGATGCTGCTCTTGCAGGGAAAGCCTAGTGGAGACTGATACACGCTCGCAAGTAAAGCCCAAAGTTGAGGGAAGAGAAAAGGGTTCATTTTTACCATATTGACAATTTCAAATGTATTGAGCTGTTGGTATTACCAGGGCCTGTTTTGTTTTGTTTGAAAGTGTAATGCTGTACATCAAGTAGGCGAAGATTATGAGGAGATTTTTCTCAGGAAGCAGCTGTGCTATATCAGAACACTCTTGGCAAATACGTTTTGGAATAGAGGGAGCAAAAGGCTCCAGCACAGAGGGAAAACCATCTTCGTTATTTCTTCCTGCTATCAGGAATCTCAACCTGAAAAAAATCAGACTTTCTTTCTGATAGCCCTTAGCACAAATACTAGCGTTGGCGTCAGTGACAGTGAAATTCAGCTCTGGGCAATGATTTCGGAGGTAGCCGATTATTTCCTTCCTCAGCCCTTAGCCAGGAAGTTTGTTTGTTTATTTTTCTGCACATGAATCAAACGGAGATTGTATATTTACCCAAATAATGTTAATATGTAGAGGTATAACACTAAACAGTAATCAAACGCGTATTGCAAGAATGCTAAAACATATGTTTGGGGGTTTACATTTGTTTGTAACTGTAAGTGGTCGGGAAGGGAGAGCTGTGCGGGTCGTGTGAGTCTGTCTGTGGAGTTCCTTTTGTTTCCTGAGCATCCTGCTATGAAGTTTCTTGAATTCTTTTGCCGAGGCGTTTGATGCAGGTCGCTGTCAAAGGCAGGATATAAGGCCAGTGATGCACGTGATCCACCCTGGAAACTGATTCCTTTCCCCAACTTAGACAGGAGCTAATTTTTAAAATTGTTTATAAATGCAAATTAAANTTACCCATTATTTACTTGCCCAGCCTCTTGTCAAACTGAGAATTTTTCCCTGCGAGATTCCAGGGTATTACAGGCACCTCAAGCAGTACAGGCTGAAGGAAAAAGCTCTGCTTGAGGTGTCTGAGATGTCACGAACTGTTGCTGAGAAAAGACAGAACCCTGAACTCCAGATCAGCAACGTAAAGCAGACGTAGTATTTGACTTTCCGTGTAGTTCCAGCGTGCATTCAGTTTGCCTTGATGTTCATTTTTGTTTCATTTCTTTTGCCATTTCTGGCTTTAAAAGTTAATCTGTATACATATTATTTTGTTATTGTTTGTCGCAAAAGCTTCTGAATTACTCTTTAATTGGGTCAAATGCTGTCTGGGGAGCTGAAGGCATTTCCAGTCCCAACCACGGCAAGGCAACTGCATCAAATCCCTGGTGTGCGGAACGCTCTTGCCGTGATCTGTACCTGCGCAACTGCAGGAGCCCGGAGTTGGCCAAGGGGATGAATGAGCAGCGCACTGTACGCTGGGGGCTCGGGCATCGCCTTTGCACCCCTTTGGCGGGGTGCTGGCGCACAGAACGCACAAACCCCTTCTGCAGATGCTCCAGTAGGGTTACCCGGCACGTCTCTGTCCCGCCGCGCGTCCGTAAGCCCTACAGGGGATTAAGACCCAAGCTTGTTCTTACGCACCTGGGTTGGGTGGTGCTGAGACCGTTACAAGAGTTCTTTGCCCAGAGGTACGAGGTCTTACGTGGGGGCTGCCCCGCGGGGTCGGCTGTGCCAGTGCTGGGAGCCACTGCAGAGGTGTCCCAGGGAGTCTGCTCTTCCCTGTGCTCTCTCTGGGGGTTAACGCACCTCAGGAGCGCAGAAAGATTTGTGCTCTGGGATAGGGAAAAGTGGAACTGGAGCCTCTGAGGAAAGCAAAAGAGAAATATTCAGGTTGCTGATCTACAGAGTAAAAGGGTCCTCAGCCTTATCAGAGATGATGTCAGCTATGCTGAATGTAGCGTCCTGAGTGCTGTGCTAGCTCAGAACCTGAGGTCTCCGTTGAATAGAAGGGACAGATCCCTAATTTATGAACTACAGGAGGTGCAAGGAGAGGGCGCTGGATCTGCTTGTGGCCCCACTGCCTGCAGAGTTTGGATGCTCTTGGATGCAGGCCTCGGGGCATAAAGAACCCGGTTCTGGAGTTGCGGGTAGGGGGGAAGCCTTGCAATGCGTAGAAATGCCTTTGCGAGCCTATGGAGCTGACCAAAGAAAATAAGAAAAACAAAAAAAATTACTCCAAAGCACCACCTTTAGTATACGTGGCATGCGGTGTAGTAGCACCTTTTGCAGGAAGGTGCAAAAACTTCAGAGAACAGTTATCCTAATAAGGAGAGGATTAGTTAAGAGCCTTTTTGTGTTAAGTCCTGAAGATTTTCCCTTAAGGGCAGGTGCTGGTGCGTTGCGTTGCGAGCATGCTCTGTCCTCTTGAAACCAAATTCTTACCTGATAAAGGCTGGAAGGAAGAACGTCTGGATGTGCAGCATGATTGAGATCTGTCACTTCCCAAGGGAAGTTGGGCGCCTGTTTCTGAGACAACGAGCACGGGGGCTCTCATGGGGTAAGAAATCCTCCTGCTTTCTTCCTTCTTGCTGGAGTGGGCCCTTTTCATTCCACGCTGCCAGTTCCCCGTGATTGAAATTTGAAAGCATGTAGCTGTTAATCTGTGAGTGATTAAAGAGCCTCATTTCTTGGAAGAGTCAGTACTCATCATCTGCCGTGCTGAATGAGCCTCTAACATCCCCTGATCCCATTATATTGTGATTAATTGTGCCAGTTTAAGTCAATAATTCATTTGTTAAAAATAGGCCTGCAAAGTATCATTTGTCTCAGGGGAGATATCAGAATAAAAAAAAATTCATTTGATACTTCTCATTAAATTAGTGTTGGGAGTTCTACTGAAGGGTTCTGTTCATGAAACATTTATTGCAGGCTTATTTGATAAGAAGTTGTATTTGTCTAAAATTATGTCTGCTAACAGATGTAACGGCTTGCATTTTTCCATTGTTAATGAAAGTATAAAGAGTCTAAATAAGTGCGTGACTGGGGAGAGAAGTCTGTGATGACAATAAGGGAGATTTCTGAACATGTGTTTTACAAAACAGGCAGAAATAATGTCCTCATCTTTCACCACAAAGTGGGGTCCTCTTCTCCCCACTCACTCTTCAGTGTGACAGTGTGGTAATGGGAGGTTATGTGCCTGCAATGAAAGATGGATGTGCCCCAAAGTCTCATATGTGTAAATGGTTATAAATGTTGCATTCATATTCATCGAGCCATTAAAAATGTTTCAGCTGTAAACGGTTCTAAAAGGAATATATAGGGAATAGTAGCTAGTCTGCTAATGATAATGGCCATAACTGACAAAGACACATGCTTAATATCTTCATCTCTCTAGTCAGTCATACTTTGTATCACAGTAATATTCCCGGAGACGTGTGGAAGGATGTCTAGGTTATCGGAGCTCGCCAAAGCTGCGCAAACCATCCCTTCAGGAGACAGGCTAGGTGGCTAATGGGGTGTGCAGCCTTTGATTGCTAGGTCGCGGATTTAAATCCAGGCCAGGTCACCGAGGGCCAGAAATCCTTACTAGCTAATGGATGTTCAGCGGCCTGCACGGCTGAAGCCAAAGGTGGTTTCAGTTGCTCTGACTTATCCCTGTCGTCTTTACTAGAACATGAACGGAGCGGTGTGGGGCTCTCCCGCGCTCCCTAGGAGCCGGAGGAGGCGCGTGGAGGGAGGAGAGATGGGTTATGCTTTGTCCTTTCAAGGGGTGCAGCAAACCCCAGCCCGACACGGCTGCCGAGGTCCAGGCGCTAAAGCTTGCCAGCGCTCTCGCCGGCACGAGGCAGCACCGGGCGCGTTCCCTGCACTTCTGTGCCCGGAAGCAAGATCCAACCCCCAAACAGTAGGAGAGTTTTCATACAGGCTTGACATCCCTGTAGGAATTTCTTGCGGTGCCGCGAGTGCCGCTGGCCCCACCACGGCAGCGTGTGCTGCCCAGACGCTCCCCACTGCTGCTGCAGGAGCTGATGGCCTTTTTAGGGGCTCTGGAAGAAATAAACCCCTTTGGGGCCACTGAGCTGGCTGGTTGCTGGGTTGAGTTGGGGTTACAGTCCCTTGCAGAGTTTTCTTTCTTCTCTCCTTTCCTTATGCTATTTCTTGATATCTGTTAGCTTACCAGTGATTTATAGAAAAGAATTGTCGCAATTACTAAGCTCCAACCCCAAGTTCTCATTAATAATCACCTAGAGAGCACTGGAGGCCTCTATTGGGAAAGGTCTCGAGGCACATCCCCACGGATGGTTGGTTCAGGGGTGTGCCCTGCGCTCGCCCGGTCTCTATTGCAGAGCGCCAGTTCCCACAGAAGCTGTCCCTGTTACTCCTTCTGGGGCTCAACCACCACGTGAGCGGTGTCACACAAAGCAGAGCCTCCTTTGTTTTATGGTGAGAAGTGCTAGTGAGCAGCAGACTGTTTCTGCGCAGGTTACAGTGCAACATGGTATGTTTGAAATACTTTCGCTGATTCTACGAGGCCAGCTGAACTTGGCCCATAATTTGTCGCAAGTCATGAAATGAAGGATGGGGACTACGTGCTAGGGAAGGAGGCACTGGAGAAGACAAGGAAACACTGCACCGCTTAAGGAAATGTGCGTGTTAAATTAAAGCTAGGTTTGAAAACCCAATCAAGTCCGATGCCAGGGTCTGATCCAAAACTTATACTGGAAAAAAAAAATCTCTACAAACCGCAAGGCTCTCTTCATAACTAGGCTCTGTGTTTTTTGCTTGTGTCTTTGAGATATTTTATAGCTCTTGCATCACATTACCTGGTGATCTGCCCATCAGCCGTGCCGCAGAGTGTACAATCCTTCCATTGTTTGAAAGCCTTCTTGTTTGACAGCAAGTTCTATTAATGTGATGTGCTTGGCCAAAAATGTGTCACCGCTGAGAAAGGGTGAGCGAAAAGCGCCTTTGATGTCTGAGTGACAAGTTTCATGTGTCTGTGTGGGGTAGAGGGAATATGAGCTGGAGCAGCGATCGGCAGGGAGCGGGGAACAGGGATGCTGATAGTCTAACGGCTGTGGGTGCGGGCTCGGCTGTGGTGTTCTGTGTCTGTGGACACTGCTTAGTGCTCTCTGGCAGAAGATATCTATATTGCCCTATTTCTAACATAATTGTGGGTTTACAACCTTGGCCTTTTAATGCACTCATGCTACTTCTGATGGTGTCCATAGAGAAACAGGATGGATATTGTTTATGCTTAGCATAGCTCAGCTCAATTAAGTCAATGAAGCTAAATCAAGGACAATTTCTATTCAATGAAGCTGCGAGTAAGTCTTTGTAAAAACAGTGCAGGTTGTGGCTATCCTGACAGATGGCTCAAGGAAGGTAGGGGTGTGCTGTCATTTTCTCACACTTTGGCAACGTTTTGTGTAGCTTCTCATGTCAATAAAATCTCATTTGAATTGACCTGAATTGACAGATATCTATTGACTTGAACGAGAGATGGATCCAGTCAATAAGCTCTCATGCTTCAGGGCATAAGGCAGTCACTAACTCAGAGAAGGTTAGAAGGAAATATCCCTGATGTGTTGATTATTCCATAAAATCGTCCACTAGGAGGATTTATGGACATTTGGCTGCTCACAAATACAACATACAGGACTGTAGGGACCATTAACCTGTTATAGTCCAACAGTTCTGAGGTTCTGCAGCTCTGAGCCTCTTTAGAAGAAGTGTAGTAGAAAGATTGAGTACTGCTGGTGTTTAAAAGCATGGAAAGAAGAAGAATTCTGTTGTTGAATCTTAATCTGGATACCAGAACCTGAGACGTGCCTTCCCTGTTTCCCCTATCCTTCTTATAGGATCCTTTATCCAGCTTTGCAAACAGCACTCTTACAGTGCTTCTCATGTTTTGTGTCTGCGACGTGCAAGCTTTTGCTTCTTTCTAATGGCTAATCTGCTCATGCTGTCTCTGTCTCTTCAGCAGCTGGGACTTCGTCCATTAGCTCTAAGGATAGACCATTGCTAGTGGTTTATGCAGTTAGTTCGCTGTTCTAAGCAAGGATGCATTCATTAAAAACGATAGCAATACTAATACAGCACTTTCATCTTCTGATAACTTCTGATTTGGCTAATGAATATCAATCACAATCCTATAGGGTGAATAAGCATTGCTATAGCTGGGGAACGACCAAGGCACAGACAGGTTTGATCAGTTCCCAGAAGCAACACTCAAAGCTCCAGTTCAAGGCCAGAAATCCTTTACTCCAAACTTTAATGTTTCTCAACTTTAAGAACAAAGTCCAGCTAGGGGCTTTATCAGGGTAAAAGCCACTTTGTGGGTAAACTCTTCACGTTAACACAGTCACAAACTCGATGGTATCAAAAATCCAAAGAACCTGTAGCCTCATGCTATAAGAAAAGTTTCTATCTTACAGAGGATTGAGGACATGATCTCCTGTAACATCAGGTGTGAAAGAGAAGACTCGGGTACCTCCTGCTCGACTATTGAGTTTCTGAAGTTCTCGTGCATCACACACTGAGGAAAGGACCCCAAAGGCTCACACATCAGCAGGGGATTGCTCTGAAACGAAAGCCAATTGGAAGGGCCCCTGGTTCGGGTCAGCCTACCCTGCTGTAAATCCAGAATTCCTCTGGCTATGTCAGCAGAATTACATTGGTATCAAAATAGCATAAAGGGAGAATGAGACTTTTGGAGGTTACAGACTAAAATTTGGGTCTACGTTTTGCTGAAGATCTACTTCCATTTTATTCTGAGGGCTTTAGTAAAACTTGAGCCGCGCGATGGGTTTCTGCTGGCTCCCTGCGCTAATGGAGAGCAGAGAGTCTTACAGCATGCAGAGCCAGATTTCCCCAAAGTTCTTTGTTAAGGGCTGTCCCGTACTTTTCCAGGGAGTTGAGGACTAATGAAAATCTTGCCATGACTGTGTATCCTACATGCTTCGAAGTCCAGGCCTGTGGCATGTGGGATGGGAAAAAACCTCTTGTGTTGGTTTTACTGTTATTTTCTCATTCCACGCTCAAATAGAAGAGAAAAAGGTCACAGTTTTCATTCATCAGCAGTTTTATATGAAGTGTTTGGCTTTTCATTTAAATAACGATGGAAGGTGTGTCCCAGCTGGGCCAAGAACGAGCCAGTTGTACAGCTGGCAGCAGTGCCAGGGACTGCCTCCAGTAACACACCAGCAAACCCAGGCTGACCCTCTCCTGGCTTTGGTATTGTCACTGCAGTCGTCCCACTCGGAAAGCTTTTGCTGGTTGAATTCTAATAAAGAGCTAAGTTTTGTGACTCCTCCTTGTGTTTTGCACCCTAGAGCACCTGCAGGTAGGAGGAGCAAAGTGCTTGGTTTCAACAGGCAGTGGCTGCAAAATATGTCTGGAGTTGTGGGTCCCACCTCTGTGCTGCGTCTGCTCTCTGGAAGGGCTATCGGGGCTGTTTGAGGGTCCTGCACTTCCCCTCGGGGCTTGAGGGTTCAATCGCATGGGAAGAAGCGTTCAGCAGAAGAAATAGCTTTCGGTCATTGTCAAACTTATGCCCAAAACATCCCCAGGATCCGAATCGGGGAAACTCCCTGATCGAATGAGTACCTCGGCCCGCCTGCAGCCCCTGGGGCGGAGGGCTCGGGGTGCGGGACCCGAAGAGGCGGTTCTCTCGGAGCCCGCGCAGAGCGGAGCGGGAGCCCCTCGGCGAGGAGTGGAGGCGGCCAGGGTGGGCGGCAGCCTCGGGGGGGAGACTTCGGGGGGGAAAAGCTGGTTTTGATGACATTTTGTGAGCGCTGGTGTGCAAGGTGTAGGGAGAACCTCACTCATTCCCCACAGCCATCAGTTAGGAACAACTTCTACTTGCAGCTGTGGGTTGGGTTTGGGCTGGTATGGCAGAGGTCGGAAGCTGTCACTGCTGTCCCTTTAAGTCATCCTCTGTCCCTCTGTTCCCTGCCTGTCAGCAGGGAGCATAAAACAGATTGTGACACAGGGCAGTGATTTTTTTAACAATCCTATTATGAAAGACAGAGTGCTCCCATTTCCTTTGCAGCTTTTATCAAGACTTAAATTGCTGCCAAGGGAGAAGGGGGGGGGAAAAAAACCTCACTGCTTTTATTTTTTTAAATTTTTTTAGGAAAAGATTTTGCTTAGTTACTAAATTCCTAAGTCTCCTCCAAGCAGAGATCCAACAGTATCCCTATTAAATTATATAGAGCGAGTCCAGTCCTTGGCTGTCAGCAGGACCCATCAGTCCTAATTTATCGCCCCAGGAAACACAGTACAATTATGGTAATAAATAATAATAGGATTCAGTACATGACAACATGAATGATGGAGCCTCTCAGAACTCATTTACATTGCTTTGTGTTGCAATCACCCTGCTTCTAATGTAATGCCAAGCAAATGAGCCTTTTTGAATATTGTGCAATCTATTGCAAGTCAACTGGCACAAAACTCACTCAATAAATCATGTTCAAACACATGCCTCTAATGACAGGTAAATCAACAATGAAGTAATTGCATTTAATGTATTGAAATACTGGACAAAAACAGTGACCTCAAAGTGACTTTTTGTAGAAGGTTTGATATAGTTGCAATGGCAAATGGGTCTTTTTTTATCAGGCGCTTCTTGCTCAGATGCACATGTGAGAATTAATGATACTATTTCCTTGGCACACCTTGATTTCCTGGCTGCTTTCTGCCCCGGCCCTGGGCGTGATGCTGGCGCTGCTGGCGGTTTGCTGGCGCAGCCATTGCACTGCAGGTCTGGGGACTAAATCCGGGGCTCAGTTACACGCTCTCTGAGGATCAATATACTTGATAAGCGGTGACGCACTCGCTTCTCTGATGCTGCAGACTGGTGCAACCCCATCAAAGGCAATTCAGCTCTACCAATGTAGACTGGTGGGGTTCTGGTCTGTTGCTTTCAATTGACGTCGTTCGGTTTCCCCAGTTTCCGTGTTCCCTTTATGGGGTTGGACTGTGGAGCAGAGGCTTCTGCGGTACCTCCTATCAGCCCCTCAGGCAGTTTATATGTGGTGGGATGATTTTTCTTTTTGTTGTTTTGTGCTTGGGGGAGTGGAGTGGTTCTTGGTGGCTGGAGGGTGGAGGAATACGTGTTTTCAGGCTCTGCTTAAACCCAAAGGTTGGTTTTGCTTTGGTGGCAAGGACAACATTAGACTTGCATTTCTGATCCTTAATGGGATGTTTCAGGAAAGAACTTGGAGCTGGTTCCCCAATGCCTCATGCAGACATTTACAGCTCTGCAGACCTTGTTGGGACCATTTTCTACGGTGCTGCACTGAAGGAAATGTGAGGGTATCTTCTGCTTCTTTGCAAGGTTGTTACTGACTGTAAGGATCATGTCAAAGATCAGTCAGGCTCAAAAACTATTCTACATGTGCAACTAAAGTACTCGGATGAAATAACGTTGTCTCAGAGGACACTGTGCCAGAAAAACATCAGTGCTGTAGCAGAGGTGTTTCTGCTTTTGCTGCCATTCCCACGCCGTGTTGCCTGCTCGCATCCCAGCACCTGACCCGGCAGGTTGCAACAGATCCCGAACTTCCACGCGCTTGGCTCTTTGGCAGCTATCCGCGGACAGGCTGAGGGGCCCGATGGCCAGGCTGGACTGCGGGTGACACGTGTGCAAGACGCAGAGCCAACAGTATGAAAAAAAAGTGGTCTTAGCAAAATGGTTCCTCAATTGTTGTTGCTCCAGAAAAACATGGTATCAGCAGAGGAAAGTTTTACGATTATATTTGAAGGCTAATGAAGAAGCAACTTTGCAGATTTTGGCTCTGACTTTATTCTCTTACCCTTCCCTTGCAAGGGAATTCGGAAAGTGTCAAAGGTCTCCTTGGATTCTTCAGGCAAGGGAAAGGTTTTACATATCCCCAGGCTTGACTGTCTCTGCTGATAGCTCCCATATGATATAAACTGATTAGCAAAATGTCTAGAGTCGGGACAAAAGAACTATTAACTCAGAAAAAAGAAAAGAACAAGGAAATTCTGCAATTTTAGAAAATTGTTACCACTTGTGCTTGCCATCCCGTTTGTTCCTCGACAGTAGGAATGTCAGGACGCAGTCGCCCAGGTTCTGTAGATCGAGGACTCTAGGATCTCGGTTATAAGTACTTCCAGTGTTGATCTTGTGGTGGTTGTGTGGGGTCTGTTTTGTTTTTTCCTAAATGTTAGGGTGGGTTCCTGTCATCCCTAGGAGCATGGCAGGTATTTGGAAACCAGGCTTTGTGCAGGCGCGGTTCACTGCCGAAGGAAGTGAAGCCCTCGCAGCCCGGCAGTCTGAAGGCGGAGTGGGTGTGGTGGTAGTTATTTTGTTTGGGGTTTCCTTAGATTGGGCTACACTCTGCGAATCTGAGCTAAAGTTGTAGTGTAAACTTTTATAAATGCTGACTTAATTGTCTTGCTCTTCTTAAGAGCTACCACTGAAAAAAACCCTGAGCTTGTTTGATGTAGTAGTGCGAATTGCAGTCTAGATAAAGCAAGCGGCTGCAGACCAGATCTGGACCTCTGAAGTAATGAAGGATCAAGAGCTGGATCCTAGTTTTGGTCCAAGATTTTGCCTAGCATTTTGTAAAACCATCTTTTTCTCCAAACTGCTATACTCCACTCCGTAGGACAGCTAATCCGTACGTGAACACAGCGATGCCGTTACACGTCTGGTCCCACACATGCGCACAGCAGCTGGGTAGCGGCAGGCGGACCCTGCGGGGTTTGCTTGCGCAGAGAGTCTCTCTCCCTGCTCTCCCCCTCCCGCCGCCTTCCCCGAGCCCCCCAGCGTGAATTAATGTCAGCAGTTTGGCGGCAGGAAATAGACTCGCTCCCCTTGTCATTTTATTACGCAGCTCCCAAGAGCCAATAATCAGGCTCTGGCTGTGAAAAGGCCCCGGCTTAGGCAGCTTGATTAATGACTGGGGGTCACCGCGCACCACCTTTCCCACTGGATCTCTGAAGCGCACATACAGCCCAGCTGGAAATGAACAAGAGTCTGAAAGTGCGGAATAAAGAGTCTGAACAATCGGGAACTGAAAACAGCCCCAGCCAAGACAAAAGGGAGGAAATGCTGCTTTTGCAGGCGTCCTTCATCCAAGAGTTGGTTTTTTTGGTTGTCTCTTTTTCTCCCGCCCCTGCGGTGAATTCGGTGGAGTTGCTGCATTAACTGCTCTGGAGACAGGGAAGGGTGCAGGCTGAGAGGATTTGGGAAATTTGGGGTTTTGGCATGGGATTTGGCAAATGTGAATGCTCTGTTTCCTCTGCTGTCCCTCTACCATCCGCTCTGTCTGTCCCCGCCTGCTAAAAGGGACAGCGTGCAGCCGGCAAACTGAAATGAAGTTCAGTGTTTATGAAACACCGGGAAACAGGGAGGGCTAAAATGGGAAAGGGAGTGAATGCTTCGGGTAGTCGTCTCTTCTGCCCACGCCGCCTTCCCTGGCGGCCAGGAAGGGCAGGGAGGGGGGCTCGGATCCACAGCTCCCCTCCCCGGAGCAGAGCGGCGTTCCTCCCGCAGTGCCTTCGCTTCCTAGGTCCCGCTGTCACCTTTGAGAAAGACGTCCCTCTGCAGTGCTTTCACAGCCGTGGCTGTTTCGAGCCAGGTTTGTCAGGTGGTTAAGCTGCTCTCCCCGCTTCGTGCCAGCGCCAGGCAGGACGTGCAGCCCCACGTTAGTCATTCCACCCCCCCCTTGAGCAATGAAGTGACAAGCAGGCGAGTACTGTTCAGGGGTGATGTCACTGGTCTTCACAAGAGGCCCAGGGAGATGTTCTGCCTTGAGACACATTAACCCCCAAGCTTTTCACTTCACTTGGTCAGTAATTACTCTCTGCTTTCTTGCCATGCCAGGCTCTGCCCAGAAACCCAACTGTGGGGCTCAGCGCAGACTCCTTTCTGGTA
Source organism: Himantopus leucocephalus (assembly GCA_003993805.1). Lineage (NCBI taxonomy): Eukaryota > Metazoa > Chordata > Aves > Charadriiformes > Recurvirostridae > Himantopus > Himantopus leucocephalus. The sequence goes on from RSEF01000022.1 coordinate 3,635,121, forward strand.
AACAGCCCTTAGGGGTGGACCTAAGGTTGGGGCGCTTTACTGTCTGGCTTTTACAAACCTCATGCTCCAAGCCTCCGACCTGAAGGCGCAGGCCAGAAGCACCTTAGCAGGCAGCGTGGCGCTCTTGCCCCCTGCGCTCAGGCGCAGCCCCGCAGAAGCGCGTTGCTGCAGTAAGGCTGCGCTGCGCAGGCGGCGCGGAAGGGAGGAACAAAGGTGGTGATCTGTGCAAAATCCAGAGACAGTTGATCATCCTCCAAAGTGTAAAATGCTATTTTTGTCCTAAGAGCGTAAACTTGGAGCGGTGCCATCGAGATGAATGAAGTTCTTGGCCTCCCTGGCGTTACTGCACGTGCACCAGCGTACCCCCACGCAATGGCTCGGGCTCAGAGAACCCTTCTCTTACAACACACGCGTGCTGCTGTGCGCCTCTGCGGCCTCGGCTGTGCCCACAAGTTTTGTCTGAGAGAACAGTGGTCTTGAAACCATCTTAAATGCAGTAAACCCTTGTGTGAACGTGAGGTTCAGTTTCTGACTGTTTTAAGCTCAATTAAGAGATGAAGAGCGCCTCCGCAGCCCCTGTGCTGGCCTACTGAATCAGTTAAAATTATCTATTGACAGGTCAGATGCGTCGTCATCATCTTACGGTGACTTCAGCAGTTGCTCTTCTTCATACGCACAAATGCAAGTTAACGTGCTTGAACTAGAACATTTTTCATTGAGATTTAACTTAATACAACTTAACTTTTGTTTGCTCTAATGGCTTACAGTGGCTCGGCTCACAGTGGGGGTGTTGCTTGCACTGCATTTAAGTCTTTCCAAAAGAGATGTGAAATGTTGTTGCCCTACTTCTGCAGAATGAGGAGATACAGTGGAAGTGAGAGAAACCGGTCCAATAGCACTCAAGAAACTGGCAATAAAGAAGGCATGTCAGTCATTTGTAGGAACAGAGGGAGATTTTGGATTTAATTCACCTCAAATTTCAATTAATTCTGCACAAGTGAGTAGTGATTTTTGATTCACTGCAGACAAGAAAAAATGCTGATTTTGCTGGCTGAGTCAGCTCTAAGAATCCGATTTGGGTATGGCAAGTTTTATTCTTCGGTGGTTAAAACAAAATAAATAATGAAAACATGTCCGTCGGAAGAAAAGGTGAAATCTTACCCTGGACTGAACTGATCTTTAGGGAGAAAGACATTTTCTTCTATTTTGTGACTATGTCGTTTCCGACGGTGGTAGGCACTTCTACGTCAAGCAAGCTGGGTTTGAGGTGGCGCGGGGGAGGAAAGGGGAACTGAACTGATGCAGTTGAAGTTTCCAAGACCTTATGGACTAGTAATAGAAAACCTTCGTCTGTGAGGTCGCCTCGTTCCCCCTCCTCTCCCGCCCCGGGTGCCCGCCTTTCCCAGGCAGCACTCTCTACGGCAGTGCTTTGTCCAGCCAGGTTTAATTGACTCAAGCGCTGTGGTTTGCACTGCTTCCCTTGAGGGAGGATTTTGCAGTCTAACAGAGCTTACCAGTAGGAAAGATTTCCTGGTAATCAGTCTAAATTTTCCTTTGCTCGCTTTCATCCCGTCACTAATTAGCTATAAGCCGTTGGCCCACTTCTCCGCAGTGAAATGGCCCTAGAAACCCGCTTCCAGCAGCTCAGAGTTTCCCATTTCCTCGCCAGTTACCCGTCCCCGTCTCTCCCCGTCACTCACCATGTCCCCAGACAGGCCGGGTCCCTGTGTCCTTGGCGTTATCCCACTGGGAGAGAAGGCGCCCTGATTTCCAAGGCCAGCGCCCACGGAGCAGGGAGGGCAGTCTCAGGATTTGCTGGAGCCTCAAAGAACTCGGGTCAAGATCCAGCAAACTCAATACCCGAGGAAATTAGGTTGCTAGGATCCCAAGATTGTTTATTATGCTCTCAACTTTAATTAGCTGTAAGTAACATCATGTCAGTGTTCTGCCACAAATGCTAAAGCTGTCAAGGCAATTTTACCAAGTCTGGCAGCTTAAATCAGAAACAAGAAAGTCAACATGTCAATAATGGATCTAGACATGATGGATATATTAAAGGAGAAACCTAAAAGTTCTGGACTTCATTATACTGACTTCAGCTCTGAAAATGTATGCCAGAGAAATCTGCTCCTCATTGGAAAAGCCCTTTGGAGATATTGTTCTCAATTATGGAGCACTTCTCCTCACCTCCGTGCAGTTGGTTTTTGCATTATATACCTTAGAAAATAAATTGAGGAAAAGGGCAGGGGTGGAAATAACCCGTTCAGGTCCAATTTCTACAAAGACATCTGTAAAGGGAGAGAGGGCATGGTGAATCTAAGGATGGACTGTTCCTCCCCTTGAAGAAGGGACTTTAAACCCCCCGAGGAAAATGCAATCACCCTTAACATCAGGCAGCTCAGAGCCAGGAGATGTTGGTCCTGGTGCACAAAGCCCCTTTCCCCCAATCCGGTACGGGAAAAGAGTTTTGAAGTGAGCCCAGTTCCAGTCCTGCCGTTCAAGCGTTCTTAGCATAACTACCGCAAAGAGCGGCACTGAACGTCAGGCCTTTAGTGCCTCCTCCCTTGGTCCTCTCTTGTCCCTGAGCCAGAACTGCTCTGGAAGTGCTTTGGTGAGGCTGGTTTTTCACATGAAGCACAGAATCACAGGATGGTTTACGCTGGAAGGGACCTTGAAGATCATCTGGTTCCAACCCACTGGCCTGGGCAGGGACACCTCTCACTAGGAGGTGTCTCTGCCTCTCCTGGGCACGCTTGGGAGAGGCGTCTTTATTTTCCTGTAAAAGCTGTTGGGTGTGAGGCTGCAGTGGGGAGTCACGAGGAGGAGATGACTGAGCTGTGGCTGCAGGGGATGTGTGTGGGAGAGAGAAAGTGCAAGAACTGACTTCCTTTATATTTCATTAGTTAATAGTTGTTTATTTTCTGACATGTCCCATTTTAAGTGTATTTTGGCTTGTGTATTATACATATGTCTATTAAAATTAAGCAGATTTGCCGCGATCTGACAATGTTAATACTGCTCTGAAAATATAAACAGATGTTTTAGGAGCTCTCAGGTTGTGGGTTAACCACAGCTGGCGTGTGTGTGTGTCGGGGAGCCTGCGCTCTCCAGTACCTGGTGGGAAAGTGTCCGTGTGTCCTTAGGTGGGGCTGTCAACAGAGGAGCGGAGGATGTCTTGCTTTACACTAGCAGNGTTACACTATCAGTGGTAATGGTTGATTCAATGTTTGTTTTAAGATCTGGAATTGTATAAGTTCTATAGAGTAAAAGGACTAAAGAAATCCAAAGCTTTTAGTAAAGCTGGACTGGCCTCTCAGTTCAGCAAAACACGCGCACACCTGCCCAGTGTGGCGTAGCCGGATACCCTGTTTGCTCAAACAGTGACCAGAGCGCTCCGTCACGCCCACGGGCTGGTGTCGGGCACGCAGCGCCGTGCTTTCAGAGCACACCGGGGCAGCCGGGCTGCAGCCCTCTGGGGCAGGGCGGCAGATGGAAGACCCAAACGGGTTATACGCGCCGGAGCAGCGGTCTGAGTAACCAGCGATGCTGCTCCTGTGGTGCCACGGCTCGCGGAGGCCCACTGGTGCTTTAAATACTCTGTTCACAGTTCCCCTTCCCACGCAACCGTAAGGCAACTCACACACATCTGTTTGTTACCTGTCACGGACTGACCTGCTTTTGATCAGCCTTCTGTGAACTCTTGGTTTATTTTGTTCCAGTTCCAAACTGGTAACCACACTTGATTAAGCTTTCTGGACCTCGTTACAGAGCTGTCTATTGTACGTTCCTATCACTAGAGATTTGGTCACTTTTCAAATGTTTTACATTTTTAAAATCAATTTTGCTTTTTGTTCTTTCATTGAAATACTTTGCTATTGTTTTTCTGATGGATTTCTGTTCTTATTCACTGCATTTGGTTTGGGGTTTGGTCTGAACTTTCTTCTCTTTCTGTTGCCTGTTTCCCATCAGTGGATTTCCAGCACGTTAATGGCATGTAGCCGCGGTGCTGCGGGGATGCGCTGGCCGGCTCGGCTGCGGCGCATCATGCTCCATGGGGAAACTGGTGCGGACCCTCACTGGGACACAGCTCCGCTCTGTCTCTAACAAGTGTCACTTTTTGAGGCTCAGCATCGTACAACTGCAGTGCTTCTAGTTTTAGGGCTGTCACTGTTCTGCGTAGTGCTCCGTGTGTGGTACAGGATTGCTTCTTGTTGTGTAACTCCCCTTTCCCTGTTGGCCGCCGCACAACCGGACCTTCCTTTCTGCTGGCTTAGGGGCTGCTCACGCTGACGCTGCAGCTGCTTCTCCTGAAGTTTAGCAGTACGCTAAGGCCATCATGGAACCAAACATTTGGCCCCTCTGCTCAAGCTTTCTCTCTCTTCCACATTTGGCTCTCCCAGATGTTGTTGGTCATTTCCGGGTTGTAATTAATAATAATAAATCAACAGAGTCCGTCAGGGCTGGCTGTTTCCTGCCACCACTTGGATTAGAGTGCCGTGTCTTTTTCCAGACTCTCCCACTGTTGGTCAAGGGAAGCTGTCGTGTGGGGGCTGTTGGTTAATAATAAACCCCACCACATTTCCTCCCTGGGAAAGTAACATCTTCACATCTGCTTTTGGGTGGAAACATCTGTTCTATCCAAGCCTTGTCTGTCTTGAGAAGAGACAGGCATTTTGGGAAAGTGTTCCAGCTGGGCAGGTTTTTTCTTTTCTCCCCCCCCCCAATCTTTCTGACATTGATATGCGCCAAGCAGCCAGCACTACCCAAACATTTGCCAGGCATTTCTCTCTTACACAAAACTGTATGAGCAACCCAGGGAAAAGCATGAAAGATGCAGTAAGATTTAAAAAAAAAAAAAAAAAAAAAAA